>JAJMIZ010000010.1:0-335859 GCA_030568845.1 Millerago galiae | reverse complement strand
AAAAATTTGCTCCACAAGTTGACACTGTTGTTGTTACTTCATCATTTGCATCAATCACGGATTTTGCCCAATTACATAAAAGAGATTTCATCCACACTGAAGAAACTTGGAACCCAATTGAATGGAAAGATGTCACAAATGAAACTTTGGCATATGTTGCTTCAAAAAAATTAGCTGAAGTTGAAGTCTGGAAATTCATCGAAGAAGAGAAACCAAATTTCAAAGCTGTTACAGTTACTCCACCATATGTCTTTGGTACTCAATTATTCGATGACGTTTTGTCAAACCCAAGTTTAAACACATCAGCTGATTTCGTTAATAAAGCATTATCAATTCCTGTTGATAACAAAGACTTTTTAACTGAACCAAATGGTTTAGCAGTTGATGTCAGAGATGTTGCATTTTTACACGTTAAAGCTTTACAAGATTCTAATTTGTTAGGAAGAAGATTATTCCCATCAGGTGGTCCATTCATTTTCCAATCAATTTTAAACATTATTCACAAAAATTTCCCAGAATTAAATGGTAAAGTTGGTACTGGTGCAAATGATGATGCTTTAACCAAAAAATTTGAAGAAGACCACTGTCCATTGGTTGACACTTCAGCTACTTTGAAATTAGTTGGTAAAGATAACTGGATCAGTGTTGAAGACAGTGTTATTGCTGCTACTAAACAAATCTTAGACTACAGAAAAAGAAATGGAATTGAATTCTAAAGCATAGAATATAAGATAACAGTATTAAAATATGTAGTACTACAAGTATAAAGGTCATTAGTTCATTATTTATTTCTGGAAAGGTATTCACCAAGTTTGATCTTTTTCCTTTCAGGCTGTATTTCTATAATGTCTGGAGATCTACTTGGTGATTGATTTCTCGAAGAAGTATTAGATGTAGAAGGTGTAGAAGATTCAATAGATATCTTAGATGGTGATTGTTCTTTCTTTTTTGGCTTCTTCTGTAAAAAGATTGAAACTGGTTTTGGGTTTCTTTTAATTGGTTTGGCCGGAGAGGTTGGTCTCTGGGGAGATTTAATTGGTTTTGTTACTTGAGATGGTATTATAATTGGGTTGCTAGGAGTATTAACTTTAATAATTCTGGCATTATTCATTGGGTTTCTAAAATAATTCAAATGTTTTTTAGCTTCATTATGAGCTTTTTGAAATAATTTTGATCTATTTGGTAAATTATTACTTGAGTTTATTCTCCTGTGGTAGATGTTATCCGTTGTTGGGATGATTTCATTTAATAGGATTAACTTATTCTTCTCTTTTGATTTTTCATTATCGATTGTTCTCTGTCTCAAATTCTCAATTGCTATTTCCTTTTTCAATTGGTAATCATTTAATAATTTTAAATAAACTAATTTTGAAGGAAGCTTATATTTGATTTTATTTCCATTATGAATTTGGTTTTTAATATTGATATAATGATTAATGTCAATCTGTGATACATCAAAGTTGAATTCATTTAATTGATACTCATAAAATTTCCAAATTTTTGATTTATTAGTAGTAAAATTCTCATTTAATTCTTGAGGAAACTCTTTTCGAATTAATGCATCCCAAATTTCATCATCTTCAAATATTAACATTGGGTTTTTAGACTCTAAATTTGATAACTGTTGAAAAGATAATTTTAATAGAACTTTCTTTATAAGTGGATATCTGACATCACCCAAATCAGTAAGCAGTAAATGGTTTTGCAGCAGTACATTTACACACAATGAAGACAACGACAGCAGTGGCATCACAGATAAAAACTGAAATTGAAATTAAACCTTCTTTATATGTCAAAAGCTAAAACAAAAATTAAAAAAGAAAAAAAAAAAAAATCTGTCATGTGATTATCACGTGGTCGAGGAACCTCGGTTAAGTTCAGAGCCGATTTTTCGGTCTCGTTTGAATTTAATTAATAAAAAGTTTCGTGTTCAAAATAAATCAAATAAATCAATAATGGGAATTTTTGGTAAAAAGAAAGAGGTTGAGGAACCTAAAGTAGATCCATCTAAATTAATTAAAAAGGAAATCCCATTCGATAGTGTACCAGCTAGTGCAAAAATCCCAGAAACAAAAGAATTAACACAAGAGGAATTAAAGAAATATAAGAAAGTTTTAAAACATTTCCAAAATCCTGACTTGAAATTACCAGTTGATGAAAAGAACACAGTTCCAAGCAAATTAGAACCATTAACTGAATTTGAAAAATCTTGGTTGACAAAAGAATGTTTTTTAAGATATCTAAGAGCCACCAAATGGGACGTTGATCAATGTATTGAAAGAATCCAATTGACTTTATCATGGAGAAGAGAGTTTGGAATTGGAAATCCTTCATTCAAAGAAGACGTTATCAACCCAGATTTAGTTGGACCAGAAAATGAAACTGGTAAACAAGTTATTTTAGGTTATGAAAATGGTTCAAGACCAATCTTATATTTAAAACCAGGTAGACAAAATACCAAGACTACATTTAGACAAGTCCAACATTTAGTCTTCATGTTAGAAAGAGTTATTGATTATATGCCACCAGGTCAAGATTCATTAGCATTATTAATTGATTTCAAACAGTATGATGACGTTCCGGCTGTTTCAGGTAAGATCCCACCATTAAACGTCAGTAGACAAGTCTTACACATTTTACAAACTCATTATCCTGAAAGATTAGGTAAAGCATTATTAACAAACATTCCTTGGTTAGGTTGGACATTTTTAAAATTAATTCACCCATTTATTGATCCATTAACAAGAGAAAAATTAGTGTTTGATGAGCCATTCCCTGATTATTGTCCTGTTGAGCAACTAGATAAAAACTATGGAGGTTATGTTGATTTCACTTATAAGCATGATATTTACTGGCCAGCAATGAATGATATAGCTGGTGATAGAAAAAAGCACTATTTTGATAGATACGAAAAATTTGGCTCGATTGTTGGTTTAAGTGAATTCGATTTAAGAGGAAACAGTGACGAATTACTTTATCAAGTTGAACAATTATATGAATTGAGTACAACAACGACAAGTCAATCAAGTAAAAATAAAGTTGATTCAGTTACTCAAGAACTTGCTGATTTAAAAGTTGCTAGTTAGATTTAGATATTCTTATAAACTTTAGAATAAATTATTTGTAGTTTCTCAGAATCTGGCATTATAAGCAGCAGACATGCTAGTGTAAATTATCAAACTCAAGTTAATTGAATGGGTTTTTCGAAATAAGTACTCGATTACATGTCACTGTTAAAAACCGTGCTTTATTTTGTGGAAAACGCGTATAAAAGTGTAGTTTGAATATCTTAATTTGAAAATATGAAGAGTTGTCGGTATGATAACCGATGATCTATCTATTCTGGATTAAACTGTTGTCTTCACATTTGTGGAAATATTCAGTGTATTCCATAAAGCTTTCTCATTATTTTAAGATGATGCGGTGGCTCAATGGTAGAGCTTTCGACTCCAGTTGGAATGTCAGTGCAATCGAAGGGTTGCAGGTTCAATTCCTGTCCGTGTCATTCTTTCTTTTTTTATTTTTACCGTTTTTGACACATTTTTCGAATTTATTCTTCGGACCACAATTCAACCAACTAAGGGTGTTTACTACTGTCTACTACTATAAATGATTGATGTCTGATGACTTAGTTAATTATTATATTTTTTACTTGAAATTTCTATCTTTTTTGAGGTGCATGTTGCATGCATTGAAAAAAATTCGACGAAGACAAAATTGATAGTCAATTAAATGGCGAAAAAATTCACATCAGAAGAAAGAATTCTACTTTCTTTAATATATAAAGAATTCTCTAAAAGGGTTACTCTTGCACCGAAGGAGTTTTGTAAACATATTGCCAAAATTTTCAATATTCACGCAAATCGTAAGTACCCATGCATCAATGAACGAGCAGAGAAATCAATAACTGGTAAAATAATGAGCATGAAGGGAGAAAAAGGTGTCAATTCGGATGATGAGCAATTGAAATCGGTTCAAATCATATTAGATGCGGATGAGTTAGCAAAATCAAATAAGAACTATTCAATTGGACCAAGCAAAGGAAAAAAATCAGCTACTTCAATTGGTGAAACAAGAGTTGATATACTAGACACATTTAGTCAAGCAGAGTTGAAGATTTATGAGAATAAAGATAAATATTTCAATATTAACATTATGCTTAGATATATACTCGATGAGAAGCTTGTTAATAATACGAGATTAGCTTTAATAAAAGAAGATTTGGATAAAAGAGAGAATAAATTAAAAGAAATCGTTGTCCTTGATGAGTCTGATACGGAAGAGGAAGAATTGGACGATTATGAGTATCAAGAAGATGAGTATGAAAGTGATGATGAAATTGTAACTCAAAAGAAAAATGCTACAATCCCACCAGTACAACAAACCAAATCAGCCAATAAAGGTAATAATAAAAGCAATAATTACAGAGTAACAAAGGAAAAAGAGCGTCAGATATTACTACAAAAATTCAACATTTCACAAGATGAAATCAAAATTTTTCAACAAAAACTAGAATTACTTGAAAGAGAATCAGCACTGAAAATAAACGTCTTAAGAAATGAATTGAACGAATTAAAACAGAAACTAAGTGAAAATTAAACTGTATAAAAATATGATTATAAAAAATTTGTATTATAAGAAAAATTGTTTACTTTCTTTACTTAAATGAAACCTTCAAATAAGATTAAAGAATCCAATTTGAACAAAACAGAGATTGAAATGATGAAGCATGAATTCAGCAAACATAGAAAAGATATAAAACGGGAGGGCTGAGCTACTGAAGAAAGAAAATTCAATTACTTAAATGAAATATACATTAAAATGGCTTAGCACATTTTCTTAATTCTATTTCTCCAGTTTTTGGACAAATCATGGTCTGCCAATCGATCGCATACATTAATGATCCTGTACCATTATTTGACTTTGCAAAGACAACACCTAGATCGTTTCTTGCTGTGGATAGATAGTAATTTGAACCATCACCTAAAGACAAGACTTGTGCTCTTACAATGTCCCCAGGCTTGAACATCTCGTTGATTTTGATCTTATCCCTCTCTGTGGATCTTATATCCTGGATTCTTATGATCCCTTTAAAGTTTTCACCCAAATCTGAAGAGTTTAAATGGATTTGAAAAAAATTTGAATGTGAACCAAAAGAGTTTAAATTATTAGTGATTGAGCCATTTGAGCCTATTCCTGAATCTTTCAAAATATTTCCGTTTCCTTCAATAACCAAGATCTCGACTGTTGCTTGTTTCAAACTTAGTTTGGTTATTCTTGTCAATACAATGTCGCCTTCTTTTGGTAGATTATTTGTTATTTCTGTAATTGATTTTAAATTTTTACCTTGTTCTTTTTCCAATTCTTCAAAGTCTTTATAATCATTAAAATTTGAATTTATCACTGATATCTTGAATTCATTTTTATTTATTTCATCTCTCTTGACATTCCCAACCAATGTTGAAACTATTAAATTCTGTTTTGTATTATCAACACTAAAATCCTGAATAGAGGTTCCTTTTCCTGCCTCAAACTTTACCACAGTGCTATCATCAAGTGGTTTGTATAATGGGGCCAATATCTGCCCAGGGACTACAAATTTGGGTATTTCTGTCGTCATTGAATTTTTTTTCTTAATTAAAATTTGAGATGAGCTAAAATTTTTTTTATTGGAAAAAAATTTATAGTAAAAATAATGGAGTATCCAAAATTCATTAATGGAGAACCACCAACTATAAGTTTAAGTGAATACGATGATTCAGAATGGGCAAAAGATACAGCAGTCGATTTTAATAAAGAGAAAAACTGTTTTGTGGTGGTGCTGATGGAAGATCCAACTAAAATAATTGCAAAATTTGATAAAAATTCAGAAATTATATTAGAAGATATTTTCAAAAGTGCAAAACAACAATACGTTGAACAATCATAATTTTTATTTATTTATTTATAATTTTTCATTTTTAATTAATGAACCTTCGTCATACAAATTTTGTAAAATTTTTTCAAATTTCTTTCTGGCATTATTTCTCTTTAATTTCAAAGTTGGTGTTAACACCTCATCTTCAATTTTTAAAGGTTCAATTGCAAAATGTAAATTATGAATTTTTTCAAATCCTTGTAAATCACCATTTTTAATTGATTTATTAAGTTCTTTAACGATTAAAGTCTTGAATTTCTTAGTCTTTAATAAATTTAATAATTCATCTTCGCTATTAATGTGTAAATTATGGTTAGATTTCATCATATTAATTAAGAAGTCACTTGCAATTCCAGCAACACCAACTAAATAATTTTGTAAAGAATCTCCATGAACAAAAATTTGTGTCAACATAGGACTATTTGCTAAATAAATATTTTCAATCTTTTCAGGTGTAATGTATTCACCTTGTGATAATTTAAAGAAATTCTTAACACGATCAATAATGTACAATCTTCCATATTGATCAATAGTTGCGATATCACCAGTTGAAAACCAACCTTCAGAATCAACGGCTTCTTTTGTAGCTTGAGGATTTTTATAATAGTGAGAGAAGACTTGAGGACCTCTTAATTGTAACTCACCCCTAATAAAAGGTTGGTCAGAGACACTATAGCCTAATTCTTTACAATCTTTTAATCTCATTTCAGTTGAAATTCCAGGAGGACCAGAATTATTACTTAAATCATCTTCAAATGGATCACCCAAACAGCAACCTGCGAAAGATTCGGTTAATCCATAACCATTTGATAATCCAACACCTAAAACTGTTCTCAAGAATTTGATTGTATCAATACCTAAAGGAGCAGAGCCCGTAAACATAAATTTCAGTCTATTAAAACCAACTAAATTCTTTAAAGCAGCTTGAATTTTTGACTTTTCCAATTGTGGTAAATTAATAAAATTATCTAGATTTAATAATTCCTCACCAAATTGAGCTTTTAATACTTGCTTGAATAGAGCTTCTAGCTTATTCCAAACTCTTGGAACAGAGGCTAAATAATGTGGTTTCAAACACTTGACGTCTTCAAATAAAAATCTTGCATCTTCAGGTCTTGATAACATAGCAGAAGCATAACCAACAGATAATTCCAAATTAGTTAATTGACGTTGATAGATATGAGCTAAAGGCAAATGGCAAATGGAAGTGATTTGTTCTTCCAATTCACTTTTATTATTGTTATAATCATTATAACTCTTTGGAATAGTTTTATTAAGAGCACCAACCAGACCCAAAATACCTGCAGACACACCAGCAGTTGCAATCCTGTGAGTTAAAACTACACCTTTTGGATTACCAGTAGTACCTGATGTAAAGGAAATAGTATAAACGGTATCAGGATTTGGAGGATTATAATCAGTTGGTAAAAGGTTTCTTTCCCCAGTTTTTTCAACCGTTTGTAAATCAATCAAACTAATACCAACTTTTTCGCATCTTGGGAAGAATCCATGATCTTTTGAATTAAATTCATCTAAAGACACCATGATCAATAAATCAGGTAAAGCACCCGATTCTTTTAATTCTAAAATTTTTGGGATTTGATCTTTATTTAAGAAAATGATTGGAGATTCTGTGATTTCCAAAATATGCTTTGAAGAGCCTTTACCTAAAGTTGGGTATAAAGCAGTATTTGTCAAAGAATAATCTCTTGTAGCCAAATCAATTAATAACCATTCTAATCTATTTGGAGCTAAAATTGAAACAATGAATTCATCTTTACCTGAAGTTGATTGTAATTGAGAGGCATAATTTTTATGGTTTGTAACTAAATATAAAATCCCAGAAGCAATTTTATCTTTTCTTAATTGAATTTCTTTATAAGATTGGAAAGAGTAAAAATCATCAAATTGGTTCTTCTTAGTGTTATTGAATTTACGTTCACCCAAACAGTTTTCGTTTGGGAATTTTCTAACTGCGTTTGCAAAAAACTTTGATAAAGTGTTTAATTCAGGATGTACAACTTCAACAGTTTCTTTATTTCTTAAAGTTGATGATCTATAAATATCGGAATAACCTTGAACAGCAGTATTTGGAACAGGTTGAGACGAATATCTCAATTCCAAAGGGAATTTCTCGTTAAAATGTTTAAAAGTTTCTTCAATTGACATGATAGTTTATTAATTTGTTAAATTAAAGAGAATATTTCAACTCTTTTTATATTATTCAACGGTCCCCTCTGGATTATGTGGGGAAACCAGTAAATTTATTACCGAGGAATTAATTAATTTTGAATTTGTTGACCTTCAACTAATTAACTATCTAATTATATGCATTCCATCGATTTCTTCATTGATTATTCCCTATTCATTATCTTATTTAATTGAATTCTTTATTCTTTGATTCTTTTTATTTAAATTGGTTTTATGTTTATCTCCACGTGACTTCTTATCATCATGTGATGGTTATGAGTGATGATAAGACGCGAAATTTTTCACGTTCTTTATTTACTTAATTAATTATATTTATTATACTAGTTTATTCATATTTTGATCTATTGATCTATTGGTATGGACATTGATACCACAAAGCTCATTAATCAGCTGAGGTCTGCCCATTTGGAAGATACACAATCCACCACTGCCTTACTCAATACGGATCTACATGACGTCTCTCAATCTACAAGAATAATTAAAGATAATGTCCCAGTCACTCCTGAAAAAAGGCCCGTATCTGGCAGCTCTTTAGATCTATTTAGTTTTGATCAAGAGGAAGAAGAAATTGACTTGGAATACTTTAATTCTTTGTTATCAAAACTACCAAATAATATAACTACTTTCCATTTCATCAATATATTATCAATGTATATGAAGTCTTTGAATGATCATCACATTAATATCTCATCAGATAGATTTATTATTACCATTTACAACCAACTAATGGATGATTCGTTCGATTTTGTACAAGATTATAAATTAATTAAAATCATTGATATATTTATTAATAATCCTTCAAATGAAGCAATGAAGTTGGCGAATTTTTTATATTTTAATCAATATAAAAAGCAAGAATTATATTTTAGGTTATGGTTGATTAAATTCAGAAAATTTAATGAACTGAAAAAGTTAAGTAAAACATGGGAAATTTATTTACAAAAGAAACAATTTAATAAAATAGTGCTGAAATATAACGTTTTCGCTAATGATTTGAATTCAAACGCTTTAATCTTCCATAATTTGAAAAAGACTTTAACGTTCTATGAAATTTGGAAATCAAAATTTGACAAGATTAATAATTTAAATAAAATTGTCACTTTACATAATGAGTCTAAATTCTTTAATAAATGGATTAATAAAATGAATCAAGATTATATCAAGTCTGAGAATTTCAAAGATATGACTCTATATAAGAAGTTCTTTAAATTATGGAGGTTGAAAAAGAATGAAAAAAGTATTAATACAAACAACAAATTGTCATTATATCTCAAGAGATGGATATCCAAAAGCAATGTTGTTAAAGCAATGAATGAACAGGCCAATGTTCTGGGATTAGTTTTAAGTGGAGGTGATATATTTATTAAATGGAAAGAGATTACAATGACAAATATAGAAAAATCAAATGAGTTAAATAGTTTATTAAGATCTTATATCTTGAGAAAATACGTCAAAATTTGGAATCATTCATTAACATTAAAGTTGGTTGAATCCAAACTGATTAATTATTCGAATGAATTGAAAATGAAATTGCTTTTAAAAAAATGGATTAATTCTAGAAATCAATTGATTCAATTAAACAATTTTAAATTAACGAAGGATTTGAATTTGAAAAGGATTGTTTTGAATAATTGGGAAAACTCAATTATCATGAAGAATAAAGTTGAAGAATTTAAAAGAGGCTGTTTAAAAAAATATTTCAAGATTTGGAAATTGAAAACTAATTATAAAATATATGAATCAAGCAATAGATTTAATGAATTAAAGAAATCAAAACATTTAAAGTTATGGGTCAAAGTATATGATTTAAAGAAATCGTTGAATGAATATAATAATTCAATTATATTTCAGAAATTTCAAATGTGGAATTCAAAATTCAATGAATCAAAAGAAGTTTGGAATTTAAGTATCAATGCAAATGAAGAATTTTTAAAACTTAGATATTTGAAATATTGGGAGAACAAGTACAACTTAAATAAAGTTGAACTATTTAATAGATTGAATTATTTTCAAAAAAGCAAATATTTTAATAAGCTTAAAAACAAATATAAAAAGATCCAAAGTTTAGAAGATAAAGCAAAATATTTTTATGATAATCAATTGTCCATCCAGTCTATTTATTTAACCAAATGGTATTTGAATTATAAGAATTCTCTGGAGATTAGACTGAATAATAAATTAGAGATATTTAAAGTTGAAAAAAATATTAATCTAAAAAGAAAATATCTAACTAAATGGGTTTATAAAAATGACTTATATTTAAATAAACTAAAAGAATATGAACTTAAACTGATTCAAATTAAATTACCGGATTATTTATCAATTTGGAGATCAAAATATGACTATTTTAAAGAAATTGAAATCGAATCAAATGCAATTAATAATTTAAACTTATTATCATCAGGTTTTAATAAATTTCAATTGAAATTTCTAAAAATCAAGCAATTGAATAAATTACTTAATGATTATGAAGAGGATATTAATTTGCAATTGATTATTAAATATTTGAATTTATGGAGTTTGAAATTTCTAAAAGAAAAGAGGGACTATGAAAACATTAAAAATTTTAGAGATAGATGGGATATAGTACATTTAAAATCATTATTGATGTTATGGAAAACCAAATGGGAAAATTCTAAAGTTGAAGATTTGCCTTCACCATCTTTATTTAAGACACCAGTTAAATCCATTAAATACGAAGCAAGTATACCGGGGAGTGAAAAGATTAAAAGGGAAAGATTTGAGAAGTTGAAGACGAGATACAAAAATGTTCATAGAGTAAGTCCGTTAAAAACACCGGCAATCAACTCATCAATAAATCCACTGAATCCAATGATAAGCCCATCATTAAATCCATTAATAAATCCATCAATAAATCCGGTTGAAAAGATAAACTTCAATGACTTCATTTCAAGTCCAAAAATTTCGCATAAGAACTTATTGAATTTCGGGAATAAGAAAATAAACCCGAGTCCCGATCCGGATTTAAAGAATTTTTCGGATTGAAATATTCGTCCGCGGCCGAAACTTTTTGTGATTAATAAAAAAAATTGATTAATAAACACATTTTTTCTAATCAAATTTGTTTATAAATAAGAGGATTTGTGCATTTCTAAGAATCATACAGTCTAATATTTAACTAATTATTATTTATATATTTAAGTTTATCATCTTGTTGATCTTAAATAATATTTCTACGGCTTTACAGAACCTGCATAAAACCGTTATTACATATAATTTTATATAAATTACCACTGAATTCCATTTTATTTTAATATTAAAGATGAAATTACTGATGCCAATCGATGATAATAAATCATTGATTAATAAAAAACAAATCACAGCAGTTTATAATAAACTAATAAAGTCAATAATTTATAAGAACTCATTCAAACAAATATTAAATTTTAATAATATAAATGAGTCAAAGGCAAAAACAAATTCAAAGACAAAAACAACACCAAAACCAAAATTACAAGACTTGAATGAAAATAAAGCATTACAAAACAAAATTAAAAACGTTAAGGTTATAACTAGAAATGATTTATTATTTGAAGAAAAAAATCAATTTAATAAATCACATTCTTATAACGGAACAAATAAACCACATAATTCCAAAAGATTGAAAAAAAGACATACAAGTCCAATGATAATGATTAACTCAGTAGATAATGAAATCAAAGAGTTCATTCCAGAAGATTATCAAATTAAAAATGAGTTAGTCATCTTGGATAATGTGTTCACTGAAAATGGTGCTTTATTATCAATACCAATACATAAGACAATCACAAACAACTCAGACTATTCAGATTACAAATCTGCCTTGGAATTATAAATAAGCTTTAATACTTTACTCTTCAATTCTGCTATATATATTAATGAACGTTACGACTTGGGATTTTGTAGAAAGAAAAAAATTATTAATTCTCTTAATAGATTCACTCATAGATAACAAGATCGTAAGGAGTATATCTCTACAGACTTCAAGCAAGGATTAATTAATGATTAATTTATTAATTCAGATCCGGTTTTTTGTGAGCCGGAATACATTTAATTCTCTTAGACATTTTAATTTATTTGTTTAATAAGACCAGTTCTTTTAGATTTAATTCATATGGATGTGTCGAGATGTTGCTCATTTTGCTGCTGATCAATTTGATCACTTGTTTTGATTTGAATATTGATCGTTTTGAACAGTTTGATAACAACGATATTGATTTGTTGCGGTATGTTAATGAGTTTATTGATGTTAAAGAATTACCACCTATTAAATCAATACCGTTGAAAGACTCGGATAGGACGTTAGGACCTGGTGAGATTCCTGATTTTGTTTTCGAGTTCAACCCAATAGTTTATTTATATACTGAAGAGTTATATTTACCTTATGATATTGAAGACTACGTTAAACATTTCAAGTTACAAACGAAAGAGAAACAAGTTGTGTTAGAAGACGTTACATTACAAGGTTTATCAAATTGTTCAAAACATTTTAACACTTCTGATTTATTTTTAACTTCAAAATTCGAATTTGATAATGATCCACTTTGGTTAACTGGTAAATACAATAAACCAAATTTAAACAATGGTGAAATCAAAAACGCATCATCAATATTGATAGTTGTTGAAAAGGGGAATGATTGGATTGATGCTTATTGGTTTTATTTCTATTCTTTTAATCAGGGCCCTTTTGTAATGGGTAAAGGTCCATATGGTAATCATTTAGGTGATTGGGAACATTCATTAACAAGGTTTTATAAAGGGATCCCCATTTATGTATGGATGTCAGCACATGGTGGTGGTGGGTCATATCATTACAAGGCATTAGAGAAATCAGATATTGATTTTAAAAAACCGATCATATTCAGTGCAAAGGGTACACATGCAAATTACCCATCAACCGGTCAGCACCAGCATGATTTACCATTTGGAATTTTGTCAGATTTCACTGATCGTGGTTCTTTATGGGATCCATCAAAAAATTATCTAGGTTACACATGGGATGGTATAAACCTTACATCAAACAATGAAAGAGATTTAGAAGACTGGTTGTTGTACCAGGGTCATTGGGGTGATGATAAACTTGCACCAAGCGATCCAAGACAGGTTTGGTCACCATGGGAATGGAAATATATAGAAGGTCCAACAGGTCCATTAACGAAGAATTTAAGTAGAAAGAAATTATGCCAAACAAAGAAATGGTGGAATTTCTGGAACGGCTGTCCTGCAAAGAATTATAAGAACTTAGGTGATGGTTACGAAAGAGAAAACGGTGTTATGTGTGCTAATTTTTTCTATTGGGTTAGGCCAACGTGGCTAAGGACGATTGTAAATTATATCACGAACAATGGTGGGCTATGTATACTGATGAACATATTTTATGGATGATGACTACTCAATATTTATGACTATTAATACTTATGAATTATGAATTACAACTTGTAGAAATCAATTTTGAGATAATTTAGTCAATTGAAAGGGCTTTGGATAATTCTATGAAAACAAGGAACAAAAAGATCAAACAAAGACAACAATGAACGGAACCATTCAATGAATACATCCACGGTCTAAAATGAACATTTGCTTCTAATCTGATCGCTTATTGATCAAAAGAAGTTAACTGTGGACCCTTTTGCTGAATCCGGTAAAAGACGTTAACGCCATTTTGTGGCGCAAACCATAAGTTTCGTCATTAATAAGATTTTTATTAAAAGGAAATTTTCTAACTAAATTTAAAATTCTCAAATAAAATTAATTATGGATGAAAATTTGAGGAATTCTATTTCGACTTTCAACTCAATTCTTGAGAATCAAACAAACTCAATCAAGTACCTGGCACATCAATATAAGAACTCTGAATTCAGTCAACAACAATTAAAAACTTCTTTAAATCTTTTGAATGAATCATTATTAAAAGATGGTAAAATTGTCATTTCAGGGATTGGTAAATCTCATAAAATCGCATCTAAAATAGTTGCTACGTTAAATTCGTTAAGTTTACATGCTGCTCTACTACATCCTTCAGAAGCATTGCACGGAGATTTGGGTATATTAAGAGAGAATGATGTTTTGATTTTAATTTCATCTTCAGGAAGATCACCAGAATTATTACAATTATTACCACACATTTCATTATCAATACCAATAATTTTATTGACAAATAAAAAAAATTCCTTGCTATCGACGCAGCCACAAGTTAAATCTTTATTATATGCTGAATTACCACCTCAATTCTCTGAGGAATCAATCTACGGGTTAACTGCCCCAACTATTTCAACTACTTTATGTTTAACCCTGGCTGATGCTGTTTCGGTTGCTTTAGTTGAATTATACATTTCAGATATCAATGATAGAAAAAAACTATTCAGCGAACGTCATCCTGGTGGTGCAATTGGTGAAGCGTTTTTAACCAGTCAACTATCTCACCAAGACAGTATATCAAGTTTTTTAGAAGTCCCATCAAACTCTAACTTAGTAATAACTACAGAAAATTTAGAAAATTTGAATAAATCAGTTAAATTCGATTTAGAATTCAACGACGAAATTGAAGAAGTATTAAATATTGATAAAGATTTAATAATTAGAATTAAAAGTTCAAAAAATGTCGCTTATATTAATCAATTCTTTAAAAATGAATATGAAATTCTATCCGCAATTGCTTTATTTGACTATATCGTCATTAATCAAACCATGTGCATTTCCACTGATGTCATTAAAACCATTTACAGATTAATCAATGAACATAAATATGAAACTAATGAGGAAAGAATTAATGAGTTAACTTGGAGAATTAAAGAAAGACTTTATAAATTTGAATAAAATTTTGTAATATATATAGAAATAAATAAAAAAATAAAAGGATTTTCAATTAATACCATAAATATATGTAATCCTTCCTGCATGGATACAACATTGAATGAGTCTACGCCTGCCGTAGGGGCAAAAGAATTTCCAGAAGCAAAAAAATAAATTCTGGACGAGACCGGAGTCGAACCGATGACCTTTTGCTTGCAAGGCAAACGCGCTACCAACTGCGCTACACGCCCTATGGATATTGGTAAAAATCCGTAAGTATACTATATTTAATGAAATATGTTTATAAATTAAAGGTATTAATTTTCAAATTCGTTATATTTGGAAATTCTGATGCATATAACGAACTTTAAAAGTTAATATACATCTTTTGGTGTTAGATTGAGTTCTTTTCAATAATCAGTTTAAAATTTATATAAACTTTTACCTTTTTGAAACACTCATAAAAATCAAAAAGCACAATTAATTGAATTTGATCTTCATCATTCGATTAATTATTAGAAAGAACAGTTACAATTTTAAACTAAGAAAAGAATTTTATATATTAAGGATATATGGGTCTATTCACTTCGCTTATTACTATTAATGAATTATTAATTACAAAAATAACCAGTTTGAAAAACTTGTGCAGAACCAAGCAAACCCATGCTCTTAAAACCTAACTTCAAGGCGTAGTATGTTATGTACCACTTGGTAATTCCAAAACTGACAAGCAGCTTCTGATCTAATTAAATAACTAATAAGGGAAAAGAATAAAGGATAGAAGGTGAGGAATGAAAAGTAAACTCACTCTCTTTTTATAGATTTTTCCTTTACATAACGATTCGTACTCAATTCAATACCTCTCAAAGAACCACAAAAATTGTGGTCTTACGTGAAAGCTACCTTTTTACCAAAATTTCAGTTAGATTTGCGGGATTGTGGTGATATTGACACTACATTATAAATCTTGTCATAACATTCGTTAATTGTCTATAATAAAGATAATGGTAATCCATAAACGACTGGTGCTGCTCCATTTAAATATTTCAAATAACAAACATCTCTCGATTCTTTGACCGCATCACAAATATTCATATTGTCATCCTTTTCATTAAATAATCCCCATTTTTCAAGCAATGATCGACTAAATTCATCATGATCTTTATCTGTAACATCCCATAAATTACCTACAACCATTGGACACCCACCAATTAAATATGAATAAATTGTTCCTGATGGTTCCAATAAATTATTTTCTTGTAGAGATGCTGAAGAACATCCTAATAGCAAACTTGGTGCAATTGAATTCCTCTTTTTTAAGCTTGTCGTTTTAATAAATTGATGACCACTACCATGACCAATATAAATAAATAAATTTGAATTTAATAGTTCATTAAATTGATCTTCTGTTGGTTTTTCATTAATAATTCCGTTCCAATTTAGTTCCCTTGAAATCTCTTCAAATTTATATTTAAATTTTTCTTCAGTTCTAATTAAATCATTTGATGGATTTAAAACATATGATCCATTTCTTTTGTTTATAAATAAAGATTGGTTTTCATTAAAAAGTTTTAATAAATACGATAATGATGGCATTCTGGTCGTTGATGTATTTCTTAAACAAGGTAATGACTCCCATGGTAATAGTAAACATTCTTTACCTAAAATTAAAACTGTATGTTTATTCTTTTTTGGATTTGGATTTGATTGGATATATTCATTAATCAGATTTTCAACTTGAACATACATATTGTCAATATCAATTTCATCATAAGCATTTTCTTCACCATGAAATAATAAAATATCCAAAACAAAATAAATCAAATCTTCTAATAATTCAGTATTCATTAATTTTGATGGATCACCTAACTTTAAAAATAACTTGATAACAAAATCATCAATTTCAACAGGCTTGTTATTTCGTTGAGATCTTGATGGTATATTTTCTCTAATTATATTTAAAAACTTATTTTTGAAGAATTTAATTTGTTCGTCAGAAATTTGTTCTTGATTGAAGATACCTTTAAATCCACCAATCCAACAATACTCAATTTTTGTTAATAATTGCTTTAACGATTGATCTAATGAAAATCTTTCTTCATGCCATTGACGTCTTTCTTCTGATGAATTTATATTTGCAACTCTTTCTTTTGTGGTGGTTGCATTACTTTTTTCAAGAATTGAATTTAATTCATTTAATGCATCTTTAAATGAAAACGATTGTTCATCGACTATACGGCTTGAATGCCTACTCAATGGTAATCTTAAAAATGTTGGAGTTTTCAAACCTTTTTCAAAATTTGAAATAATTAAATCACCATTAAATGAACAAATATCAATTGTAATAACTAACCAATCTTCAGGCATTTTATTTAATAATTCAGAATCGATTTCGCTTTTATTAATTTCATTAACTTTATAAGTTAATTTGTCAAAATTAAAATTTGGTAACAAAGATTTATCATGTGAATCCAATGCTGTTATATCAATCATCCTTTTTTCGTTGATTAGTGGTTGATTTTTCAGATAGTCATTTAATTTATAACTATCTTCGATAGATTCATAATTATAAGAATTTGAAATACTTGATAACGTTAATAAATCCAATGATAGAACTTTATGAATTTCATTAATATGATAATTTGACAAGTATTTCAAATCTTTAAATAAATTTAAACAAATTTCTTTTGATTGTTTCAAATTAGTTATTGATTTTTTTAAATTCTTTAAATTTTTAATCTTATTTTTGAATGAAGTGGAGAAAATGTCACCATCTTCTTTATGGGCTGAAGGAATTGACATTGCAGAATCTTCTAAAGTTGAAAACAATGGATCAATATTTAAAATATTTTGGGCATCAATAAATAATTTTCTTGAATTAATCATTAAATCCATTGTTAAGATATAAGGGTTCTTTGAATTCTTTAAAGAGATATCAGAATTGAAAACGTATTCGTAATTCAGCTTCCAATTAATTGATAAAATTTTTGATTCTTTATCCATGAATTTTAAAAAATTTTTTAAATTAATTTGTAGATTAATAATTTCATCTTCATCTTCACTTAATAGATATATATCACTCAAATATTTATAATAAATTAACTTGAAATTATCCAAATACTCATCGTTATTTTGTATCAAATCTAACGAATCAAAAATTTCATTTGATTTTAGTTTCAATTCTTCACAAGATTTAAAATTTCCAACAATAAAATTGAAATAAGATAAAAAATAATTATTTTCAATGAAAAGGATTTTATTTTTAATAATTGAATCATTAAATTTGATCAATTCTTGAGAATAATAAAACGAGTCTTTTGAAATACCTAAATGAATCAAAATTTTAATTATGTATCTAAAATTTGATGAAACTAATTTCAAAGTTTCAAAAGACTCCACATTTCTATTCAAAACTGCTTTTGAAATTCTAATGGAATTACAAAATGATAATAAACTTTCTAAATGTTCACCTAAAAGAAATAAAATTTTACCTCTATAGTGATGAAGTTTAACTAGTAATATCAGGATTTTGATATATTTTCCTTTTGGATGCCCATATTTATTATTAATATGGAAAAATGCTTCATTTTTGATTAAAAATTCGCTGATTTCTTCAGAAATTTCAATTAATTTTATTTTATTGAAATTTAATAAATAATATTTCAAATTTAAAATTTTAATATTTAAGAATTGGATTGAATAATTTGAATCTAATTCATTTAATTTTGGGTTCAATAAGCTAATTGAAACATTTTGGCCTAAATTTAATTCATTATTAAGGTGAGTAAATTGTAAAAATTGTTTAATCTCATTAAATTCTTTATATTTTTGAATTGAATTTAATAAAAATTTTAAATTTTTATGAAAATTAATAAAATTTAGATAATCAACCAATTTAAATAAAAATTGTATTTCAAATGAAGTTAAACTAAATTTATTTTTATTAGCCCACTCTTGGATGTATAAATTAATAATTTTTGGTAAATTTGTATTCAGTTTATTTTTAATTTCTTGAATTAAATAATAAAATGGTTTAATCAAAGAATCTGAACCAGTTGAATTTGAAACTGAAGATTTTTTAATTAAGGAAGATTTAACAATTGGTAATTGGTTAAATGAAATACCACATAGCATTTTTAAAATTGGTTCATTGATATTTAAAGAATTGAAAAAATCCAATAAATTTTCATTGTTTGAACAATATTTTGATGCTAAAACAAATATAATTGATTTGTCTTGTTCTAATAAAGTATTTGAAAGCTTTAATTCTTTTAAATTTTGAAAAGCTAATGGAGTACCGAAATATTTTTGAACTAAATCAATTTTATGAAGTAAATTATTTGATTTAACTGAATCAAAAATTTCTGTACTAAAAATTAAATTGAAAATTTCATTAATAGAAATTGATTTAGTGATTAAAAATTCTAAGCATTTCTCAAACTTTGAATTTAAATCAGAATTCGATGGATCATTTTTAAAATTTAAAATTTCAAAACTTAAACTATTTGAAATAAACTTTTTTTGGATTTCAATGTTTGTTGACTTTAAACTAAAATTATAATATAAATTTGAAATATTATTTAATCTTTTCGATTGTCCATTTTTGGAAAATAAAATCTTTAATAAGTTAAATGAATTATCAATAAAATCAATTGATGATGAAAAAAATTTTGGTGATGAAAAAACTATTGATGAAACTAAAAATTTATCAATAACCAATAAATTTGATTTATTTAATTGATCAATATTCTTAATATAAAATTCAATAATTGACTGAATTTCTAAATCAGGTTTGTCTAAGCTTTTAATTATAAATTTACCTAAATAATCAATAATTGAAGCATTTGGTTTACCTAAATTTTTTAATTCATTTGACAAAATATCTTTATTTATATTTGACATTTGTAATAATTTCAATAATTTTTTACATGATGATGAATCAGGATTAATTAATTTCCAATCGATTTCAATATAATTTTCATTATTTTTCAGAATTTTTTCATAAAATTCATTAACTCTTCTAAAAATCTGATCTTTATCATTCATTGAAAATTCAAATAAAAAAAAGGGGATTTTCTCAAATTCTTTAATAGTCATTAATTCAATTTCAATATCTTTTATAAATTTTGATTTACTCAAATTTGTTATAAAAGAATCGAAAGGGAATTCAAACTGATCTAATAACTGTAAAAACTTTAAATTAGTGCATAGTTTAAATTGATTATCTGGAGAAAATTTTGCAAATGAAAGTAATAATCTAATTAAAATTGGTTTTTGATTTTCTAATAAGTTATTTAAAAATTCTGAAGATTTTAAAAAAAAATTCAATAATTTACTTATTGAATTTTTATCATACTTTTTTTTATGAAACTTTTTAAACTCTATTTGTAAAATGAAGAATTTTAAAGTTGCTGGACAATTTAATTCTAATAAATCTATAGATTCCAAATTTGTTTCATCAATCCCATAATTGTAATTATTTATGAATAAGGCCATCAATTCTCTTGAAGAATATTTAAAATTCAGCGAATTACTTTCCAAATCAATTAATCTAACAATATAAGTCTGATGTTTCTTTATGATTGAACTCCTTTGATTTGAATCTAATTTATATAATTGTAAAAAAGAGCTTGAAATCAACCTCACTAACGAATTAGAGACCTCTGGCATCTTATTTAACCTACTCATCCCCAGTTCAATGGCGCTAGAACAGATCTTGAACACCTCATTGGGGCTTCCTTTAACAATTGCAGAGCTTCTTTTACCTGGTGAGATTTCATTAATCTTACTTGGAGAATGGTTCAAACTGATATTTTTCAAAGGAGAACCACCAGCATACAGCCCAGCCATGCCACTCAACTTCAACGTCGAGTAGGCACTTATGATATAATCCAATTCGCCATCCATGAAGAAGAATTTAAAGATTTTTGTGTTTTACAAATTTTTGTTTACATTTCGCGATGAGAGTTTCTGTAGTTACAGGATTTTCAGTATAAACTATTTCTCTATTAAAATCATTCTATTCTTTTTTAAAAACTGGGAATTGCAATCCGTGATTTCCTTTGTACTGAGAAACTTCTGGTTCTTTCCAATTTTCAAGCAATTTTTTATCGTTTAATTCATAAACTTCTATACCTAAAGGTCTGCAACAATCGACCATATCGACTTCAGTTTCTTCATCACCTTCACCCCAATCCCATAAACTTAAATCACCACCTGGACAAGCACTTATGGCACATAATAAATCTTGTTCTGCAAAAAATTCGAAATAATCACCTTTAATAGCAGGTGAGGTGTCCATGAAATATTTACCATCTTTATCTAAACCAGTGACTTGAAAGATATTTAAAACGTCATGAACATCGTATTCTTGACCTCCATATGGTAAAATGGCTCTATATAAATTAGAATGACAATGGAAATCATTATCTTCACCACTTAATAAAGTATCGACGTATGGATCACATCTTGTACCTAATAAATCATGAACGTTATTGATTTCTAATCTATCTCTAATTGAATCACCAGTAACAGTTAGCAAAGGTCTCAAGAATGGTAAACATGAGAATAATCTTTCATATTTGTTAATATGAGTTCCATAAAATTGTCTTGTTCTTGAAGCCCAAAATTTTTCTCTAAAATTATTTGCATTCCAACAGTTGAAATCACAAACTTGTGGACCTTCAGGTGTAGTGATTCTGACAACTGAACCTGCTTTAACTTTCCATGCTTTACCTGATCTGATTGGAACAATTTCTTTATAAATTAAAGTCTTTGGAGATTCATGAATTGAATCATAAAATTCTTTATTAACGTCCAAAACTGGAGATTTTGTTGGTAAATAAGCAGGAACTGGATTCTCTTTTTGTTTAAAAACTGGTTTGGACATTTGTAATGAAGGGAGAGAATTAAGAAATCACTTCGAATTTATACAAATTTTCATCGAGACTTTAACGGACTTCGTTTCCCGTTGATAAAAGAGAAATTATAAACGAAGATTAACTACAAAAAGAAGCATAAAATAAGGTCATTTATCATTCTGGTGCCAATTTTTCTAAAACAGCAGCAGATCTGGAGTTTGATAATCTTTCATCTCTTGAACTTCTTCCTAACATTGCAGTTAAATCATTTAAATATGGTGGTTTTGTACCTTTTTGATTATAATTAGTAACATCGTTGAAGTAATTATTGTAGAAATCACCATTGAAGTTACCTAATGAAGAGTTAATGATTTCATCTGGATATTTAAATGAATCAGTCAATGCAACTAAATGAGGTCTAATTTCTGATAATAAAGTCTTAGTTTCAGCTTGAATTGAAGTTAAAATATCTCCATTAATTAAATTGAATTGTAAAAATGTACCAGAGAATTTTTCAATAAAATATAATGAGTATAATTTAAATAACAAAATCAAAACTTTTAATTCTTCACCACTAACAGTTGATAAACGTTCATAAAACGTATTTAATAAATATCTATTTGAATGGAACTTTGACAAGAGTAAACGTTCTTGAGAAACTGAATCCCAATCACCTTTAGCAATTTTCAATGCGTGTTGAGAAACTTTAATAATGATTGCACTCCAAATATCAACAAAAGATTTTAAATTTGTAAAATCTAAAGATTCATCAAATGATTCAGTTAAATATTTGAAATTATCACCTAATTTTTCACCTTTTAAACCACCTTCATAATATTTAATAATTGATCTACCTGCATTGATTGATAACACATTATTATCACCTTCCCAAGTTTGCTGGACAGACCAATCAACAAAAGCACGGCCTAAACCTGAATAAGCATGGTAACCATGACCACCACAAGCTTGTCTTGCTTCATCAATCAATTGAGAAATTAACCAAGTATTTGTAGCTTTTAAAGAAGCTGAATCAACGAATAAATTCTTTAAATCAAAAATAGTCTTTTTAATATTTGTACCTTTATATAAGTTTGATAAAATTGAATTATAATCACCAACCAATTTTTGAGAAGCAGGAGCTAATAAATAAACTAAGGCTAAATAAGGAACTAAACGATATTGATGTAATGAATAATTTATAATTTGATTTTCATTTTCTGGATCACCAAATTGTTGTCTTGCAATGGCATATCTTAAAGCAATTGTAATAAATCTTGCCCCATGTCTATGAGAGTCAACCACCATTGAAACACGACCTTGTAATAAAGCACTATAAGAAATTTGTTCCAATGGAGAAAGATTAACAGTACCATCAGCTTCAATGCTTGTGAATTTTTGCAACATATAGTCTTTTGGAATTTCAACGTTAGAAAATTGAATCCAGCCGTTATCAATAGCATCTCTACCCATTTTAGAACCAATATCACCAATTGACACACCTGGTAATAAATCAAAATTTGAATCTCTTAATTGAGCAACAAAAGTTTTAACACCATAATCTTTACCATTTGAAATCAATCTAGCGTACACAACCGCATGGTTTGAAGAATGAGCAGCACCACCAATCCACCATTTAGTAGCGGCTAAATTTGGAGTATTAAGGATAAAAGTTTGATTCTTTGGGTTATAAGTAGCGGTTGTTTGTAAATTAGCAACGTTTGAACCATGTCCTAATTCTGTCATTGCAAAACAGCCATAAATATCTCTTAATTGTAAAGTACCTCTTTCATATAACCAATATCTAATTTGTTCATCTGTACCATTACCTCTAACTGCATTACAGAATAAAGCTAAATTAATACCAACTCTTGTACCTAAAGCAGGATCCGCAATTGATAATAAAGATAATCTATTTTCAAATTTTTCATGTCCATCAATTTCAATAAAACTAGATAATCTTTGAATCTTTTTAACAGTTAATTCTCTTAATTGAGGTTTTGTTAAATCATAGTAATTTCTAGGTGTAACTAAAATTGGATCATTAATTGCTTGTTTAAAGATTTCTTGAGTAGTTTTATGGAAAGGATCAATAAATTGATTAACTTTATCCACGTCTAAAGTTTGTTTTGAGCGTTCTTTTTGTAATAAATTCATTAAAGAATCATAAAAATTTTGGTCATTTTAGAGTCTTTTTATAGTTAAATTTGTTGGAGGGGCAAAAAATGTGCCAAAATAAATTCGGCCGCGGCTTAATAAATTGTGGAGAAATTTAATTATCGAATGATTTCTATCAATTAATGAGGTTTTTACAATGCTTTTCAAGTTCATTTGAATGAATTCTCGGTTAATTTTATATTTAATTGAATATTTACCTTTTCTTGCTATTTTTAACAGTGAAATTTAAATGTTTTTTGTGGTTTTTTCTTTTCACGTATGAATTTTTTGACACAAAAAAATGAACCACATTTTAATTAATTTAAATTTGTTTAATGGAACCTTTTTCTTCAATTAAGCATCGTGGAGGTCGTTCTGTATTCTTTCCTTCTTTGAATTCTCCTTTACCTAAAGAATTGTCTTCTTGGGTGAAATTTGATGGATTTTTCATAAAATTTATTAAAAATCAAACTTATTTTGGTGTTTATTTATTGGTTCATTTAGTTTTTTGTTTATATTTCTGTTATAATTTTGTGAAGTTTTGGAGTATGAAATACCTGTATTATTATATAACTTATACATATTAACTTTTTCAGCTGATATAAATACCCATTTGGTCCAATCAAATCTAGGTAATCTAGATGAAGAAACTATTTGGTATATAATATTCCACTTATCATGGTCTCAATATTTAGAATTCTTTTTGAGTTTCATATTCATTTCAATATCTCCACTCTTATTAATTCAGTTTATTTCTTTAATTAATATGAATACAAGTTTCTTTGACAGATTAAGAACTTTATATCATCAAAATGATTTAGAATGGAGAGCTGAATTCCAAGAAAGCATTTACTATGGACAAAGAATTAAAAGTGATTGATTTATACACTGTAGTTAAAATCTCATAACTCGGTACATAAAGAAAGTACTTCGGTATCGATTAAACTTCTATAAAATGATCAATTCTCCACTAATTAAAATAATTTTGAAACTATTGGATTTCTAGAATCTTCTAATTTCTATTTATTTGTTAATATTTATTTTCAGTAATAAATTTCATTAATAAATAAACTCATTTTCTTATTCAAAAACTTTTAAATCTTATAAAATTAAATCAGACGGATTTCCGACTTAAACCGAACAATTAATTACATAATCAATATGCTGCTCTAACCAGAAACATATATTATGATTTGTTTCAATATTAATTTTGGTTCTTTTTAATCATTCAATTTTTGCTTATTTAGTTGTTTATATTAACTGGTTGGTTGTTTATTTAATGTCTGATGTTAATCAGGACCATTATGCCGTTTTAGGTATTGTAATTGGTGATATTTCAAGTGTTGATACAAGTGACGTTAAAAAATCATTTAGAAAACAAGCATTGCTTTATCACCCAGATAAAGGTCATCCTTCTGGTGATTTAATATTCAAGGCTATTCTAGTTGCTAATGAGACTTTAACGGATATTAGTAAAAAAAGAAATTATGACAGATGGTATAAATCCTATTTTAGTAGAAGCTATGTTGAAACTTTTCATAATGAAAGAGCAATTAACAAGATAATAGAAGGTGCAAATAAAGATGTAGATCAAGAAAATTTTGAAAGGGAAAGACAAGAGAAAGCTAGAAAAGAGAAAGCTAGAAAAGAGAAGGCCAGAAAACAAAAGGCAGATAAAGAAGCTAGAGAGAAAGCTGAAAGAGAAGCCAAAGAGAAAGCTGAAAGGGCTGCTAGAACTAAAGCCGAAAGAATTGCAAGACAGAAGGCTGAAAAAGCTGCTAGAAAAGCTCAAATAGAAGCAAGGTTGAAAAAAGAAAAAGAGGAAAGGGAAAGAAAGAAAAAGCTTGAAGAAAAAGAAATAAGAGAGAAAGAAGTTTTAGAAAAAAGAAGGCAAGAAGAAAAAGCCAAAGCCAAAGCTAAATTAGATGAAGAAAGATCAAAAGTCAAGAGAAAGAATGATAAAAAATATAGATTTGAAAATAATAGATTATCAAAAGATGAATTTGTTAAACATAAAAATAGATTAATTAGTAAAATTAATTCAAATAATTATTTATATCTAGATTTTGAACAAGAATCTGAAGACTATAGATCTAAAGCTGAAGAAATTAGAGAAGAGGCTGAAAAAGAGCTAAGAAAAGCTGAATTAATTTATCAAGAAGCTATTAAAAAATCAGCTTTAAAGATGAATAGGTCAAATTTAATTAAACAAAAAGCTGACAATTATTTAGGGAATAAAAAAGTTATTGAAGAGGAATTAGAAAAATTAACTCAAGTTTATGCGGATTTTAATCTGGAAGAAGAAACTGAACAAAATAAAGAAAATAATAAAAGTAATAAATTTGAAAATACTTCCGCTTTTAAAGCAACAAGGGATTTTGAATTTTCTTTTAGTAACTCAATCAATGAAGAAGAAGAAGACGAAAAGAAACAATTCTTCAGCACTGATCAGTCTTTCGAAGCTCCATTTGGTCTGAATTTACCTAAAGATATACCTGTTTTCACACCAAGAAAGGAATCGGTTAATTTCACTTCAAACAAAGATATGACAAAACCAGCCTCTGATATAAAGTTTACTTTTTCATCCCCAAAACCAACCTCTGGTACAAAATTTACTTTTTCATCACCAAAACCTACTTCTGATACAAAATTCACATTTTCATCATCAAATGATTCAAAATTCAGTCCAGAAAAACCTTACTTTGCTCCTCATCCAAAGTTTAGCTTCAGTTTTAACCCAGTTTCGAACTTTAACTTCAAACCGGAGCAGGCTAATTTTACATCAGATACAAAGTCTGGTTCTACAGGTTCAAAAGTTGACAAACAAGAAAAACCTGTATATTACTCATATAATTCAAGAAATAAATATTTCAACAGAAGTTCAAAGATAGCCCCAAAGAAAACTCCAAAAGAAGAATCAGAAACGTACAGGTTTATGAAGATACCACCTGGTGCTAAGCCTATTTTTGATTTCTCCCCAAAGAAAGATTTCGAGTTTGATTTCTACAAGTTACCACCTGGAGTTACACTAGCTTTTGATTTTAAACAAAAACAAGAAGAAAAACAACAAGAAGTTGACCGTTACCAAGAGCATGAAAAGGAAAATGAAGAAGAGCATGGAGAAGAAGCTCACCAAGAAGATGGGTATTATGAAGAAACCTGTACCCAACAGGAATCTCAAGACTATCAGGAAGCTAGTGATGCTGAAGAAGAAAGTTGTTCAGAAGCTAATGTTGACCTAGAGCAAAGAGATTATTCAGAAGAAGGTGATTATCCAGAAGAGAATGCAGAGTATGAAGAATTTGATGATGACCGAGAAGACTATGAGAAGTATGAAGATGAGTATCAAGAAAATTACAAGGAAAATTCCCCAAAGCATGAGGGAGATGAGCAAGAGAATTATGGAGAAGATCAAGCAGAAGATTATCAAGAACTTTATCAAGATTTTGGAGATGATGCTGATTCTGGAGAACAGGGGGATTATGTAAATAGTGGTTATGGACATGACAGTGAAAACAATGAATAACTACGATTAATGAAGCAACAAACTAATGATTAATGACTGTCTAAAATAAATATATACGAATGAAATGCGTTTAAAAGCCAAGATCTTTCAAAGTAGCCATTTGTGGAGTATCACTTGTTTCTATTAGCCACTGGACGTGCTTTTGGATTCTTTTACACATTTCATCTCTTGAAGTGTCTTTCCAATCCTGTGGAATAATTTCGGAATCACAAGCCAACCATTGAGAGATTCTTGAGATTTTCAATTCCCAATCTAAAGTCAACACGTCTTTGATTTTTTCTCTTGAACCGAATTGTCTTCTTTCATGACCATCGATTTCATAATCGTTGTTATTAAAGTTTACTTTTGCATTGAATTTTGGGGAATGGATATGCAAGAATTGAACTTCAGGTTTT
Source organism: Millerago galiae (assembly GCA_030568845.1). Classification (NCBI taxonomy): domain Eukaryota; kingdom Fungi; phylum Ascomycota; class Saccharomycetes; order Phaffomycetales; family Phaffomycetaceae; genus Millerago; species Millerago galiae. The sequence goes on along the minus strand of JAJMIZ010000010.1, from coordinate 308,004 downwards.
TTAATATCTAAATCATTCTCAAATTCTTTTTTAAGATTGTTATTAAATTCATAATTTAAAGCCAAATTCAATCTTGAATCAATGTTTTTACTGATTAAATAATCATTGACTTCACTATAGTACTCGTAATCTTGCTCAGGATCGAACTGAAGCATTGTTGTATCTTGCCAGCCACCTTGGTGATCATATCCGTATAATAAAGGTCTTGATTTAACAAAATAGAATGATTCTTTGAAAACCGTTAAACCTGCTGCAAAAGTATCTTTATCACCAATACCAACTGCACCTTGACCCAGTAAATAGTAATAGAATTTAAAACCGTATAAGTTATAATAAACTGTAGCAAATAGGGATTTGTAATGTAATTTTTTATTAATTGCAACTTGACCAGCTTCAACTGTGGAATCAGGAATTGCATTTTCCAAATCAGCCAATTGAGAATTCGATCTGTCTTTAGCTAGTTCTTCAGGAGCGACACCGTCTTTTCTAATTGGTTCACCTAATTTAATGCCTGCGATTTTGTAAAAATATGGAGAAATTGTTTGTCTCCAAAAATCTGGCCAAAGTATGTATCCATCCTGTTTATATGGTTTAGACTTTAGGATATAATCAGGATTTTTAATTGAGATGTTATCTGCATCTAATAGTAAGACGCTTTCAAAGCTTGATAAGAATAAACCTAAAACTTTTAATTCATATTTTTGTAAATTTAAAGATTTAAAAATCTCAGAACCGACGATTTCTTCCATTATTAAACATTTTGCGTTTAGTTTTGGTAATAAAATTTCACAAACGTCTTTATCGTATTCATCAAATGAACTCAACATTAATTCCAATGGTAATTTAGAGTCAGTTTCTCTTAAAGCTCTAATAGAAGTTAAAGCTGTACCCATGAATGAACCACCACCAATCATCACAATACCATCCCCTTTGAAAGTATTTTCTGGGTAGTCTAAATTCAAGACTTTTTCTTTTAATAACGAATGTTTTTTAGTCAATTCTGAGATTTGAGCATCATTAATTTTTAAAAATTGTGATAAAAATTCGATTGTGAATGTTGGATTTGGGATATCAACGTAGAAATAAGAAGGTGCTCTACCATCAAGTTCGATATTCTCGATATTCTCAGGTTTGCAATCTGTAAAGATCTTCATTGAATCTTTAAAGAATTTAGATCTTCTTGAATCAGTAGAGTCATCGACAATTTTAGCTTCTTGCTTGATCTCTGGAGTTTCAGGAACTTGTATTTGGACACCATGAGAGTGGTTAACATTTGTATTTGTCACATCAGACTCAACTTTAATACCAGACTTAATTGGATCAGGTTGGACAGTAGTTTTCACACGAACAGCAGAATCAGGCAATAAATAGTTGAATATCACATGGAACAGCAGCACAACAGCAACGACTCGCAACAGGATTCTGCGAACTGCTGGAGAAATCATTTTTATCACTAAAAAAATTAAAACATCAACAAATTTTTTTAGTCGCGTTTTTTCACTACAAAATTTAATATCATCAAAACATAAAATTTACAAAATGCAAAAAATTTCTAATAAAAATCGTGTAAAAACTCTTCGAGTTTCTTTAATCAGTTGAAATGTTTAAAATCTTAACAGAAGAAATTAAAAAGTTTGACATGGAAAGGAGAATTTTTGAGTCTTTCCATTTCAATTAAATCTTCTTGTGCCAATTCTTCTGCGTCGAAATGTTTTCTACCAACTGTTAAATCAATTTGAGAAGCAGGAATGAATAATTGCCAGTTTTTTGTCCATATTTTATGACCAGCGTAGAACAAAATTGCAACGACAATACCTAAATATTGTTGGAAGAAATCAGTTGGATTTGGTTCTGCACCAATTGGGAACAAAGCAACATAAAATTGTGCAATAAATGCTAAAACAATGATTATGAATGCATACCATGAACCGTATTCACCGAATTTAGCTTTATAACCTAAATCGTTTAATCCTAAACCTTGTGCTCTTAAAGCAGTTCTGAATCTAATATGTGATAAAACAATTGAAGACCAAGATAATAATTGTGATAAACCACTTAAGGCCAATAACCAATCAAAAACAGTACTTTGATCTTTATAAGCTGCAATAAAGGATAATAAACCAACAAATAAACAAAGAACTAAAGCTCTTAAAGGCTTACCAGTTCTGTCAATGTAATTGAAGTATTTTGGTGCATAACCTTGTTCTGCTAAAGATTGCAAAGTTCTTGAACCTGCAAAAACAGCAGAGTTACCGACTGAACAAACGGCTAATAAGATTACTGCGTTAACAATACTTGATAATGGTTTGTATAAAGAAGTAGCAATAACAAATGGAGAAGTACCAGTTTTAGAAGAAGCACCTAATAATTGATCAGAGTTGTATGGAACGACTAAACCGATCATGAATAAAGGTAATAAGAACATGAATAAGATCTTATAAAAGACTTGTTTTGAAGCAGATGGAATAGCTCTTCTTGGGTTAGATTGTTCTGAAGCATTTAAAGCAATCATTTCAGTACAACCTAAAGCAAAAGCGATTGAAACAAAGACTGAACAAACACCTTTGAACCCATTTGGGAACGCACCAGGATCATGCCAGTATTTAGCACCAATGTAACCAGCGTCACCAACACCACCACAGGTTAAAATGACCGTATAAATACAGAACCCAATAATCATCAAGACTTTAAAGAGATTGAATAACCATTCAACTTCACCATAACCTTTTGAACCGTAAAAACTGACAATGATGGTGAAGACGTAAAAAATCACCACAAATGCATCCGAATTCACTTCTTGATTCCAATATTTAATTGTGATTGAAGCAGTGACTAATTCTAAAGGTAAAACAATGATCCATTGGATGAAATAATTCCAAGAGACTGAAAAGGCAAAAGATTTGTCAATTAAAATTGAAGTATAAGCATTAAAACCACCAGTTAAGTCACCATAAGCAACAGCCATTTCACCAGCAGCATCCATAACGTTCAAAACCATTGAACCAATAATAATGGTACCAATGACTAAACCAGCAGGACCACCTTTATGTAAGGAAGTACCGGAACCAACTAATAAACCAGTACCAATACCAGTAGCCATTGCAATCATAAACATATGACGAGGACTGATAGCTTTTTTCAATTTGGCACCTTCAACTTTGAATTTTAAGATTTGCTCACGCTCTTCTGGAGTCAAATTAGGATCTAATTCATCCTCTGGCATTCTTCTAAATTGATCAATGAACAATTCCATCTAGTTGAATGTTCTTTTTCATTATAATCTATAATATCACCATTTTCATGTATACTTGAGCCTTCTTCTTTCTCAAGAGAAGACTGGTTTCTTGAATCACTTTTGTACATTATTAAGAAAAAGAGAAAGAATTAAAGAGAAATTCCAAAAATTATATAGATTCATTACTTTTCATGCATAAAGGTTTTATATATGCAAGACAGAAAATGTTTAAAAATTGAGATAAAGAGATCAAATGAGAAGATTTAAGGAAAAGAATTTGAAGAGTAATAAATATCAGGTTTAGTATTACATATCCGATAATTTATAGACTTTACTTGAAACATTTCAACGTCTAAACTTTCATTTTAGTCCAAAGTTGTTGCCATTTTAGAATCATGAATACGCATGAAAAATTATTTATAAGAAAATGCCTTAAGAAAAAGCCTCTTAAAAATGGTGGAAATTGATATTTCCAGAGATCATCAAATGATGACCCAGCTACGTTATCTTATTAGAATTTACAAAGTTTCTTTTTTTTTTGTCGATGCTACTTTTTGTGGTCTGTAATTGTGCATATTCAGCCTTAAAGCTAAATTAAGTAACTTTAGACGTGAAAGGCAGTTCTTTATATAGTTGAAACTTCTTGGTTTGTTTACACCGTTATTAAGCGAATACATGTATTTAACTCACCTCTTTTATTATACAAAAGGCATCAAAATACCCAAGGCACCAAAGGTCTTTTTTTTGTGCCAGTTGAGAGGCATCAACTTCAAGGCATCAAACCCTCCCAAGGCATTATCACCACCCCGTTACGTAAATCGGTTCAGACAACATTCATGTCACCGTAGAAAAGGACTTTAACTGCAATGATAAATCCCATATGGCATAAGATCAAAGTTCCAATTAAAATGTATGATAGTTTCTCGTTTTCTAAAACTAAGCAGGAGTTCTTTAAAGTTGGATAAATTTGTTTAATGATGATGAAACCACTAATTAAACCTGCAATTAAAACGTTTAACCACTTTAAGATACTGTTTAAAATCAAATGATTCTGTAAGAAACTTCTTAAGATGTTTAAAATGGCAGAAGGTAGCCAAATAGAATTAGAATACCCATAAATTGATATTATTTTAGTCAATTTTAAGAAGTTACTTAATTTGAAATAAAATGTTGAAATCAAATAGAAACCCAATGGAATCAAAAATGTATATCCGTAAATCAATGACATTGCACCTGTCAATAGCTTGAAATCATATTGATATTTGTTTTCAACTCCATTAAACCAGCCATAAATTAAATTAGAACTAGTATTGGAAAAAAACAATATGAATATTATGGTGGCACTGACCCAGATTGGGCCATATAAATCACCAAGTTCATTGTCATCGTCTTCATTCTTAATGATATTGACAGACTTGACTATGTTATGGAAAAAATCAGAGGTGTTCAAATTAAAATATCTTCTGTAATGATTAACTGAAAAGATCCCCCCATCAAAGTTATTAGCAATAACGGGTTCACTAGCCACTACTGGTTCCTCTGGTGGTGTATAAGCTTTGGTCCCGAAGTCTTGATTGTTAGTAATCTCTTAAACATTGTCTTTTATAACTTACCATCTGGTTTGATGCTTAAATCGGCGTCATTTTCCAGCCAATTATCAGCCTGATTTCTACAGTTAGTAAACAAAACTCGACAATTCCATTAAAAACATCATTAAAAACTCACAGAATCTCCCAAATCCAATAAATCTGAATCTTTTGACATTTTTATTTAATTAAATTTTGGTGGTTGAAATTTTAAGGAAGAAATTTCGATTAAATAAAAATTACGTAAATTAAATGAACATTCTTCATTTCTTCAATTTATCAGCAATTTCAATGAAATTCACTATCAGTTAATTCATTTTTGATTATTATTGATTATTCTGATATTTCCTACTCTTTTCTCCCTTTATTTTAAGTGAATTTACTGAGTCACAATTTTACAATTAATACAACACATATTTATTCATAATTCTGTAAAAAGGAAGAGTTGTTTGTATAATAATGTTCTTCTCCATGTACAAATGGACTACTTCTATTTGTATAAACTAAAGATCTAGCTGATAAACTTCTCACTAATGGAGTTCTTCTAATCGTTTGTGGTATTATCTCAATAATCTCTTCCTTTTCTTCTTTAATTTTAAATAATCCAATTATTTCTTCATCTTTTAATCCAAAAGTCTCTGGAAACCATATCAATACAATAACTGCACCGATTAAATTGAAAAGTCCAAATAAACAAAATGTAAACCATTTTAAATGTTTTAATGATATTGGTGCTAAAAATGTCAATAAAAAATTAAAAGTCCATGAAACACTCATACAAATCGATGATCCTTTTGCCTTACTCTTAATTGGGAATATTTCATTTGTATATAACCATGCAACACATGATAAAGTTGAAGCAAATATTGATACAAATAAAAAACAAAGACTCAAACAAATTATTCCAGGTTTACCACTAACTTCCCAGACAACACTTTCATTACCACCAATTGGTGGTGTTGAATTACCAAAATATCCCATTATTATTCCAACTACTTCAATGACTACTCCTAATGAAATTAACCCATAAATTAATACATCTTTTCTTCTTAATTTATCAATAAATAAAATTGGAAATATTGTAAATAGTACATTAACAACGTATTGAATTGATGCTGATAATATTTTAACTTCACCTTTTAATCCAATCATTTCACAGATAAAAATTAAATAATACATTAAGACTCCAATCCCTGTTAATTGAGTGATAGTTTGTGTTAGTACTCCAATAATTAAATGTGGTCTTAATTCATTTTTAATTAAATCTAAATATGAACAATTACCACCAACTTTAATTTCTTCTTTTAATTTCAACTTTTGCAAAATTTCATTTGATTTATCCCAATTCAATTTTAATGCAAACCATTTTGGTGATTCTGGTAATAAAAATGATAAAATTAATAATAAAAACCCTGGTATTAATTCAACCCCCCATGAAATCCTAAATGATAATTCATTGTTTAAAAATGAACAAAAATATGAAATATAAAACATAATCATTATTCCCCATGTTAAACACCATTGTAAAACTGAAGTAGCTAATCCTCTTTTATTAATAGATATAACCTCACTAACATAAACTGGTAATAAAGAACTGAAAATGCCAATTGTAATACCTTTAATCATCCGACCAATAACTAACATTGTTATATCAATAACAAATATTGATAATATCGATCCAATAACCCAAAAGACAGTGGCTAATCTCATTGAAACTAATCTACCATATTTGTCACTAACAAATCCAGAGATCCAACATCCAATAAATGCACCGACTGGATTAGATCCACTGATAACTCCTTGTAACAATGATCCTGGGTTATTGAAATATTCAGAAAAATATTCTTGTCCAATGAAAACTGCCATCGATGAAGTTTCAAAACCTTGAAGTATCGCACCTAATGAAAGAATCCATAATATTCCTTCCACACTAAAAGTTTTCATCCCAATTTTCGACAATATATTATATTAAATTCATAAATTCAAGAAAACCACATTTTTACTACTTTTGAACAATCCATTTTTGTGGTTTATCACCTTCAAAGCCAAAAATTGTGTCAAAAGGTTATATTTCCGAGGGTCTAAAAAGTCGGATTTCCATCTATTTTTGAACACGAATAAATTCAATCTTTAGATTCTTCAATTCTTGAAATCAATTTCAGATGTTCAACATTTTGCAAAGAGGTCAGAGCGTTTTGAACTTCTCATTGACACTTGTAGGGTTTTTATCAGCTTTTGTTGTGTTTTCTTCCTGGTTTTTATACTTTGTTAATGACTCTTTTAATACACCAAGTTTAATTTCAAATTTAGGCTCATCTGCGAATATTAAATTCTCAAGAAGATTTGGTTCTGTTGGTGGTAAAGCTAAAGAAAATAATAAATTAATTTTCGATTTAGAAACAGACTTAACTCCATTATTTAATTGGAATACAAAACAAGTGTTTATTTATTTAACTGCTGAATATCCAGGAAATGGAATCGATTCAGTTAATAAAGTCACCTACTGGGATAAAATAATCAAATCTAAAGATCAAGCAAAATTGAATTTAACTAATGAGCGTTCTAAATATTCAGTTTGGGATATCGAACAAAATTTTGAAAATAAAGATGCAATTATTAAATTAGAATGGAATATTCAACCTTGGGTTGGTCCTCTAGTTTATGGATCAACTACTGGTGATGGTTCACTCACATTCCCTTCACCAAGTGAGAAAGTCGAAAAGAAAAAAAAGAAATCGTCCACTTGAATCATTAAAATGTATATTATAAAAAAATTCTTATAACTATTAACTATGTACAAATTGTTATAAAAACTTCTTGATGCAAAATATTTACAATTTCTTTAACTCTCTTTTCCCAGTATTAATAATTCTAACCATTTCCCTTGTTCTCTTATTTGGATAGGTTCTTTTAATCTTTCTAAAATATTCATCTCTTCTTCTAATTCTTAATTGAATTGCTGGTAAAAATTTCATTGTTTTCGGATATTTCTCTTTTAATTCTTTGATCTTAACTTGTCTCTTGCTTGGATTAGTACCTTTACCACCAATTATATAATTATAAATTTGCCTTTCAACAACTAATCTATAAATATAACCTAATTTCAAATAAGATTTTAATATTTTCCCATTCTTCATATGTTTTGGTACATTATTTCTTGATTCTCCAGCTCTTAATCTTGGAACCCTTTCAAAATGAGTTATTCTTTGAGCAATATAACCACCAATTAATCTTTTTTCAACGATATATAAAGCATCATGGAAAGTTGCCAAATTCATTATTAATCTTCTAATCACCCAATTAATTACGTGTGAAGTAAATGCAAACTTATGAACAAATATTAAATCGTGAAACAATTTTGAAAATTTGACTAATTCATTCCTTGATTCAAAATCTTTGTAAACTATTTGAATTATGTTATTATAAATTTTCTTTAAATTCGTTGGTGCTTCTCCATTCAGTGTTAATAAATTCTTAATTTTATTTTCAAAATTACTATATGAGATTCTATAACTACCCCATTTCTCTAATGATGAATAAATTAACATTTCTTGTTTCAAAAAATTCAATCTTTCATTAAATTCGTAATCTGGATTAATGATTTTAAAATTCTCCATGATTCTTAAAGCGTCATTTGGATGATAATATTTGTTCAATGCAGAAACAACTGGTTTGATTGTGAAAAATGGTAATTTCCCATAGACACCTTTTAAATTATCTTTTTGACTTTCTTTGATTAAATTATCAACAACAGCGATTGGATTTTCAAAATTATCTTTTCTAATAATACTTAATCTAATTAAGGTTGTTAATAAATCTTTGTAAATCATTGAACTTATTGGAGTTTTTTCTTCATTCATTAAATTAAAAACTTTAATTGATTCATTAAATTGACCTCTTTTATTGAAATTTGACATCAATGGATGATAATGCAAACTTGTTATTTTAATTTTTTGTTTTCTCATTTCATCTAAAACTTCAAATGTTTTATTGAATTCACCAATTGATGAAAAATAATCGATTTTAATTAAATAAAATTCAGAAATATCTTCATATGGGTTTTTTATATCTAAAAATGAATTGAATGCAACATGTGCTTTGAATAGTTCTTTTTTAAATAAGTATGATTTGATTAATAATCCATACATTCTAATCGTTGGTTCATTAATTTTAAAATTTGAAAAAATTTCTTCAATTTCATTATATTTACCCAGTTTAAAATTGAATTTCATTAAAATTTCAATAAATTTAATATTTGGTTTAATATCAAACTTTTTCATAATTGATTTAATTTTATCTAATGCATCAATATCTTGATTGTTACATGCCGCATCTAATGCAAATAATAAATGATCTGAAGTTAATTTTTCATTTCTTTCAATAATCAATTCTAATAAAGAAATTGAAGACTTTGAATCGCCTAGAATTGAAAATTGTTCTAATAGAATTAAAAAAGTCTCATGATTCGGTTTTAAACCTAGATCATTGATTTTATTTAATAATTCAATGATTAATTTAAACTGATAATTATCTAATGCTCTCTTCATAAAAATATTTAAATAATCAACATTCTTAATTTCATAATCCATTGATTTTAAGACATTAATCAATTTTAAAAATCTATTTCTATTTTTAATGTTATTATTCACATTTGAAATTCTTTGATAATTTAAATCTTTTTCTAAAGTTGAGTAGGTGTTCAAAATTTTAACAATTTGGTTATCATTAAAACAACTTGATTTAATCAATTTTAAAATCAAACTGAAATGTTCATCATTTTCATATTTTGGTTTCAATAAAATTATATTTGATAATAATTTTTTAGTATTTTCATTTAAATAATTTGGGTAATTAATAGAAAATCTATAAACTTTTAACGTATCTTTTGGTGAATGATATAAACGAGTAAAAATTAATTCAAAATAATCATTAGATTTCAGATCATTTGGTGTTATTTTCCATAGTTTTCTAACCTTTATAAAATCAGACTTTATATATCTTTTACCAATTAAATATAAAAAGTTCCTTTTGGTTATAAGAGAATCAATATGATTTAAAGGTAATAAATACTGATTCATATCAATAGTTTTGTTGATAATTGGATTTAATAGATTAATATAAAACCTTTTATTTTCTGGTGATGCTTTTGAAAGATCTAGTTTTGGATATTTGATAGATACTAAATTAATCCATAATAATAATGCAAGTTGTGGTTTTTGTAATTCAATTAAAGTATTGAAAGAATTCAAAAGTATTTCATTATTCAAGTCTTTTTCTTTATAATTTTCAATAATTTCTTTGAATTTATAATTAATTGCTAATTGTGAAACTTTAATTGATTCTTCTTGAATGCTTAATTTTTCATTTTTTAGAATTTCTTCAATATAATCAAATTTTTTAAATTTTAAAAAATATTTCAATGCTTCAAATCTCAATTCGTTAGATACTGATAATGATAATGTTTTCAATTGATTTAAACTGTCTATAGTTTTTGGAGCGTTTAGCAATTCACTGAATCTACCTTCTGTATTAGTTAAAGTGGAATTAAATCTGGGTAGAATTGATTTGGATATAAATGTGTTTAGCTTCAATATTGGTTGTTTTGGTATTATACAACTCTGAACAAGTCCAAGTCGTATAGTCTTACCTTCACTTCTCAGCAACCAGCTCAGCAGTTCGGTATGGCTCTGCCTACTGGCATGCAAATGAATATCTTTGAACATCAAATTTATTTCTCATAAAAAATCTAAAAATGCAATATATCGATGAATTTAAAAGCTTTTAAAGCAGAATTTTCAAGCAACAAACAGAAAAAACTAATAAAACAACGAAGAAAACTTTCAAATGAAACCAAAACCAAAAATTAATTAAAAAAATTCAACTTTTCAATAAAACTTCAAAGTGAAAAATTCAAAATAAAAAAAAAAAGTCAAACGATTCAGTTCCGGGAAAGAAATTCCGGAATTCAATTTTTTTTCAGTTTTAATTAAATTTTAAATAAATTTTTTAACTTCTTTAAAAACTTTCTAATTTGAAGTTTTTGATTATCAAAATGGTTAATTTTAATGGAAAAATACAGAAAAATCCTTATTTAAATAAAAGGGAATCAAAAAGTTCGTAAAAAAATTTTCAAAGCCCATTGAATAATCGTTACTAACCGTTTGTACAGACAGAGATATTCAAAAAGCTTTGATCCATAAAGCAAGACTTAGAAAACATTACTATAAAGAGTTGGAGAGAAGTGGTGAAGCAGTTCCTGAAAAGCAGGAGAAAAAACAAGAAGAAAAAAGCTCATTTAAAGACCGTGTTAAATTAGTTAAAGAGAGAAAGCAACAAGCTCGTCAAGATAAAGATGAATCTAAAAAAGAAAGAGAAAGAATGATTGAAAAGAAACAGCAAGATAGATTAAAGAAAAAGGAAAGACTTTCGTCAAAAACTAGAACAGGCCAACCTTTAATGGGACCAAGAATTGAGAATTTATTAGAAAAAATTAAAAAAGATTTAAATTGAAACTGAATTTGTTAAATCTTTTAATTCTTTTGTTGAAGTCAAGAATTTATCATGATCAAAAGTGTTAATACTTCTATCATTTGACCACGGTCCTTCATTTATTTCCCAAAAGCCTTTTTCACAAACATTTTCAACGTTAATTGATTTTTTATAAATCGATTTAAATTGAGAAGTTTGATTCTTATCTAGTAAAGTGAATAATTGAATATCACCACTCATCCCATATGCAATGAATCTAATTAATTTATCATTATACCATCTTGGTAAAAACTCACATTTTTTTAATTTTGGAACAAATGAAACGTTAGTTCTAAATCTATTCTGATTATTTTGAACTCCGGTTATTGAACAGTTTAATTTATCTGTAGTTATTGTCACATTATCTTTCAATAATAAACTGTTCGTAATTTTCCTAATTAATGGATCTTTCTCAATTTCAATAAATTCATTATTAATAAATTGTAAAATTGTCATTGAGTAATCTTTGGTTGAAATTAATATTTTATCTTTATTGATATCAATATTTAATATGATCGAATCAAATTCCTTAATTAACTTAGATTCGTTTAATTTTTTTGATTCAAAATTATATGAAACTATATAGAGTTCATAAGATGATGAATAAATTATAATTTCTTCATTTAGCTGATTTATTGATAAAACTGCACCAGTAGTCTTCAAATTAAATAATTCAAATACGTCAACTTCATCATTATTTAACTTTGCTTGCAATATCTTTAACGCACCTCCATTACCATTGATATTATTGCAACCAACCAAAATATTTCTAAATGATTTTTTTTCACTTGGTAAAATCCATTCATTTATACATAATGGAACTTCTTTTTCAAATAATGATGATGAAGATTCAAATTTTGAATAAAAATTCACAATCAATTGTTTATATTTATTTGAAAACATCAAGTTATTTTCACTTAATATTGCAAATAGCTTTAAATGTGATAAATATTTAACTTTCTTGACAATGAAATTCATTTTAATACTTTTCAAAATTGGTTCTGAATTAATCGATAGTGAACTTAAACAAAACCCATCTTCTCTTAATAAAGCCATCTTTAAATCATCTAATATTAAGACATTATAAATATTTCTATCTCTTTGCTCATTAATAATTATTTGAGTTGGAAAATTTGAATCAAATTCTAATTTCCAAATGAATTTTGAAATTAATATTATGAAATTTTCATTCATTTTAAAAGTTATTGGTTCATTTGTTAACTTTATCTCAAATGTTTTAATTAAATCGATTTCCTCTTTATTAAATCTGAATACATAAAATTCTCCAAATCTCGAACTTATATAAATTAAATCATTTTTAAAAATAAAATCGTTAGGTTCTTTAATTCCAATATTAATTTTTTTGATAAATACCAATTCTTCTTGAACTTCATAAATTAATAAATTATCTTCCAATCCAATCACAACGTATACAATTTCGTTGAATTTAAAAAACTTCAAGAAGTTTGGTTGTTCAATTAATTTAATACTTGACCCAATTAATTTAATTTCTCCAAAAACTTTATATAATGATAAATTCAGTTTTTCTTCATTAGGGAATTCTGTAAACAAAACAATTAAATTATCAATACAATCAGCAAATATAATTTCTTCATCCTCAAATTTCTTTTTCAAGAATTTATTTTGGAAATCTGAAATTATTATTGAATTCTCTGTAATTTGGAAGCAAATGTCATCCAAATTTGAAATCAATAAAGTTCTTTGAATTAATTCTAATCCACTATCATTAACATCGATTAGTTCATCTTGTGAAAGTTTGAATACCAAAGTTTTATCAACAAATGAAAATATGAAGAAAATTTCACTGTTAGATCTATGAATAAATACATTTTCAGCTGTTTTTAAACTTGAATCATTAATTAATTTTTCAGCCTGAATTCCAATTTTAAATTTTGATAAAGATTTGCCGTGAGCTAACCAAATTTCTTCATCATTATTGCCCTTTTTAATAATTTCAACATCAAATAATGGGGCCCAATTAATCCACCTGTCAATAACTAAATCAGGCTTTGGAAATATTGATTTATCATGGTTGATTTTGAAATTCTCATATCTATAATATCCACCATTTGATAAATCACTTGAAAATAACAAATCAATAGTATTTTCATCTACTTTTTCAACTAAAAAGTTCGTTATTTTAGGAATTTTCAAAATTGATTCACATTGAATCTTATTATCAATTATATTAATCATATAAATTGTTCCATCTTCTGTAGAAATGAAAACTTCTGGGTATTTAGTAAAGAGTGGATTTTTAGATTTAAAATAATTGACTGGAAAGGATCCATCATATGGAATTTCTAAGAAATTATTATTTGCACACAGAATTTGATTAATTTCTATTAAAATAAATCTATCTTGCATTATTAATAAAATTGAATCATCTAATGGAATTGTCAAAATTGGCAATGGAAAGTTGGAATTTAACAGAAATGGTGTATGTTCAATTATTCTTGATTCGTCTAACCACCATTCAAATAATCTAATGAGAAACCTTCTTTGAGATGTCATAACCATTGTAAATATAAATGCTTTTGAATTTATCGCCTCGATTAAACATGAATTAAGTATTGTTCCATCAAATGACAAATTTTGTAACCTGTCAATCATTAAACCATGAGTGCTTGATGTGAAGTAGTAAAGCCGTATGAGACCTTCCATTGAAGTTAGGTATGCTGCACTCCCTGAAGAATGCGCTATTATATCTCTTCCAACATCTGATAGTTCAGGTAACTCCTTTTCATTGTTACTTGTTTTCCACCATTGAACAACATATGGTTTCACTTCAGATTGGTAAAGATAAAATTTGATTAATAAAAAGAATCCATTTGTTAATGTTATTAGCAAAGAGTCTTCATCATAAATCCCTTCTTTAATTATCTGACCTGGTAATAGCTCAGAAGACCTTATAGTTGAAGAGAATTCAAATACTGATTCATTATTGATTTTAATTGAACTATTTTGAATTGTTACTAAAACCTCTTCCAGGATTGGATCTTCTTCATCTAAATCCATTTCAATCTCTTTATTTTTGTCTTGGTCAATCTCTTTTGAAGTATATTTCAACATTTCAGATTCCAAATCATCAAAATCATCAACACCAAAAGAGTCAGGATCCACAGGCTGAAGATCTTTCAGCATCTTTTTTGTCAATATAAACCCGTCATCTTCACTATTCTCTAATTCTAATCCTTCCAAAGGCTTATTCAACCGGTATTTGAATTTATATATAGCATGTATAATGGGACTTGAAACAATTTTATGTCTTAAAACACTATACTGATCGCTATATTTCTCCAGCTCAACCTGATAATCATCAAGATTCCACTTGAAGAAGTCTTCATTGAGATCATTGACTGGACTGATAACATCACTTTCCAGAATCTCGATCATTTAAAACTTCTTCCTACGTAAATAAAGAGTGAGAGTGGAAATTCCGATGACTAAGCTCCATAGGCATAGAATAGGAGTACTTTTTAGACTTTAATTCTTCATATTTTGGAGATTTGAGTTATGGATTTGTTCAAGAAATACAACTATTTGAGGAATAAATTGAGCTCTTATTCATGTTTTATTGTTGCTGGTGAATTAGAGAAAATTTACTCTCGAGATGAGCTTTTGAAGAGTATGGAAATATTGATTTCTAGGAGGAAATCATTAAGGTCAAATGTTGTCAATGGTGAGATAATTGAAGTTGATTACGATATCAATTCAGCAATTGAGTTTATTGATACTGATCAGGAGATTGTGGATTTGATTGATGAATTACATGACACTAAATTTAAAACTGAATCATCAACTGATTTGTTATGGAAACTAGTCATTAATAAGTCATGGTGGATTGTTTTATGTGATCATACGTTCTTAGATGGAAATTCTGCTGCTTTTATAATTGAAGATCTGATTTCAATACTTGAAAATGAAGAGATTCCAGAAGATAAAGAATTAAATATTGAATTGTTATGTAAACCATCAATTTGGTTTGTATTCAAAACTTTATTCAATGAATACGTTTATGGAGTTGCTGTTAACTCGTACTCTGAATTAAATAAAGACATTTCAACCTTCCATACTTTGAAAAAATTGATTAAAATTGATAAAGAACGATTCAATAAATTGAATCAAATAACAAAAAAAGAGAAAATCTCAATAACTGCATTATTATTATATTATAATTTGAAGTCACTAGAAAAAGATTTAAAAGTATCAGTTCCTGTAAATTTAAGGAAATTTTTAAATTCTGAATACTCAAGATCTTATGGGTTAGGAGTAAGTGCTGTCAATATGACATTGAACTATAATAAGTCAAATTGGGATTATTTGAAATGGATCCAGTCTCAATTAATTGAATCAAATCAAAAAAATTCAGCTCAATTAGTAGGAATGTTAAATTATACAAACATTGAAGAGTATTTAACAAAAAAAATTAAATCATCAAGGGAACCAACATTAGAGATTTCAAATCTAGGTAAGAGAAACTCCAGAAACATTAATCAATTCTTATTTTCTCAACCAAATAATCATTCAGGGGCACTTATAACAAATAATGTCATTTCTTCAGATAAATTTTTTAATATTTTAATTTGTGCTTCACCTGAATTCAAACCATATTTCGATAAATACGTTCATAATTTGGAAAATTTACTACAATGACTCTATATAACCCTTTTTTTATTTACAATAATATATACAGTAGTTTAATCAGATTGGTTTTTCTTTTGATATTCAGCTATTAATTCTTTTTGTAAATGAGCTGGAGCTTGAGAGTAATGTTTGAATTCTAAAGAAAATTCACCTTTACCTTGGGTTGCGGCTCTTAAAGAAGTAGCAAAACCAAACATTTGATTTAATGGACATTCAGCAGTGATGGTGAATTCATCTTGACCATTTTCAGTATCTTGAATGATTGCTGCATTTTTGTTTAATAAAGCAATGACATTACTTTGGAATTCATTTGGAGAAGTAACAGAAACGTTCATAATTGGTTCTAAAATAACTGGATTAGCTTTCATGAAACCTTGTTTGAAAGCAGCAACTGAAGCAGTTTTGAAAGCCATTTCATTGGAATCAACAACATGGACTTGACCATCGTTGATATTCATATGAACACCTAAAACTTTATGACCAATCAATGGACCTTTTTCAATAGCTTCTTCAAAACCTTTTCTACAAGCCAATAAGAATTTTTCAGGAATTTTACCACCAACGATTTGAGTTTCAAAAGAGTTTTCACCTTCAATTGGGGTCATTTCACCAGCAACTTTAGCGAATTGACCAGCACCACCAGATTGTTTTTTATGAGTGAAATCAAAAGTTGATGGAGATGTGATTGCTTCTCTGTAAGAAACTTGAGGTTTACCAGTAACACAATCAACACCATATTCACGTTTCATACGTTCAACATAGATTTCTAAATGTAATTCACCCATACCTGAAATAACAGTTTCTTTTGATTCAGAATCGTATTTAACTCTAAAAGTTGGATCTTCTTTTTGGAAACGATTAATTGCCTTTGAGAAATTTGCAACATCTTTTGATTTTGGAGTAATTGATAAAGAGATAACGGCATCAGGAACGTGCATCGAACTCATTGTTATTTGGACTGTACCATCAGTAAAGGAATCACCAGAAGAACAATCAATACCAAAGGTTGCACAGATTTCACCAGGACCAACTTCATTGACGTCTTCCATTTCTTCAGAATGCATTCTAACTAATCTTGCGACTTTGATTTTTTTACCAGTTTTAACGTTAGTGATGAAAGAACCCTTTTTCAATTTACCTTGGTAAACTCTCATATAAGTTAATTGACCATATTTACCTTCTTCTAATTTGAAAGCTAAACCAACAAATGGATCTTTTGAAGATGGGATTAATTCAATTTTTTTTTCTTCATTTTTGACGTCTAAACCTTCATTTAAAATTTCTGAAGGATTTGGTAAATAATCACAAACTGCATCTAAAACTTGTTGAACACCAGTATTTGCTAAAGCTGAACCCATTAAAACAGGAGTAAACTTTCTGGCAATGGTTGCTCTTCTAATGGCATCTTCAATTTGTTTTGGAGTTGGTTCTTTTTCATCAATGAATAATTCAGCAATTTCATCATCAACATCAGCTAAAGTTTCGATTAATAAAGCTCTTTTTTCTTCAACTAAATCTACCAATTCTTTTGGAACTTCATCTTTTCTGATAGTGACACCTTGGTTACCTTCATTATATAAAGCAACTCTATCAATGATATTAACAACACCTTTCAATTCAGATTCTGCACCAATTGGGACTTGAATAGCAGCAGCAGGGATTTTCAATTTTGAATTAATTTGATCAATTGATTTGAATGGATCAGCACCCATTCTATCCATTTTATTAATAAAAGTAACCCTTGGAACGTTATAACGTCTCATTTGACGATCAACTGTGACAGTTTGGGACTGAACACCAGAGACTGCACAAACAACTAAGACAGCACCATCTAAAACTCTTAAAGCTCTTTCAACTTCAATTGTGAAATCAATGTGACCTGGAGTATCAATTAAATTGAAATGATAATCTTTTTCATCTTTAGACCAAGAACAGTAAGTGGCAGCAGATTGAATAGTAATACCCTTTTCTCTTTCTAAATCCATAGAATCCATTTTAGCACCAACACTATCTCTACCTCTGACTTCATGGATTGAGTTAATTCTACCAGTGTAGAACAAGACACGCTCAGTGAAAGTGGTCTTACCAGAGTCAATATGGGCTGAAATACCGATATTTCTTAATCTTGAAGCATTAGCAATATCTTCTTGTGGTAATTCAGAAATGATTTTATCGATAACAACTTTTTCTTCTTCATAACTTCTAGTTATCGCAGAACCATGGAAAAGCCTCGAGCCTTGAGGTAAATAGCCGGTTCCTGAACGAAATGAACTCGTTAAAGAACGAAAATTTCTCAAAAATTTAGACATTTAACTGAATTTTATAAAATCTATAAATTTAATCGAACAATAAAAAGAAAAAATTTCAGTCGAAAAATTATTTACGATGACTAAGCAAAAATGAATTTAATTAATTATGAACAAAAGAATAGAAAAAGGATGAGAATGGTATCACAGTGGTGTAGTCTCAGTGGCCTTAACCACTTCTAGCAGATTATTAGAGGTTAAAATTTTTTCCAAATTTTCAAAAACTTTTCTGTCATCTTGAATTGCATCTTCAAGACCATATTGAATAATTGAATAAAGTCCATATAAACCTGCTAAAGTTGAGATTGTAAATGCAATGTAACCTTTTAATGTGAATCCTAAAGGTAATGGGTTTGGTTGCTTATTTTCACCTGTCAAATCCATAAAGTCTAAATTACCAGCTGCATTACCTTTAATTGGAATTCCGCCATTTAAACAATTAGCATAATAATCTTGTGGAGGAGTTTGTGTTTGAATCGATAATGGATCCTCAATGAAAACAGCTGCTAACCCTTGTTCTAAATGCCAATCAACATGACAATGGAAAAACCAAACACCAGGATTATCAGCTTTGAATCTTAAAACGATAAATCCATTTGGTTCAACATGAACAGTATCTCTAATTAAAGGATATTTTGGGAATGGATCATGATTTTCTGGATCATATGAAATTGGATCATCATCTTCAAAAGCTTTTGATTTTTGAATGACTTGAAAAACATGACCATGTAAATGGAATGGATGTCTACCTGTATCCTTATTATTAACAACGATTTCAATGATATCGTTTGGTTGAAGCACGAAACTTTGAGTATTTGATCCATAAATTCTTGAATTTGTACAATCTTCACCAGAACTTAAAACTGTTAATAAAGTTGGTACAACTGGTTCAACATAAGTAATGTTATTGAAAAATGCGTAGTTAACACCATCACCTAAATTGTCCATAAATACATCAAATGTAACTTGATAATCAGGTTCATCTAATAATTCAATTTTATCATAAGATTTCAATTTAAAGTCATTAAATGGTTCATCAACTTCTTTATGGTAAGCTTTTGGTAAAGGCAATTCATCATTATAAACAATATAATTAGTACGTTCTAATTTCAGCTCTTTTGGAATAGTATCTAACATCGAATCGTCAAATTTTTGCATTAAAGCAAAATTTTTATCCTTGCTAGATTTTGAATTAACTAAAACACCATATCTTTGACCAACGGTTATATATAAATATTCAGTTTTATATGGTTCAACATAAACACCATCAACTTCAACAATCGTAAAATCATGATCTTCAATATAAATATATTGGGAAACGAATAAACCAACATTAACAAATCTTAAAAAATATATAGTATCAGTTTTAAATTCAATAGTTGAATTTGTTGTATCATTTAATAATAAATTTTGAGGAATTGGTTCAGCACCTGTTGGGTTATATCTGTTTAAAAATTCTTGAGAAATATCCTCATATTGTCTATGATAGGTTTCTGAAATTGTTATAACTTTTTCTTCATCAAATTCAAAAGGAATATTTTTTGGATCGTCATGAATGATGAATGCTTGTCTGAAACCATCACCGTATTGAGCACCAGTATGTGAATGATACCAATAAGTACCTGCTTGATTTGGTACAGTAAAATTATATAGAAATGTATCATTTGGTTGAATTGGACATTGGGTAACGTATTGTGGACCATCCATATAATTAGTATTTTCCATAAACAACCCATGGAAATGCAAAGAAGTGTTTTTATCACCTAAACCATTAGTCAAGTAGAGTTGAACTCTATCGCCTTTATTAACATGGATTTCTGGTAAAGGCCATTTGCCATTAAAACCAATGACTTTTTTTTCTTGTACACCATCAGGATTAGCAACAACGTATTCAGCAGTATAATGAAACGTATGAACTTCTGCCTGAACTGCAAACAACAGGAAAAATGATATAAAAATCGATAAAATCATGTTTGTGGTACAAAATTAAAAAAATTAAATTAAGATTTTTTTTTGAAGGTGTAAAAAATGTCTCGTGCGAGAAAACACCAAATTGAAATAAAACATTAAGTAAGAATTTTATCGACTTAATATTCGAGGAATAAATTAATTGTATTTATATCTTTAATATGTGAAAGTATCATAGTTTTAGCTCATCTGTAGCAAAAGTTATTTTAAAAAACCGAACTTCCCAATGTGAGACATGGTAAAGTATTATAAGAATAACCATTAAGTAAGTAAGTAATATATTTAATCAACGATAAGATCATAAAAATTTATCAATAACATACCTGAGATTAAAGTTCTCTTTCTATTTGAATACCAAATTTAATATTATGGAGTATATTTTGATGTTTATTATTTTGCATTTATTAGAAAGTATCTCATATTAATAGATGATATATTATTGAATAGGCTTCTGATCATCACAATCTTTCTTTGAAATAGAAGTAGATATTTTAAACAACATTCTACCAAGTTGTATGAGATCACTCAACAAGTAATTTTTATTTTTATTAGTTGGAGCAATCTATTCATATTCATCTGTTAAAAAGTAAAAACAATAACAAAACTTGAAAAAATCTTTATAAAAAATACAATGAGTTATATACATATATATATATAATTTGTATAAAGTAAATCTGAAATGTCCAATGTCTTTATTATTTTTCATGATGTCTTTATTTATTATTATTACCCAGATCCCCAAACACACATTCACTTATATCTACAAAAAAACTGTAAATATAGAAGAATAGTCTCTATGTAATATATTTCATATTATTTATCAGCAGCTAGCGTTTTTATAGAGAAGATCATTTGATTACCTCATAAACCAAAATATTCTGAGGCACAATTTATTACACAGTTGTGACAGTACTATTGTTTTGCATCGGATATTAACAAGATATATATATACCTGGAAACAACACAACCTACATTATAATTAGTATGTGTATTAGAAGAGGCATTTAATTGTAAGGACTAGAACGTTAACAAACAGTATTACTCAAGGTATTGCATGTATTAATATGCAAAATTTGAAAGAGCCACAAGACACACTCAAGAATAATTGTATTAGACACAATACTATTGAATGATGTGAACAAATAATAGTAATTTATAAGATCTTTCTCATTACCAGAATGTCATTCGTACTACACAAGACACTAGAGAGATCAAAGCACAGCATGAAGAGCATAGAAGAAAGGTATTTCCGATAAAATTCTTCTTTAATACCTTTTAGCTTTGACGTTAAAACTTTAACACACGTGGAGGGGACCGATAAGAATTTACGGTTATTTACGAGAAATCTTGAATGCCTACTTGCTCAGTTGTCTAACGACCAAATATACCTTATTCTCTATACACTGAATGTATTTCCTGTATTTATTTGATGACTTCCCTTTTCTTCCAGATCCTCATCACTTTTTGTGATCTAAATTTAAACTTCCTGTCAATCTTTGTTCAACGCACCATCATGTAAGAGTAGTGTCTTGAATCTTTATACAGTTAGTGCATAGAACCTTAATCTTGCTGTTTAATAAAACTTTAATTCTTCACTTCTTCTTTTCTTTAAATCTTATGAGACCTCATATCGCAATATCTCTTGCAGGTTTAACTGTTTTAATAGTCACATTTTTTGTGTATCACAGAGAAAATTCAATACAGTACCTTAAATCTTTTCAAACAGTGGAATTTGATATAAATGATGAAAGAATTCAAGAAGCTGTAAGAGAAAGAGTTAAAAAAGAATTAAAGTATCAGAAATCTTTGGTCAGTAAAATCAAAACAAAGTTAGCTGAAAAAGAAGAAAGTTTACAAAATGAATACAATGAGATGAAAAAAGAATTAACAGGCATGAAACTTCAACATGATATATTTGAATCTGAAACACCTAAATATTCCAAACAAGTATTCACTTATGCTAATGGATATGACTCAAATCATAATGTAAACATATATACGATCATTTTAAATGATCATTACGGTGATGGTAGAAATTTTGATGATTTTATTAGACTTCTAGATTCGATTGAGATCAATAAACAAGAAACAACATTATCATTTTTGGTTAATTCACATGAATTAGGTGTTAAAGTAACTGAATTTGCTAAAAAATATATTGAAGATGCAATCAAATCGCCAATGGATTATTTTAGTAAGATAGTGATATTAGAATCGGAGTTTTTAGAGAGTCAAATATCCATTTCAAGAGGTGATAGACATAAAAATGAATTACAAGCTCATAGAAGAAAGATCTTAGCTAAAATGAGGAATTTTCTAGTTTTTAATACTTTCAACAATGAAAAATATGCTTTATTCATTGATTGTGATGTTGTTGAAGTACCTTCTGATTTGTTTAAACTATTTGTGAGATTGAATAAAGATATTGCAGTTGTTCGTATTGACAATAAATCTCGTGGAAGAATAACAGCTGAAGATTATGACAAAAATACTTGGTTATATGGAGAAAGGCTCTCTCCAACTCAAGAAGAAGATGAATTAATTTCTAAAAAAGAGTTAGATTTCTATCAAAAATCTGCTACAGTTAACATAAACATTCATTTATTGGACATTGGAAGAAATTTGGAAAAATATCATTTAACGAAAGACAGAGAAGCAAATCTTGAAATTGATTCAGTTGGTGGTGCTTTATTATTTGCTAAAACTGAAATCTTTAAACAAGGTGTGACTTTCCCTCCCTATTTTGTGGTCGGTACTAAATGGGGTAGATTTGATGGTTGGGATGGTATTGAAACAGAAGGTTTATGTTATCAAGCAAAGGCTATTGGCTATAAATGCTGGGGATTCCCAAATATTGTAGCTTATCACACATAATATACATATTATTTATAATTTTGAATCTTCTTCAGGACCATCTATAATCGTTTTAATCACTTCGTTCCCATTTTGTAAAACGTTATCATAAGCTTTTTTAGAATCTTTAAATTTAAATCTATGTGAAATTATTAATTTAACATCAATCAATCCCTTTGCTATTAAATCAACTGAATCTTTGTAATCACCATGACAATATCTGAAATTTCCAATCATTGTTAATTCTTTCGAAGTTAATTCACCAATTGGGAATACAACTTCATCTTTTCCCATACCAACTTGAATGAATTTACCCCCTGCTTTGATAATATTAATACCATTCTTGATACATATTTCTGTTCCTGTGCATTCAATAACAACATTTGGCTCTTCTCCAAGTAATCTCAAGGCTTCTTTCTTGAAATCTTTATGGTTTCTGGAATTAATAACATGAGTTGCACCAATTTTTTTAGCTAATTCTAATTTTGAATCAAATATATCAACTACTAAAACTTGAACCGCCCCAAATGCTTTAGCGACACCAGCAGTCAATAATCCAACAGGACCTGCTCCAAAAACAACAACTCTCGAATTAAATTTTACTTCTGCATTTTTACATGCATGGACACCCACTGATAATGGTTCAACTAATGCACCTTCTTCTAATGAAACATGCTTTGGTAATTTGATTAAGAAATCCTCTGGTGATAAATAATATTTAACTAATGTCCCATCATAGGGTGGTGTTGCTGCAAATTGCATATGTGGACATAAATTATAATTACCAGATTTGAATTCTTCACTGTATCTACTTGGAATTCCTGGCTCAATTGCAACTCTGTCACCAACTTGAACTCTTGTAACTTTCTTGCCAACCTCAACAACTATCCCAGATGATTCATGACCAAGAACCATTGGATTTTTAACAATAAATGACCCAATTTTTCCATGGGTATAATAATGAATATCTGAACCGCAAATACCTGTTTTTTTAATCAATAATTTAACGTAATGGTCATCTTCAATCTTTGGGACTTCTCTATTCTCAACAACAATCTCCCCAACTCTCTTTAACACAATTGATGGATTCATTTAAAGAAAAGGAAAAATGTCAATCCGGATAAATTAAAATTTACAGATATTTATATAATTTTTTTATTCTGGTTTTGGTACTTTAAGCTTTAAATAATTTGATAAATTGTTATAATAATCAGTTAATAATTCTGTGTTGACCCCCTTTTTCAATAATATTAAATAAATTTCAATTATTTCCATTCTTGTCTTCTGATATCCATCAATGCATAAATAATCAATTAATTTTATAAAATTTTCAATAATTTTACTCAATTGATCTTCATTAAAATTATCAAAATTTGAAATAATATAAAATTTGATTATAAATAAACATGTATATTTTTCTCCTTTCAATTTTTTATCTAATAAAAATTTATCAAAGATTGATTCAAATTTTGAAATGAAACTTTTATAGTCAATTGATTGAATCATTAAGCATAATGACTTAAAAGTTAAATTATTAACATATCTCGATATTTGTGAAGTTTTTGTCAATGGTATTAATGCATGGAATAATTTAATAAATTCTTCATCAGTTAATGAATTTCCAAAATAAACAATATCTCTAATGAAAATAATTATTTTGTTTAATAATAAAGATCTTTTCGTTGAAATAATTTCTAAAAATTGATCCAAATTTTCAAAAATCTTTGACTGAAAATAATCATAATGATCAATTGGTAAATGAGTTCTTAAATGTCCAATTAATATATCAAAATGATCATATCTCTCCTTCCAATTTTCTGAAGTTTCTTTACCTTTATAAATCAATAAAATTCTATCAATATCATTTTCAGTCAATGAACTTATAAATTCGTCATCAATTATAATTTCAGGATCTTCTCCAAACAATTCATTTAAGAATAATTCAATGTTTTTTTCTTTTAAATCTAGAAATTTTTCAATTTCATCATTAATTTTAAAAGGATCTGATTTAGATAATGGCGATGCTTTAATCAATGATTTATTTGGTGAAAGAATTGGGATTTTGCTAGGTGTTGATTTTTTATCATTGGAAACAATTCTTAAAACTGGCTCTTTTTTTGATAAAACTTCTGGCGTTAAGGAAGTTTCAATAAATGGACTTTGAATACTTTCCGCACAAGTCAATAAATCATCAAAATTTGAGTCAATAGTAGGTGAAGGTTTAAATACACTGGATTTATTTGAAACTGGAGTATTTGGAGGTTGTGGAGGTAGTTCTAAAATTGTGGATCCAGAATTTGCTTTTAATGTATTACAATCTTCTTCAATGAAATCATCACATTCATAATCTTCTGCTGGTTTTATAGTTTCAGGTTCTAAAGTAATTGAAGGTAGTAAAATAGTGTTAACAATTGGGATATTCATTGCTTCTTTCAGATCCAACGCTGGATCTGATTCTAATTCTAGCTTTATCTTTGAGTCAAAGTTAGAAGACAAATTTGAATTCACATCTTCTTTCATATTCAACTCTTTTGAATTCTCTTTCATATTCAAATCAGTTAAAGGCTTTCTATCTATTTTTTTAAACTTTAAACCAACCTTCAATTTCTCATCAACTTCTTCATTATGGGTCTTTTTAATTGAAATTGACAAATCTGAACTCCCACCAATTGTCAAAACTTCCACTTCTTTTGAAGAATCTAAAGTGAAAGGGCCAATTATTTCATCAGAATTTTCTAAATCATCAGATAAATAACTTAAATTTAGAGGAGATGAATCTAAATTTTGCTCATATGCTGGTGGCTGCAATAAAGGTTGAATTAATTCATCATCAAGATCATACTCTGGAGAATCAATCAGAGAAGCAGCTAAAGAAACAGCTGGTGAATCAACTGGAGTTTCAATGATCTCATTAGAATCAATTGGATCAATTGATACTTCAAAATCATCAATTTCTTCCACTTTTCCAAATAAATAACTTTTAATGATAATGGCAGATGAAATAGTAGTTATAGTGAAACTTAAAACCACTAAAAATAAATAAAGATCTGTTGAATCAATTGAATTTTCAGGTAACTCAAAATAAATTTCTTTAAATTCCTTTAATATCTGATCAAATTCGTCAATTTGAAGTTCTTGTAACCCAATTACTCCTTTTTCAATAGGAACCAATTCTATTTCTATTTCTTGCTCCTCATCATCTTCAATTTCATCGAATTCTTCAAATTCATCGAATTCGTCAAATTCATCATAATTCGAACCGCTGAAATCAGAATTTTCTGAAATTAATTTTGGATGGACTTCAGGATTATATTTGATAACTTGCAAAATTTCTTCCCAAATTGAATGCCAAAACTCTTCAAAAATCAACAAAAATTTCATATTTAAAAAGTTTTGAACAATAAAAAGATCAATTTTTTTGGTTTCAGATTTGAAAACCGGGAAAAATTGACACAAAAATTGACACAAAAAACTTTGAAACCGAGATAAACATTAATAAACTGATTAGTTTTGAAAGATTAAAGACTTCACCATATTAATTCAATCAATTATTTTATTAATAGTTTTTCTAATCCAGAAAATAGCTTTAGGCTACGGAGAAATTTTTACCAGAAGGTTTCAGAAAAATAAAAATTCAGTCTAAAAAGTTCAAAAGAACTTCCAAATGAATCAAATTCATTCAATTAGCTATAATAAATAACAATCAGCATCATAAATCCATTAAATACGTTTATTTATTAAGATTTTCAAAGTTTATATTAAAATTCCCAATTCGGCAAAAAGTAAATAAAGAATTTCCACACAGAATTTTATGGCACAGTAAAAAAGTCATAAAATTTTATAGACTTTCATTCTCACTCAGTATATGGGTATCAGTGAAGAATTTGAAGAGCTGGAGGTGATAGGCAGAGGCTCCTTTGGAAGGGTGCGTAAAGTGCGGAGGATAAGAGATGGTAAAATACTAGTTCGAAAAGAAATTGCATATGGACATATGAATCCAAAAGAAAGATCACAATTGGTTTCTGAATTCAGGATATTAAGTGAACTGAAGAACCCAAACATTGTACAATACATCGAGCATGATCATATACCTGAATACAAGATGATTTTTTTATACATGGAATATTGCGATGGTGGAGATTTATCCAATATAATTAAACAGTATAAGATGTCTAATGAGTATATTTCAGAGAGCATAATATGGAACATATTTACACAGTTATTGATGGCATTATACAGATGCCATTATGGAGAGAATTGCCCATTAATTTCCAACATATATGAGGATTTAGAATTAAAGATTAATAATAATAATCAAGTTATTATTCATAGGGATATTAAACCTGATAATATTTTTATCTCCAATGGAGTTTTCAAATTAGGGGATTTTGGACTAGCTAAATCATTAAACGATCAAGATTTCGCTACCACTTGTGTTGGTACTCCATATTATATGTCACCAGAAATTTTATTAGATAGACCGTACTCGCCATTATGCGATATTTGGTCATTAGGATGTGTTATATACGAATTATGCGCGTTGCATCCACCATTTCAGGCAAAGACGCATTTACAACTACAAGAAAAGATTCAAATTGGGAAATATCAAGAAATACCAGATCATTATTCAAGTTCATTAAAAAAAGTTATAAACAGATGCATCCAGAATGATTTAAAAAAAAGGTCATCAACGATTGAGTTGTTGCAAGATTTGAATTTTAAAATCCAATTGAAGAATCTACAATTGATTAATTATGAAAAGAGATTAAAGATATTTGAAAATGAATTGATTTTGAAAGAACAAGAATTGATCAAGGCAAAATCTACAATGAATGAAGAATTGAATTATCAAAGATCAATAATGGAGCAAGAAATTGAAGAAATCAGAATAAACTATCAGAATGAGTTCCAATACGTTGTTGAGAAAGAAGTCAATAAGAAATTAAGATTACTTAAAAACGAAAAAAGAAAACCATTACAATCAAACAATGAAAAATCTAAAGGAAATGAACTATTGAGTAAACATCCACAGCTGTTTGAATTCAATAAAATGGTTACAAATGAAGACATTTTACCAAACCCAATTAAAAAAATAAATCCATGGTAGAAGAGAGATTATAATTCCCATTTTTTACCAGTTAAGGCTTCGTAGGCTTCGATATATTTGGCTTTGGATCTGGTGGCAATGTCTTCAGTCATACTGACACCGTCTTTACCAGCTAATCCGTTAGAAGTCAACCAATCTCTTAAAAATTGCTTATCATAAGAATCTTGACCTTGACCAATTTGGTAAGTGGCAGCATTCCAGAATCTTGAAGAGTCTGGAGTCAAGACTTCATCAACTAAAACTAATTGGTTATCTTCAGTTAAACCAAATTCGAATTTTGTATCAGCAATGATAATACCTCTTGATTTAGCGTATTCTTTAGCTTTTGAATATAATTCAACAGCTAATTTAGCTAATTTATCAGTTAATTCTTCACCGACTAATTCAGCAGCTTGTTCGACAGAGATGTTTTCATCATGTTCACCTTGTTCAGCTTTAGTTGAAGGAGTAAAGATTGGAGTTGGGAATTCTTGAGATTCTTTTAATTCTTCATCAATCTTGACACCATGGACAGTACCTTTAGTTTTGTATTCTTTCCAAGCAGAGCCTGTGATATAACCTCTTACTATGACTTCTAATGGTACCAATTTGTATTTGTGAACTAATAAAGATCTATCAACCAATTGATTTTTATATTTTGGTTCACTTAAAGCTTTAGGTAATTTTGAGAAAATATCATCAGTTTCAATAATATGAGTTAAAGTGTATTGCTTTAAGAAATCAAACCAAAATTCTGATAATTTTGTTAAAATTTTACCCTTTTCAGGAATACCATTTTCCATTATAACGTCATAAGCAGAGATTCTATCAGTTGCAACGAATAGCAAAGTGTTTGAATCGACCTCGTAGATGTCTCTGACTTTACCACGGGCAATCAAAGGGAGGATCCCATCCAATTCAGTAGAAGTGATTGACATTAGTGTATTAAAGTATTAAAGTATTAAAGTATTAAAGTAGAGAGATGAGATAATTTTTTTTTGACTCGGATATTTTTACAATTAATTAAATTAAATATTAAATTTCTATAATTCATTATTCATAAACTCTTTGTAATCATCAGTTAAGATTTGAGAGACGTAATTTGATTGACAGACTTGCAAAGAGTTTAATCTTTTTTCTCTTCTCACCAACAAGTTTTCAACCAAATATTTTGCTTCATCCCAATCTTTTGAATTCCAACTTTTATCTTTGAATTGATTATTGTATTTATACCAACTCCAATCTATTCTTGCGATTCTATGAGCGACTTTCGATTGTCTTTTAGATCTGATTGTGTTTGTTGAAATTGGTGGAGGATCAAAAGGTAATCTACTTTCCATTATTGAATATAATAATACACCTAAAGCCCAACTGTCAGTTTCTCTTCCATCATAAGGCAAACCAATTAATAATTCTGGGGGAACATAATCTTCAGAACCACATCTCGTTTTTAATAAAGGATCTTTTGGATCAATTTCTCTAGATAATCCAAAATCTGTAATTGTTATTAATGGAGTTGATTTTAAATCCTTAATTTTAAATAGCTCTTCAATTTTATAATTGATTAAAATGTTTTCTAATTTGATATCTCTATGGACAATATTATTTTTATGTAAATAGCAAATCCCAATTGCGACTTCTGCAAAGATTTTTCTGATTAATTGACAAGACATATTATTTCTATTAGTCGAAGCCAAGTCAAATAAGTCTCCACCTTTATAATAAGGTGTTATTATTAAATACTTTTCTGTTGATATATTAACGCATAATAAATTAATTATGGAAGGATGTTTCATTGTTGTTAAAATGTTTAATTCCCTTTTTAAAGAGCTTTCTACTCTTGAAACTGTATCATTTGAAGGTAAAACAACTATTTTAATAGCAACTTGTTCAAGTTTTGGGTTATTTTCATTGATTAAAGACCCTAAAACCACGGTACTGAAAGTACCTTTTCCAATAGCCTTGACGTATTTCCATTGATGTAATTCATTATGACTGTCATAACCGTCGTATATGAGATCCATTGGAGGTTCATCTTCAGCTTTGTGTTCTCTTTCCAATCCAATTTTATTTAATGGATTGGAGAAATGTCTTAAAGGGGGAGTAACAAGATGTCTAAACGAAGGATCAATCTCAGAAACAATTCTATTAGCATTATGTGCAGTTCTTGATTGCAGAGTCCCATAAGATTTAGGTATTCTTGGAGAAGGTAATCTGTTGATGAATTCTATTGAAGTTGAATTATTATCTAAATCCAAAACAATAGGCGAAGGTAAAGTAGTTAAAGCATCATATTCAGGAGTGATTGGGGACATCAACCCAGAGTCTGTACTTTTAGGAGACGTACTGATCGTCAATTCTTTGAACTCCTCAGAATTCATTAAATTATATTAATTGAATAGATAAATAAAAAGATTAAAATTTTTTTGTTTTCATTTGTGGAAAAAGAGAAAATTTACCCAGAAGACACGAAGAAAATCATTAAAAAGACTTTTGAAGTGTAATGATTAGTACCATTAGATTTTTCTAGTTTTTGTGATTATTTTGGTACCAATTTCATTTTTTTATGATGTTCATAGCCTTATCAATATGGACTTTGTTAAAAATTCTTTGTTTATTATTTCTCTTTGCTCTGTATTGATCCTTGTTCTATATTTGTATTTATCTATTTGTGTACTCATCTATATCTATTTATCTATATCCATTATGTTTTTATTTATATATATTTATGCATTTATTATCTGTTTGCTATTTATTTGTTATAGTGAATCATCTTTCATTAATAATCTTTATCACTTTAACAATTATTACTAAAAACCCATAAATATCTACAATAAACCATATTAAAATATCCATAATTCATTACATACATATTGAAAGCTCAATTCTCTCATATAATCACCAAAAACACCAACTTCCAGTATTGTGGTTTGCTGCCCGTACCCTTTTACATATTGAGTTTCATTTTCATTGAAGAGTTTTAATATTTACTTCAAAAGCACTTCAACAATGCCAACAACGGTGGTACCTCCACCGATACCTCATATAACTGCCAACATCATCCCGTTGAGTTCAATTCTTCGGAAATTCACAGAGTTTTCTTTCACAGAGCTGTCGTATGTGCTATCAATCCAACCAAATGATGAAGCTAAAAAGAAAAAATTATTAGAATTAATAGTCCATTTGAGGAAAGAGTTCATAAGATTATACGTTTTAGTGAAATGGTCTAAATCATCTTCCATCCAGTTCACTAAATTAATTGATTTATTGGCTTATTTAAGAGAACAAACCCAATTTTTTACTAATTTAATTTGGTCTTTTCAAAATTTAAATCAAAGTTTATTGAGTGCTAAACTACCAAATCCTGATATTGTCACATCTTTAGAAGTTTTAAATAATGGAGAACCAATATTACCTTCACATAATTTGATTAAAAGAAAAAATATATCAAACTTAAAAATATTAAAGACTTTAAAGAATTTAAATGTTTTATTAAATATAAAATTTGCCATGATCGATAACATTCCTAAAATTTTCCTCAATGACTATCAAATTAAAGACGGTAGAATTTACATCAATACAAATGATTATAATTTCCAATTAAGTATATTAGATGAGAATTCTAGTTTTGTTTTAATTGATTTTAAATTTAATTTTAATGAAACAATTCCAAATTGTTTAAAACTAAAGAAAATAGCCAATGAAATGTTGAAAAAAGATAATTTTATTGAATTAGAAAAAATTTTTAAAAATTATAATAATTCAATTAAATTTTATTTAATTCATTTAAAATTAAATAAAATCAAATTTATTAAACATCAATATAATCCTGAAAAGTTTTTAATAATATTAAATTATTGGGTCAATTCAATAGTTTTCAAGAACTCGTATGTTGAAATTGGATTAAATAAATCTAATGATTTAATTTTTAAATGGTTTAAATCTGGGAAGTTTGTTAAGACTTATAAAAATGTTTTGGATATTGAGATTTTTTTAAAAGATATTCAATTAAACCATTCGAATGAAATATTATCAAAGATTAATGATTTATCGATTAATAATTCTTTGTTACAATTGAATACAAATACTGGATTATTTTATTTTAAAAATTCAACACCATTTTTAAATAACTTTTTAAAAAAATTGAATTTAGATGAATTTGATAAGATAAATGAAAATTTAAAGAATTTAAAATTATCACAGAAATTTTTCGAAATAATATCAATTTTAAAAGTTACAAATTGGCAAATTAATGATTCACAAAAATTAAATCCAACCGATTTAAAGAGATTATTAAATAATGATTCATTACCGAAATCTATCAAACTTTTTAGAAGAAATGAATGGCCAATCAATTGGCAATTAATTTTATTAATTGATGTAAATGAAATTAGAGGATTTATTGGAATTTTTAATAAGAACTTGAATTTAAATCATTTTAAAGAATTAAAAATTGAAAATTTAGAGTATAAAAATTCTAAGAATTTTATAATAAACATTACAGAAGAAATATTGATTGAATTGATCAGCTTTGAATTAAAAACTTCAAATTTTAAACACAATTTAATTGAGAATGATGATTCATTAGAAAAATCTGGATTATTTTTAATTGAAACTAATTCATTTGTTAAAATATTAAATTGTTCAAATGTTTTATATTTAAAATATGAAATCAATTCAAATCTAAACATCAAAATTGAGTTAAATGGGAAATTAAATAAGAATTTCAATAATTTAAATAATATGGATGAAATTAAAATTAATAATTCAAATGGATTTTTCCAAATAATTGAAACTTTCAAATTTAATAAAATTCAAAGTTTAAATTTTTTAAAATTAATTAAATTAAATTTAATTAAATTATCCAAAATTTTAAACTTGATTGATATTTTAAATTTATATAAAATCAATTTAATTTCAATTAATTTAAATGAGATTTTATTTTCATATAAAGACAATAATAATGAAATCAAATTAAAATTAGCCAACAATTTGATTGAGATAAACGAATTGAATCCACATAAATTATGCCAATTATCAATCCAGGAGTATTTCAATAACAACGGGATCAGAAAATTGATTAATTATTTAAACAACACAATAGTTTTATTTGAATTATTCAAAAAATATAACGATTTAAAATTTAAAGATTTTAATATTGAAATAATATCAAAGAATTTAAACAATTTCAACATTCTATATTTCAATAATAAGAGCAGTGAATTGATTAGATTAATTATATTAATTAAAATTGTTAATAATGAATTCAAATTTTATTTATCAATTGAATCCAATAATAAGTTAAATGAGGTGTTCAAATTCAATAATTCGAACAATAAATTCAGTAAAAATGTCATTTTATTAAATGATGCAATCTTAGTCAATCAAGATGATTTAGAAAACAGTCTAAACGTTCTAAATGACTTGATTATTGAGAAATATAAAAAGTAATGAATTTCAATAACTTGTAAAATCCAAACACCAAAAAGTTAATTTCTACCTTTTTCTCATCACCAATAAATATGATTGAAGAATTGGACGATCGTGTCATTTTAACCCATCCAGAAGATAAAGAAACCTCAGTCACTATCTTGAAGTATGGTGCAACTGTTATTTCATGGTTGTTGAGTTCTAAAGAGCAATTATGGTTATCTAGTGCTGCCAAATTAGACGGGTCAAAACCTGTTAGAGGAGGGATCCCATTGGTTTTCCCACAATTTGGTAAGAAAGTGGAAGGCAAGACCAAGAACTTGCCACAACATGGTTTTGCTAGAAATTCAAATTGGGAGTTTTTAGGACAAGTCAAGGAAAACCCACCAACTGTTCAGTTTGGATTAGGAACAGAATTAGTCGATCTTGAAGTGTTGAAACTATGGGAAGTTGAAGCTGATTTCTCATTAATTCTAACAATTGAGTTAGGTAAAGAGAGTCTGAAGACAGAGATTGAAGTTTTGAATTTAGGTTCAGAGACTTTTGAATTCAATTGGTTATTCCATACATATTTGAAAGTTGATGACATTGAAGACACTTTGGTTTCTAATTTGCCAGGAACAGTTTGCTACGATCAATTGTTGAAACATAGCTACGAAGAGAAACAACCAGTTGTGCATTTCCATGAAGAAGTCGATAGAATTTATCAAAGAATCAATGATGACACCATCATCCAAGTCGTCGAATTGGGCCATCCAGTGCATACTTTAAAGAGATTCAATTTACCAGATGTTGTTGTGTGGAATCCATGGATTAAGAAGTCTGCTGGAATGGGCGATTTTGAACCAAAAGATGGATTCAAGAACATGGTTTGTATCGAACCAGGCCACGTTTCAGAGTTTCAAACATTGAACCCAAACGAAAGATGGAGAGCTTCACAAACTTTGACTAAAGATGAGTTGACCTTTCAGTCAATTTAGTTTCTACAAATATACAGCAGATGTTATAATATATTTACACTTATTTTTCTTCCTCCTCATCACTCGAGCTGAAGTCTTCTTCAGTGACATTCTGTTGGTTCATTTTAACCATCTCTTCCAAGCCTTGTAAAGAACTCAAGTCGATATTTTGACCTTCTTGACCAAAACCTTCTGGCAAGTAACCGTTTTCAGTTGATTCTTCTTCATCGTCTTGTTCATCTTCATCTCTCCACTTATCAAAATCAGTCTTCAAGAAGTGTAATTTCACTTTCTCTTTAGTTAATCTTGGCCAATATTCAGCATTCAAGTTTTTCTTTCTTAAAATGAACGAAATTGAATTCCCATTGGATTTTCTCTTTGAAGCCTCTGCATCAATCTCATCATAGAATTCCAATGATAATGCATAATGATTTGAGTCGTCTTCAGAATCAGCATCGAGTTTGATTCCTGTTGAGGTCAATTCGATTTTTGTATGAATTGAATCAGGGATACGGATGGTTAAATAGACAATGTTTTTAGTAGCATCTTTATCACTTGATCTTTGAGCCCAAAGAACTGAAATTAGAAAATTAGTATAATGAAACTCCAATAGAATTGATTCTCTACTCACCTTCTGGATTAGTTGACATTTTGTGGATTGTTTGAGAAGCAAAGAAATTTCGAAATTTTCTAAACTTCTAAAGAACGTTCTGCTTAGTCATTTTAATTGCGGATTGTATTATTGACTGATCCAGACTATTTGTCTTTGATTTGAACTACTGAGAAGATCCAGGTGGATCATAATGACTGGATTGTTCGTTCTGCCTATTGAATTACTTTTAAAACTGATTGAATTATGTCCTAATTTAATTTATGTCAACAGGCAGTTGTTCGCAATTGGCAATGAGATATACAAAGAGAAGTGTATTAGACTTGCAGAGTTGAATGGATTTAAAATTAATGAAGGTCTGTTTGTCAAGTATCAAAATACGTTGGATTTCTACAACGGGAGTCTTTCAGAATTAGTTAAACCTGAAATCAATTATTACTTATACTATTCATTCATAAGTAACAGGAAGTTACTATTTACAGAAGCAAATACAATTATACAACCATTTGGAGGCGAACTGTCGTACAACTTTAATGATTCTGTGAAATTAGATGAGATTCAAAGTTTTAAATCTATCTTTAAAATATTCCTCCCACCAGGAAGATATAAATTCCAATTAGGTTTGATCAATCATTCAGAGTCTAGAGGACTTGGAACCTTCAGTTTCAAACTGAATAAAGAAACATTTTACATGTCTACCTTTATTAATGATATATTACCAAAAGAAGAGAATTGTATTGTTCAATTGGGAGAAATCAATGTTGAAAGTGAAGTTTATATAGAGATTAAAGAGGAAGGGATGTATCCTAAGAGAAATATTGAATTTCAGTTTATTGAGTTCCGATTAGACGGTGAAGTGTTTGAATTTTACAGTTACAAAGGAATTAATTCAATTGAACTAGATAATTACAAATCAATGCAAAATATTATTAGTGGAACTAGTCCAAATATGAACTGGGATCATTTTTACCGTAATGATATAAGGAATCTCAAGTTGAAAACAGTCATTGAACAACTTTTGCTCCAGGAAATCATGACAACCAAGATTGGTACCAAATCAAAGCTCCCACTTCGCTGGAGACGAAGATAAAAGTCTCAATTCATCAATTTTAACAATGAAAATAATTCAAAATTGTGAAAATTGTGTTTTTCTTACTTTTTAGTGTTTTTTTGTCGCCACTAAAAAATTTAATTTGAAGAAAAAAACACTTTAAAACTTCAAAACACCAAATTTTCAACCATTAAAAATGTCACAAGAAACTTCTGAATCACTTTTTGACACGAATTTCACCTCTGAGAAGGAGAAACCAAAAGATGAAGACGTTCTGCCTTCTTTAGACACGCAAAATGAAGCAATAATCGGGTATAGAATTTTAGTCTCAATTAAAGAAGCTGGTATCATCATTGGTAAAGAAGGATCAGTTATTGCTAATATCAGAGATTCCACAAATGTTAAAGCAGCCATCTCACCAGTGATTCCAACCTGTCCAGATAGAATCTTGACAATCACAGGTTCTTTGAATTCAGTTTCTCAAGCGATTGGTTTAGTTGCTGAAGCTCTACGGAACTCACCTTTAGACGACTCTTCATTTGTCACATTCCCATTAAAACGATTATCAGTGAACAATGACCCAGAGGTTCAAAGTTTAAGGTTTTTAATACCAAATGCTCAAATGGGTACAATTATTGGTAAGCAAGGCTCCCGAATCAAGGCTTTACAGACTGAATATGACGTTAAAATCATTGCATCCAAAGACTTTTTATATAACTCTACAGAGAGATTAGTTGAAATTCAAGGTGTCCCAAGCAAAATTGAAAACGTACTTGGTGTATTATCCAGATGTCTTTTAGAAGACTGGCATAACGGAACTGGTACTTCATATTACATGCCAACACCAAGATCTAATTCAAGAAACCAATCCAAGTTCAGTGGTGAGTCAATCACTAAAAAAATCAAGTTCCCAAGTGAAATGGTTGGTTGTTTAATTGGTAAATCAGGTTCCCGAATCCAGGAAATCAGAAAAGTCACTGGAATCCAAATCTTGATTGATTCAAAAGACGATGACAACAATGAACGTTTATTCGAGTTGATTGGCCCTTCTAAAAGCGTTGAAAGGGCTTTGAGTTATCTAAACCATAACTTGGAGAAGGAGAAGGAGAGAAGAGAGAAATTATCAAACGAATAGACCTTATGAATCTGTATTATTGTATTATGAAATGGACTTGCTAATATAGATTTGTAGAAATAATAACGTTTGTGCCGTGATAATATACTTTTGTATCTCTTTGTGTTTACAATTTGCCTAAAACGGAAATCATATTAAAAATTTCTTTGGACTTTTATCTTTATCCATTAACAAAACCATCAAATGTCCAACATTCCTGGCTTATTCCCTGGATTCCTGCCACCTTCATCTTCGAGCTTCAACTTCAAGCCAACAGAACTATACCCAAACATCTCCCATTTGAATCTTTCCAATGAGTGTGAAAAGATGGGATACAGTAACAAACTGAGCAGTAATGTGTTGAGCGAACTAGACAAAAGAGCAGTGGCCAAGATTAAGCCTACAAGACCAATAGTGAGAAGCAGACGGTTCAATAATAATAATAAACTAGAATCAATTTCTACCCATTATGCTGCCAAATCCATTGAAATACCAAAAGAAAACATCCCTTCATATGATCCAAACTCTAAAAGATTCATGGACTCCACGCTCAGTAATGTTTCTAAAAAAAGAAGAACTGAGCTAGGTGCAAAGAACGTGGAGCATATAACCCCAAAAAGGGAATCCATTCCATTAAGAAGACCAATAAGAAACACAAGAACCCCTACCAGAAGAACGTTCAACAACATAACGAACACAATGAACACAATGAACACAATGAACACAATGAACACAATGAATACAATGAACTCAACAAGGCTTCCAAGATCATCCACGATTGAGAATTTGTCCAAACCAACAGTGTCGAGTATGTCCAAATCCACATCTACTAGAAACTTGACGAAGTCTGCCTCAAGGTTTGGACTAGATAAAGAAAGACCAATATGGAGGTAGAGATATTGACAAATGAATACAATAAATAAACGAAATAATTAATTAACTAATCGTAGAATATAATGTAATATTTATTTCCTCATCTCATCACCGAAAAAATTTATTCTTCTGTATGGATTTATTGAGTGACATCGTAGAGAAAGAAGTGGAAGCACCCGTGGATTTCCAACCACACTTACAGGCTAGTGGATTCCCTAAACCAAAGAAGTCAGCATGGGCACAGAAGAGAGAAATCAAGAAAGAGGAATCCAAGTTCAAAACTGATGCAAAAACTGGATTGAAACGATTACCAAAAGAACAACAAAAATTGAACTACGATAACTTGTCAGAGAGTGAGAAAATCCATTTGGAGAACATTGAGATATTGAGCAACATGACAGAAGAAGAAAGAATGAAAGAGAAACAGGAACTGTTTGACACTTTAGACCCAAAGATATTGAAAGCTTTATTACTAAGAAGCGAAAAGAAACAGAA
Organism: Millerago galiae; assembly: GCA_030568845.1. NCBI lineage: Eukaryota > Fungi > Ascomycota > Saccharomycetes > Phaffomycetales > Phaffomycetaceae > Millerago > Millerago galiae. The sequence continues at coordinate 269,242 of JAJMIZ010000010.1, read as the reverse complement.
GAACAAAGACATGGAGTTCCAAGGATATGGTGAATGGATTGGTGGTGATAAAGAAGGACGTGACTACGCTGAATGGAAGAGAAATACTTTGGATAAAGAAGAGGTTGATAAAGCATTAGGCGTGGAGGGAAGTCCTAAAAAAGTCAGGTTTGATGAGCTTACTAAAGTTCAGTACCCAGAGGAAGTTGTCCAGGAAGAATGGGAGGATGTCGAAGAGATTGCTCCTCCTTCATATCAAATTAATAAAGAAGCTGATGAAATTCCAGTTGAAGAATCAATTAAGATTCATTTCCCAAAACCAGTCAACACAGAAGAACTGAAATTAGACATAAATGATCCTGATTTCAATGAGAAATTACATGAAAGGTTCTTTCCAGAATTACCAAAAGATATTGAAAAGTTGAAATGGATGGAGCAGGTACCTGAAATAGATACATCAAACTTGATCTTTGACGATGTTTCCCAATTAAGATTCGACTTCAATAGTGATTTATTACTTCCTTGGAATAACAATGACGTTAGCCCACATAAAGGTTTGCACCATCATTCAGAAAACCCATCTTTAGCAGGTTATAATCTCAGTGAATTGTCTCATTTGGCAAGATCTTCCATCCCTGGTCAGAGATGTATTGCAATCAGAACTTTAGGAAGAATCTTATATAAGTTAGGTAAGGGTAAATATAATATTATACCTGAATTTGTACCTGATGAAGAAGACGAAGAGATTGTTATTGATGAAGAAGCAATTGAACAGTCTTCAATCAAATTTGACCAAATGTTTTGGGGTCTTATTGACGAATTGAGAATTATTGAGACTTTAGAAGAGTGTGCAGATGAACAAGAAACTCATAATTTGAGTGTGAGGAACTATGCAATCGATGCTTTATGGCTTTGGAAGCAAGGTGGTGGTAACAAAAGACATGCAAATTGAAATAAATCACATAAATATTAATTTTTGTAAAAAAACTCTGATATAAATATTTCTAGAAATAATTCATTCTTTCTATTAAAATCATCTATAAATCAATTTTTCATATTATAAATTCATCATCTAGAGAAAACTTAAAATCCTCAAACCAAAACTTTTTTCGCTTTAAAGAAAAAACAAGTCAAAAAACATCAAATTTGGACTTGAAAACACGCTGGAAAAAGCACTAAAATTACTGAAACCACAAATTCACTTCAAAAGTCCCAGTAAACTCACTTCTCACAGCAAAAACCAAGTTTCTACCACAAAAACTGGCCCAAACACGGTAAAAATACATCCGGGTAACACCACATAAATATTTTGATTTAATTTGTTTTTGCCACTAATCAATCTAAATAGAGTTGAAATTAAATCTTTAATGAATTCAATTGCTGATAAATTTACAAATAAAAGCAATTCATTGCATGTTTTAGGCTACTCAAATGAGGAGGATCTCCAGCAGGATTTCCTTACAAACGTCAAACTTCCATTGGCCCCATCATTACAAGTCCCACCAATCTCACAACCAACAGACTTTTTAAGAGCTCATACTGATGATTCTAAAAATCCAGATTGTAAAATCAAAATTGCCCATGGTACAACCACATTAGCTTTCAGATTTAAAGGAGGTATTGTTGTTGCAGTTGATTCAAGAGCTACAGCAGGAAATTGGATTGCTTCACAAACCGTTAATAAAGTCATTAGAATTAATCCGTTTTTATTAGGTACAATGGCCGGTGGTGCAGCAGACTGTCAGTTCTGGGAAACATGGTTAGGTTCTCAATGTAGATTACATGAATTAAGAGAAAAAGAAAGAATATCAGTTGCTGCTGCTTCAAAAATTTTATCAAACTTGGTTTATCAATATAAAGGTATGGGATTATCAATGGGTACAATGGTTTGTGGATACACCAAGAAAGAAGGACCTACCATTTATTATGTTGACTCTGATGGTACAAGATTAAAAGGTGATGTGTTTTGTGTTGGTTCTGGTCAAACTTTTGCATATGGTGTTTTGGACTCCAATTTGAAATGGGATTTGACAGTTGAAGAGGCTTTATATTTAGGTAAGAGATCGATCTTAGCTGCTGCACATAGAGATGCCTATTCTGGTGGTTCAATCAACTTGTATCATATAACAGAAGCTGGTTGGACTTATCACGGTAACCATGATGTTGGGCCAACTTTTTACGAAATCAAAGAAAAAGAAGGATCTTTTAATAACGTTGTTGCTTAGAATAATAGTATGTACATTAATGAATTATGTAGAGTCGGTTTTAATTAGTTTGTTTGGATCATTGCCTTCTTCATTATCGACTTGATCAAAGTTTCTCTTTGTTGTAAAATTGTAGTTTGAATTTAAAATCTTGTTTAACTCATCATCGTTTAAATTACTCTCACTTTCATCTAAGGTTGGAGTGCCTTCCTTTGACAATGATTTCAGCACTTTATCAAATTCTGGATCGTCTAATTCATCAAAATTAAATTCTTGTGTTGTTTCTTGTAACATGACCGGTTCTTTTACTGGAGCTTCTTGCACTGATATTGGAGCTGAAGATTGAACTTGCACTGGTACTGGCACTGGAGTTGGTGATATCACCGGTGTAACAGTGGCAGTTGAGGCATTGGAAGCAGCTTGAACAGGTAAAGCATTGACTTGAACAGGAGATGCCTGGACGATTGGCTGGGCTGGAGCTGGACTGGTGGATTGAATTGGTTGAATTGATATGTTCTTAGGGATGGTCGATATTGATGAAGGTATATTCAGATCTTGTTTGATTGACTGAATGGATTTATTAGTTTGGATTAAAGGAATGAATGGTTTCTTGACCTGTGGTTTTATAGCTGATGATGTGGGTGCGGATGGAGTTTGAATTGGTATGGATGGAGCAGGCTGGATAGGTTTTGGGTCTAAGGATAATGGTGCTTTGATTCTACCATTAGTAACTTTGAAAGTAGCTGCGTTTAAAGCCACAATCAAGATTCTTGTCAACTGTTGAGGATTTGAATCAATTAAAGTGGATAGCGGATCTGTCAGTATCCCTTTTGATTTGGCCACCTGTGTGACTTGAGCTATCGTCATTGCAATCGCTTGAGTTAAGATTTGTGATATTGTTGGTTTGTCAACTAATTTTCTTAAATCTTTTGATAGGATCACTAATTGCTGCTGGAGATGATTTAATGCCTTTTTGGTGTTTATATTAAGATTTTGGTTTGTGTTAGCTGGAGGGGATGGGGATGGAGGTTTGATGTTTGAAGTTATACCACGATTTGCGGCTAACTGGGCTTGTATACTTGGGATTTTATTAGAAGATGCAGGATTGAAAATTGGAGTTGTTGAAGTAAATTTTGGTATTTGTGAAGGATCAGTTTTATTAATCAGCTGTTGCTGCAAAGATTTATTTAATACAGGTATTAGATTTTGTTGTTGTTGGATTTGATTTGAGGCATTGATTTGAGCCTGTGCTTGAGCTTGAGCTTGAGCTTGAGCATGGATTTGAGCTTGTTGTAATCTCTCTTGTTGTAGTTTCTGCTGCTGTTCTAATTTCAATGCAGCATTTTGTGCTTTTGCCATTTGAGCTTCTTGTTGTTTCTTCTTTTGTCTTTCCTTTTCAGCACAATACTCTTCATCTAAACCCCATAGCCAACCTTTACCTTCTTTTGACACTTTTCTAAATGCTTTATTCAAAGATAAATTATGTCTTACTGAACTTTGCCAACCATCTGCACAATATTTATAATAAGGAAAGATGTCTCTAATAGATTTATAGATTTCTGCCAAAGACATACCTTTTGGAGTACCATGTGTTCTTAAACAAGTGGCAATTAAATTCGAGTATGAACAAGCAGGTTTTGTTCTATATTCTTCAGGAATCTCATCCAAAGTATAGACTTTTTTAGGAGGTTTTGGAGGTCTTTGTTGTTTTTTCTCTTTTGTTGAAGGAATTTTTTTAATTAAAGGATCGATTAAGATTTCATCCTTTTTAATTGGTTTAAAGTCTTGATTATTTAAATCATTTTTCTGCTGAATTATTTCATTTGAGTATAAAGAAGATCTTAATGAGATTGCATCTGATGGATTGATTGGTTTTGATGGGGATTCTAAATTACTGTCTTCTAAACTTGCACCAGGTAGAATAAATCTGAATACGATTTGTCCGATTTGGATCTTGGATTTATTTAATAAAGGAACAGTTGAACCAGTCTCAATAAATATATCATCAACAAAAGCACCATTTTTACCTTGAATTGATAATTCGAATCTTTCTGTACCAAAATTATAAAAAATTTTAGCATGTTTTCTGGAGATAGCTTTAGAATTACCTAGATTAACATCGACTGAATTAGATTGATCATGGTCTGAAGTTCTTCCTAATAGTACTTGTAAAGTTTGAACATAAAATATAAAATTTTCGAAATCTAATCTTGCATACGCACTGACTTTTGAGTTGTCATCATTTGAGTTCAGGTCTTTTAATTCTATGATTTCCTCTGGTTCAATTGATTTTTTGATTGGAGTTAAACGAGTATCATCATGTTCAAATTTTGGAGGTTGTTTTGGACTTAAAACATTATTATTAATGGGGCTGTCTCTATTATTATTTTGCAAACTGAACGAATTTACTTGACCAGTGGAAGCCATGATAATCTATAGCGACAACCGTATGGAACTAAATGTATAAATAGAAGGAATAAATTAATTTGTATACTTAATTGTTTATATCAGTTTCAAAATTTTTTTTAGGCGGAGCGCAGTGGGACGTAACCGTGTGTCCGAAACCGTTATATAATCACTACACTAATGATTATGTAATACCAGGAACCTGTATCACCGTATACGAAGAACAAGATAAGATGGAGTGTTGGCGGCTGACTGTTTTATATATGTTATACACCATATATGTAATATATATATATATTATATATTACATCAATCATTATCCATCATATTAACCATATCAACCATATTAACCATACTCTTCATTCTCATTTCATCAATATTAATTAACGTCTCCTAAATATACCGAATTGGGAATATAAAAGTTAAACTATTCAACCTATTTACATCTAAGTGTCAAGATGAACATAATAAGAAATTAGATAATAATAACATTAACTAAAACAGAATAATAGTGTATACTACTACTGCTACTACTACTAATTACACTATAACCCTATCATACTAAACCAATAAACTAGATCTCGATTCATTGACCCAAAACGACCACGCACGTTTCTAATAACGAATTGCTCTCAAACAAATAACGATCGTGTGCAATACAATTCGATAGTGTGTGCGATAGATGCATATAAATGTAGCACGATCTTAACAAGTATTAAGAACCCTAATATTCACCCGGTCGTGTTCCCGTGGATCGGAAAGAATTGGTTGCAGAGATAAGTGGATGAGAACATTAATATAATCAAACCTAATAAAAATAGAGATACAAATAAACATCAACAGAATAAATAAATCTAATAAATAGATCAATATATGAAATCAATAAAAAGAAATAAATTACTTAATAAATAATTAAATAAACACGTAAATGTAATATAAAACAATCGATCTGCTGTTAAGTCCAGGTGGAGTTGAGGTAATAAATAAATTCTTAAATAATTCCATCAATTTAAACGATAAAAACATCAATCAAATTTAATTGAACTCAATTAATTCATATAAAATAAATTATCTATTTTAATTAAACTTAATTATTCTTCCCACTCATAAATTCTATTAAATTTCACTTTTTTATCGGCTTTTTAACCTGCACGCGCGATTAAGATTTTTTTTTTTTTTTTTTTCCTTTTTTTCATCGACAAATTTGATTCGCCAATTTGGAAAAAATTTTCAATTATAAAATGAATGAAAATTTCCCTTTTTTTTTTCTTCCCTCCTTAATTTAAAGAAATAAACAAAAATGGCTGAAAAAAACCAATCTTCTTTCTTAATTGATTTCTTAATGGGTGGTGTTTCCGCAGCAGTTTCAAAAACTGCCGCAGCTCCAATTGAAAGAGTTAAATTATTAATTCAAAATCAAGATGAAATGATCAAACAAGGTCGTTTAGACAGAAAATACGCTGGTATTGTTGATTGTTTCAAAAGAACTGCTGCTGATGAAGGTGCTATTGCATTCTGGAGAGGTAACACTGCTAACGTTATCAGATACTTCCCAACCCAAGCTTTAAATTTCGCTTTCAAAGATAAATTCAAAAAAATGTTTGGTTTCAAAAAAGAAGAAGGTTACTGGCCATGGTTCGCTGGTAATTTAGCTTCTGGTGGTTTAGCTGGTGGTACTTCATTATTATTTGTTTACTCTTTAGATTACGCCAGAACTAGATTAGCCAACGATGCTAAATCTACTAAAGGTACTGGTGAAAGACAATTCAACGGTTTAATCGATGTCTACAAGAAAACCTTAGCTACTGATGGTATTGCTGGTTTATACAGAGGTTTCTTACCATCTGTTGTCGGTATCATTGTTTACAGAGGTTTATACTTCGGTTTATACGATTCTTTAAAACCAGTCTTATTAACTGGTTCTTTAGAAGGTTCATTCTTAGCCTCATTCTTATTAGGTTGGGCTGTTACTACTGGTGCTTCAACTGCTTCTTACCCATTAGATACTGTTAGAAGAAGAATGATGATGACTTCCGGTCAAGCCGTTAAATACTCTGGTGCTTTCGATGCTTTCAAAAAAATTGTTGCAGCTGAAGGTGTTGCTTCATTATTCAAAGGTTGTGGTGCTAACATTTTAAGAGGTGTTGCCGGTGCCGGTGTTATTTCATTATATGATCAATTACAAGTTATCTTATTTGGTAAAAAATTCAAATAGATTTAGTATATAGAAATTAATATTCCTGTAATATTCTCTTATAATATAGTTTGTAGTAGTTTTTTGTGGCTTTTTTATGTTTTATTTATTTTTTTTATCTATTTGATCTAATCTTGATGAGTGACTTGCCTGCGCTAATTCAATATTTAGATGTGATAAGTAATCAATAATAATCAATAATAAAAATTTATTAAACCGTCAATCACTGAATTAATATAAATATTGTACCGAACACTGCAATTCTGCAACTCTAAATAATATCTTTATGCTTCTCCGTTATTGAGAAAATACATCTTTGAATATTGTCACCAATTTTCCGAATTGACTTATTTAAAATACATTTCCTACATTATAAACATCGTGGAATTCATTTATTCACTCAATTCACTGTGATCGCTACTAAAATCACTAATTATCACTTCATTCCTAATTGCACTTTGAAAAACCGCGAAAAAGCTTAATTATTCCATCTATCTACATGTCCAAAAGAGTGAAGGTTTCCAAAGCGTGCGATTACTGTCGGGACAAGAAGTTGAAGTGTAATGGTGCTGTTATTTGTGAACGGTGCTCGAAGTTGAAGATCGAGTGCACGTACAATTACATTGAGAAAAAACGGGTCAGGAAGCTCATTGAAGTAAATTCACCGGTAGAAAATGAGGACGTTAATTCAAGATTAGATAGAATAGAGTCGTTACTGACTTCTTTAGTTCACAAAATGGAGCATGAACACAAACCAATAATCAAAGAATTACCACAGGAGGAAGCATTTGAGGAGACGAATTCCCCAGACGAACAGATTTATAACGGACAATACTTTGGTTCATATTGTTCATTCTCCATTTTTAGTCCAAAAGGGATATCATATATTACTTCCAAGACAAATGATCCTAATTCAATGGATGATGTGTTGAACGTGCTGAAGAAGTCTTACTACATACTGTATAAAGAATACAAGAGTCAAATTGAATTAAATTCATCGGATTTGAGTCTTCCAAACATTGAAATATCTAAGGATCTGATCTCATGGTTTTTGATGTCAAAAATATACCAGATAGGAATCATCACTGAAGAAGAGATTAATGTCAAATTTATGAATTATATAAATGGAGAAGTTTTGAAAAACAGTGATTATTGTATCTTGCATTTAATCATTTCATTTGGTGCACTTAATAAATTAGAGAATGATATTTTAAATAATCAAGAGATTGAGCTTTATAAAAGCATTGAGTTCAACCAAATTAAAAACGCATTGGTTTATTTCCATAAATTAACAGTGTTTTCAGATAATATAAACGGGATTAAATCGATCATATTCTTGATTTTTTATTTCCAAAACTCATTGATTCCTGATATGGAATATTTATTGATCTCTAGTATAATTAGATTTTCGCAAAGTATTGGGTTGCATAGAAAAGAATCATTAGGAAACGTCAATGATTTCGATTACGAAATCAAACAGAGAATTTTTTTAAATTGTTATATATTTGATAAAGAATTATGTTTGAAAAGTGGGAAGCCATTAATTATTAATGATCATGACGTTTCTTCATTAAACATCAATGAAGGTTTCATCAAGACAATTGAACAAGAAATAAGTTTACAATTTGGTGAATATGATAGAAACAATAAAAATCACTTGAAAGAATTTCTAATCAGATTATCAGAAATTCCATTTGGTATTACTAAATATTTTGAGATATTGAATTTGAAAATTGCGAAATTATCATCATTGATATATAATAATCTATTTAGTGCAAATAATCAAAACAAATCCAAATTTGAAATCAATTCAATTTTAAACAATTTAAACAACTCATTCATTAAAATAATTGAGAATTTACCAAAATTCATTAAACCAGGATATAAAATATCAATACCAAACATACCCATTCACAAATTCAACTATAATGACTTGATATATTCTAATGTTTTAAAGTTTCAATTGTTTTATCATTTAAATCTAATGAATTTGAATAAGATTGGAATGAATAAGAAATTTGATATTCTTAACTCAAAAAACCTTTGTTTGAATTCATCAAGAGAAATAATAAGAATTAATTCAAATATAAAATTGAATGATAATTACTTATATTTCTATTCTTTATTCATAATTTTAAGTTCAAATATTACATTATTAACAAACATTTTAGAAAATAACGAACTTGATATAAGAGAAGATTTGAAATTAATGTCAAGATTATTCAATTATAAAAAATTAAACTATTTAAAATTCAATTTAATTAACAAATTAAAATTCTTACTAATTAATTATATCATTAAAAATTTCATTAATATTGGCATCAAGATAAATCAATTGGATGATTTTAAAAATGAAGATATTGAATTCCTGAAAATTGAATTAAATAAAACGTTAATGGAAATAGATAAAAATGATTTTGATAATCTACTATTAAACAATGAAGTATTCGATTTGAATTACTTTTCACAACAAATCTTCAACATTCCAAATTTTATAATCGAATAATAGATAGAAGTTTTAAAAAAAGATCTAATTCCGAAAAAGATCGGTTTTACCGGAATCGGCTTTCGGCTAAAGAATTATTTAGATAACCGAAGTAAAATAAACCCGAAATCCGAATAAATCCGTAAAAGAAACTTTTACCTCTTCTTAGAATCAAAACGATAAAAAATATAAAATAAAGTTGATTTCGTCAATGAGAAATTAAGATTGCTTAAGTTTTTTTCTAAAAAAGATAAAAATTTCAAGCTTGTCCATCGACACAAATCAAACTAATTACAAAGTTGATTTAATATTGATTTAATTGCTTAATCCGAAGACCGAATAGGTTGGTTATATAAATAGTTTTAAATCTCATTATTATTAATTCAATATTGAAAATGACTGATAATTGGAGTACCCATAACAGTGAAAATATTAGAAGAAGAATTCCAAAAGCGTGCAATTATTGTCGTCAAAGAAAGATTAAATGTGATGGTGATTCACCTTGTGTTAATTGTATAAATCATAAAATTGATTGTGTTTATTCTAAGACTATTAAAAAGAGAAAGAAAAATTCAATAAAGAAATTATCTTTACAAGATCTAGATAAAAGAATCAATAAATTAGATTCTAATTTTGAACACATTAATAAACAATTAATTAAAATAATGAAGATCTTAAAGAAAAACGAATTAAATGAATTAAATGAGCACAATAAAGAAACAGAAGAGTTTGACGAGAGCAATGAAGATTATGATGATGATGATGAAGAAGAAGAAGAAGAAGAAATTGACGAAGAAGAAGACAATGACGATGATGATTACAAATTCCATGGAAAATTAGAGATTAATGAAAAATCACCAATATCGCCAGATGGATCAGTAACTGATCCAAATAATATAGTTACTCCTCCAATTGCAAATATCCCTTTAGAGTTCAATTTTAATAATCAAGCTTTTGATTTGACTTTGAGCAATTTGGAAAATTCTGAGTCAAAATTAAATTACATTTATAATGAATTACCAATCATTCAGAGCCAAATCGAAAACGAAATGATGTTTTAGTTTACTTCTTGTTTATACCTTTTAATTATCCTTTTATGCCTCTAATAGACTAATGATTATGAATTGTGTCTGTAGTACAGTCTACTTACTAATACAATGTAGATTGGGTTAAACCCATTAAACTTTAGATTTTAACACCTTTAAAACCGTCAGGGTACAACTGTTTCAAAACAGTCTAGGCAGCCTCCCATTAACACCGTGCAGCCTGTTTATATTTAGAACTAACCACATTGCCAATCCAAAAATTTATGTCCGTTTGTCTGTTGTTACATCAAGAAGCAGATATCAGAAATGTATATTTTTATACAGAATTAAACAGTAAGAGGCAAATATTCAAGCAACTGACTCACCTTCTTTGACTCCTTCAATTTGACTGACCTTTTCGCACCATTTCTTCAAGTTTGGCCATTCGTCCAGTTCTGTTTTGAATAGAGCAGATCTAGAGATCCATGGATATGCAGAAATATCTGCGATGTTCAAATGATCACCGACTAGCCAGCCATTATTTTCGATCAATCGCAACTCAAAAACCGAGTATACCCTTCTAGCTTCATCGGTATACCTTTTAATTCCATAGTCATCTTTAATTTTAGCAAAAGATACAAAATGATGTGCTTGTCCTTGCATTGGTGAATGTGAAGCAATTTGGAATGTTAACCATTGTAATTGCTCCCACCACAATGGATCAGAATGATCATATGAGTACTTTCTCTCAGTGTCATAGTTATCTGCTAGCCATTGTAAAATCACCCCAGTTTCATGGAATGTTCTGACGTTGCCATTAGAATCAACGTCTGTTAACACAGGGATTCTCCCATTTGGATTCAACTTAATGAACCACGGTTCTTTCTGTTCATCTTTCGAGAAATCAATTTTTCTGTAGTGATACTTTAAATTTAACAAGCTCAAGAAAATTGTAATTTTTTTACCATTCGAAGTACCAACACTATATAGTTTTAGATATGGTGCTTCTAATTGTTCATAGTTTGGATCTCCTTCATCAATTAACATTTTATTAATTATAATTTAATTCTCCTTGATTATTAATGTAATAAAGTTGAAAATTTCTACCCCCGAAGAAATATTTTATGTGTCAAAATAATTCGTTTGATCTCGAAAAATTCGTAATTCCTACAATTTTTTATGTCTCAATGTGTATAAAATCTATAAACTTTTCAAAAGTTTTCTATCTAGTTTTCAGTGTCAACGACGTATCTACCTAAGATTTTACCTTGTTCCATTAATTCATAAATTTCTGGTAATTTAGATAAACCAACAACTTTGATTGGAGATCTAACTAAACCTCTTGAGAAGAAATCAATAGCTTCTCTGGTATCAGCTCTGTTACCGACGTAAGAACCTTTAATTTGGATAGATTTAACAACGTGGGAGAAGACTTCTGATTTACAGACGGCACCAGCTGGTAAACCAACTAAAACGACAGTACCGGTTGGTCTAACGTATTCGGTTGATTGAGTGATGGCAGCTTCAGCAACGGAAACGTTGATGACACCGTGTGGACCACCGTTAGTAGCGTTTTGGATAGCTTCAACCATGTTTTTTTCTTTTCTGAAATCAATGAAGACTTCACCACCTAAGGATTTGAATAATTGTTCTTTGTCTTCACCACCATCGATACCTAAGACTCTTAAACCCATGGCTTTAGCGTATTGGGTAGCTAATGAACCTAAACCACCAGCAGCACCAGAGATAGCAACCCATTGACCTGGTTTTAAGTCAGCAGTTTTTAAAGCTTTGTAGACGGTAACACCAGCACATAAGATTGGAGCAATTTGAGCTAAATCAGTACCTTTTGGAATTTTAGCAGCTTGGACGGCATCAGCAGTGGCGTATTGTTGGAAAGAACCATCGTGGGTGTAACCTGATAAATCAGCTTGTAAACAGTTTGATTCGTAACCTTTTTCACATAATTCACATGACATACATGAACCGTTTAACCATTTAATACCGGCAATATCACCAATTTCGAAGTTTGAGACTTCTGAACCTTTAGCAACAACGATACCAGCACCTTCGTGACCACCAACTAATGGTAATTTAACTGGTAATGGCCAATCACCTTTCCAAGCGTGTAAATCAGTGTGACAGACACCAGAGTATTTAACGTTAATTAAAATTTCATTTGGTTTTGGAGCTGGGACTGGGATGTCTTTGTATTCTAATTTACCACCGTTTTCGTAAAAGATAACACCTTTTTGAGTGGTTGGGATAACTGGAGCAGTAGCTAAAGTTCTAGTTAAGTTTAATGAAACTGGGTTTCTGATTGAAGTTCTTAAAGCAGATAACATATTTAATAAAGAATATTGAAATTAAAAAATCGGCTGTCTGAAATTTTGGGAAAAAATCATCAACTTTATATAAATCTTTATGATTTTATTGTCCAAGCTCGGAGTTTGCGACATGATTACGGATTGAAGACTCCGTAATTTGAACGGCTTTGTAATTGTAGGAGTCCTGTAGTTTTAGAAATTGTTGATGATTCGTTTTTATTTGGTTCATTTAATAAGATTAATTGATGTACTTTTTTAAATTTTTTTCAAAGTATCATCTTGGACCAATGGTTTTTATAATCACAAATTTAATTGATTAATTTGACATTCTTCAATCACTATATCCATTGCTATTAAAACGGATTATTGACCGCCTAAAGGTATAGGATTCCTTTGCATAAATCAAAATGTTACATAATTTTACTCAAAAGCGTTCTTCGGATTATATGTTGGGTCCAATAATAATCTTTAATATTGATCTAAACTCCAAATGAAATTCCAATTGATTGAAAAGATAAGAGTGGTTGCCAGCAAAGCCTTAATAAGCGTGTACCATTGGGCAATCATGCACACCTGTATTCTTTTCACTGCCACACATGTTTTTAATTGTAGCCTTATTAACCAGCTGTTGTCTGGAGTCGTTGAGCTTAATACCGAGCCTAAATTTAAAATCCTTTTTGACACAAAATGTATTTAATACCAATTGAACAACAAGAAATTGCCATTGAGTCCTGAAAACAAGTCAATTGCATACATTACACACTACTCTACAATCTCTAAAAACAGCCATCCTCTTATCTTCTTTCAAAAACCTGTAATTAACCTTTCGGACATTAAACATGTCACGTGAAAGGAGTCCCGATCCTACGACAATTATTTCCTGATTGAAATAAGGTGTTTTACTTGGTGGAATTAGAGACTCAAGAATTTTACCGGTTCCATCCAGCTGGAGTGCATTCCAAGTCATACAAATGCGCTAAATATTACTTCAATATTCCTCTTAATGTATTGGATGCTTCGACTTTTACCCGGATCGATCACATGACAACTCACGTGACCAAGATACAACATATTAAGCATAATTGATGCTAATAATTTACATATCAACTACAGACGTTCGGTGATATTAGATAACCACAATGGCCATTTTAAATATTTATTAATATTCATCTTCTTTTTCTTGGAAGAAAAGGATAAATACGATGATTGATATGTAAATTAATAAACCACCAGAGATACTCATCAGTAGTGCAGGCATGTTGATTAGATTTGAATGGAACAAGACCAAGGGAAGTGCAATACCACTCACCACTAAAACACCTGTTATGAACTTGGAGAGATCATTGGAACCACTGAGAAGTTAGTACGAATTTTATAATATAATGGAGGATACTCACCCATTAGAATCACCCATGAAGTCATCAAAGTCATTGGAACTGAAGACAGCATTAGGAATAGGGGCTATTATGAAGATCCCGACTGTATCTTGTTAGTGCTTGATAAATATAAAATATTTATGTATTTCTCCACTTACCAACATATAAGGGGTACCAATTCGACCATAAAGCACAACTTAGAATAATTAAAAGAAACCCACAGGCCAACACACCTGAAAGGAAGATGATCTTAGTCAATGGAGTACTCTGCAGAGACATTTGTGTGTTTAAATAAAAGTTGATTTATTATATTAATATTGATTTTATTAAAATTTCAGGGTTTTTTCGGACTACAAAAAACTCATCAAATTTTTCTATTTACAAATTTATATACAAATGATTAATCTTTCTTTTCATCTTCTGGTTTTGATTCATTTGCTTGATTTTTGTATAAATCTTCAAAAACTTTTAATGATGAAGTTCTTAATTCATCGGTTTTAGTTTTTAATTCTTCAGCATTGACTTCTTCACCAGCTTGAGCTCTTGCGACTAATTCTTTTAATTCAGCAATTTGTTTGTTAACTTCTTCAGCTTTAGTTTTGTCGATCTTTTCAGCAAATTCTTTTAATGATTTTTCAGTGTCATTAATGGTTTGATCAGCTTTGTTGGCATTTTCAACAGCTTCTCTTCTAGCTTTATCTTGATCAGCGTATTTTTCAGCATCGTTAACCATTTTTTCGATTTCAGCATCTGATAAACCTGATGAACCTGCAACAGTGATGGAAGCATCTTTGTTAGAAGCTTTATCTCTAGCAGAAACGTTGATAATACCATCAGCATCAATATCGAAGGTGACTTCAATTTGTGGGACACCTTTTGGTGCTGGTGGAATACCTGATAAAGTAAAGTTACCAATCAATTTGTTATCACGAACTAATTCTCTTTCACCTTGGAAAACTCTGATTTCGACAGAAGTTTGACCTTCAGCAGCAGTTGAGAAAATTTGTGATTTTTTGGTTGGGATGGTAGTATTTCTTGGAATTAATCTTGTGAAAACACCACCTAAAGTTTCAATACCTAAAGATAATGGAGTAACATCTAATAATAAGACATCTGTAACTTCACCGGCTAAAACAGCACCTTGAATGGCAGCACCAATGGCAACAGCTTCATCTGGGTTAACAGCTTTTGATGGTTCTTTACCGAATAAGCCTTTAACAGTTTCAACAACTTTTGGCATTCTGGTCATACCACCAACTAAGATAACTTCACCAATATCAGAAGTAGATAATGAAGCATCTTTCAAAGCTTTTTTAACTGGATCAATAGTTCTTTTGATTAAAGAATCAACTAAACTTTCGAATTGAGATCTTGAGATTTTCATGTTGATATGTTTTGGACCTGAAGCATCAGCAGTAATGAAAGGTAAGTTAACTTCAGTTGAAACAGTTGAAGATAATTCAATTTTAGCTTTTTCTGAAGCTTCTCTAATTCTTTGAATGGCCATACGGTCATTTTCTAAATCAATACCATTTTCTTTTTTGAATTGTTCAACAATGTGTCTAACTAAAACGATATCGAAATCTTCACCACCTAAATGGGTATCACCATTGGTTGATTTGACTTCGAAAACACCGTTATCAATATCTAAAATGGAAATATCGAAAGTACCACCACCTAAATCGAAGACAGCAACAACTTTAGATTCGGCTTTTTCTAAACCATAAGCTAAAGCAGCAGCAGTTGGTTCGTTAACAACACGTAAAACGTTTAAACCGACAATTTGACCGGCATCTTTGGTAGCTTGTCTTTGAGAATCATTGAAGTAAGCTGGAACGGTAACAACGGCATTGTTAGCAGATTTACCTAAATAAGCTTCTGCAGTTTCTTTCATTTTGTTTAAAATGAAACCACCAATTTGAGCTGGGGAATAAGTTTCACCTCTTGCTTCTAACCAAGCATCACCGTTAGAGTGTTTAACAATTTTGAATGGAACTTGTTTAATATCTCTTTGAACTTCAACATCATCAAATCTTCTACCAATTAAACGTTTAGTGGCAAATAAGGTGTTTTCTGGGTTGACAACAGCTTGACGTTTAGCTGGAATACCAACTAATCTTTCACCTTCTTTAGTGAAAGCAACAACTGATGGGGTAGTTCTAGCACCTTCGGCATTTTCAATAATTTTTGGAACTTTACCTTCCATAACAGCAACTGCTGAGTTGGTGGTACCTAAATCAATACCAATAACTTGACCTTGGACTTTACCATTTGAGTTGAAACGGGATAAAGTTGGTAAACCACGAGACTAAATTGTTAGTATTAATTTCATTAAATAAAAACTGAATAAATTAACTTACTGTACGTAATGAGTTACGTAAATTGTTTGACAACATTTTAATTCTTATAAAAAGAAGCAAATTTTTTTTGTTTTATACTTTTTTTATAGAATTTAAAAGAATTTTTTTTCTTCTTCGTCGAAACTTTTCATAATTCGTCACCCGGAAAAATTTGAAAAGTTCCGGAAACCGTTAAAAATTTCTGAATTTTACAGTTTTAGGACGTTAAAAGTTGTGATTTGAAGAATTCCTTCGAGGATTAATTATAGAATATTATTAGGTATATGAATATCGCTTTTTTTCTATAGTTTTACAATTAAAATATAAGTTTTTATCACATTTATTTGTTCAGCTGTCGGTCACGATTGGCGGATTCTTTGCGGAGACATCACGTGATTAATAGTCGGAATTCCCGATTTGGTAGTACATAAACACATTATTTTTAACGTTCTTTTAAAGTTTATTAGTGTAAAAATGTCCAAAACGATTCCTACGATCGATTTGAGGTTACTGAAGTCTGACAGGTTTGGTTTGTTGGATGAGCTGAGACATGCATTGATGGAGTATGGTTTTTTTTACATTTCAAATTACGATGAGTTCTTAGATCAGAATATAATTATTGCATTAAATGAAGAATCAAAATCTTTTTTTCAATTAGATGATGCTGAGAAAAATAAAATACAAATGGTCAATTCTAAACACTTTTTAGGATATAATGGATTAGAGAAGGAGAATACTGGTGGTAAAATTGATTGGAGAGAACAGATCGATTTCTGTTCAGCTGATAAAGAGTTAGATAGTTATTATTCAGTTTATGATAATCTAATTGGTCCAAATCAATACCCTTCAAATGATACATTGCCATTTTTTAAAAAATCTATTAAGGATTTTTTCTTTGGATTAAATGAATTCTCAATATTAATAACAAAACAAATTTTTGATTCAATTGATATTCCAAGTAATGAAGCCAGTAATTTCGTTGATTTTAAAAACCCACAAAATCAGTTCAGTAAAATGAAAATAATAAATTATCCATCAAAGAAAGAATTGAAAAAGTTGAATAAAAATTTTTCAAACCAAGGTTGTGGATCTCATAAAGACTCTGATTTTTTAACTTTTTTATTTCAACAAAATTCAAATGAAAACTCTTTACAAGTCCAAGATTTATACGGGAATTGGGTGGATTTACCCCCAAAACCGAACACAATAGTCTGTAGTGTTGGTCAAACTTTAGAATATTTGACTAATGGTGTTTGCATTTCAAGTATTCATAGGGTTTTAATACCAAAAAATCAATCAAGGATTTCAATACCTTTTTTTCAAAACATTAAATTAGATTCTAAACTAAAACCATTCACAATGACATCCAAACTACTTAAAGAAAGAAATGAAAGAAATAAATTAATTAAACAAAATGTTGAATTCCAATTCAAACCTGAATTAGGCGTGCCTGTTTCAAAATCTTTATTCTACAACAGAATTAAAGCCCACAGAGATGTTTCTGAAAAATGGTATCCGGATCTACTAAAAGAAATTGACCAGCAATTATTAATAAAAAAAGAGGAATCATCAAAGTCTTTAAAGATTCCAAAATTACCAAAGGAATTTGAAAGAATTAAGAAAATCTTTAATGCTTTTGACAATACTGTTATCTTATACACAATGAACCACACTGCTGATGCTAAAATACATTCATTAATTCCACAAATCAAGAATCTAACACAGTTTAATGTGGAGTTGAAAGATATTTTACAAATTGCATACATTTGGCCAGATTTCATTGGATTGAAATTAGACGATAATGACGATTATATCATTGACTTAGACGATACTAAAGACGAAATCTATTTGAAAGATATAAACAAGAGATTGGCCCAGTTCGAGAAAAAATTAAACGATTGGTTTGAAAAAAATTATTTGAATTATTATGAAATTCCAACAATCAAAAAATCAGATTTGATTAAGAAATCTATAGTATCTAAAAATTTGAAAAGATCAAAAACTGAAATAATCCAAAAAAATACTAAAAAACAGAAACTATCAAACCATAGTTTATCTTTATTACAAAGAATTAACTTAAAAGAAAAAGAGAGATTGGAAAATCAAATCAATCCACAAGATAAGTATGACCTATACCTTTTTGAGAAATTAGGCCAAGTTTTAGAAATTTTTGCATCACTTAGACCGGATTTACCACACTCGTTGACTGGTTTGACAGAAAGAGTCGTCACTAGTTTAGGTTTAACAAACGCCTTAGCAAATGAAGAGGCAAGCGATTTGATCTTGAAGCTAGCAAAAGAATTCCCAGATGATTTTAAATTATTCAATGGTAAATCAACATCAGTTCTAAAATGGAAAGATTTCGATGTTATAAAGTTTAAAGAAAAACTGAAAATTAGATTATCAAATCAAAATCTACAAAAGTAATTAAATTCTAATAATTTTTAATATACACACTATTGCATTCTTCTATATTTTTTAATCACGAATTGCAATATCTGCTGGTTTATCATCCATGAAGAAATATTTCAAGACTAATTCAATGGCCCAAGAAACTCCTAGATCTAATAAAAGTGTTGTTGTCAATTTGAATTTGAAGTCCGCAGTCATTGGAACAAATTTCATTGCTTCGTTTAATTCTGGAATAAATTCAGTTGAACCTGCAAACGCTAATGCTGAAACACCTAATAATCCATAATACATCCCTTTGTTATCTTTAATACTTTCTTTAAATGGCTGACCTTGGTAATTAACCGCAAAAGTGGAAACTTGTTGAGCTAATTGTAATAAGAAAATACCAGTATTTAATAGTGATGGCTTGAATTCTTTTTCTAAGTCAATTTGTGGCTCTCTTGGCTCTAATTTATAAATTTCAGCAGTTATGTAAATTAATGTAACTATATGAACAGCAAATTGTCCTAAAATGGATCCCATGATATAAATATTGAAGATTCCATTTTGTGGTCTTTGTTTTGATAATTTTTCAACTGGAGTACCTTTGGAAATACTTAAGAAACAAACGGAAATCATTAAACCTGAAACTGTTGCTTGTCCATCACCAAATTTAACACCTGCTAAAAAGATAACTGAGAATGAATAAGCACTAATTAAACAATTCAATGCTAAGATTTTATACATTTGAATTGTCGAAACTAGAGCAACACGACCTTGACGAATAATATTAGTAACGGTTGAAACATTTGATAATTTTGAAGTGAATGGTGCGGCAACTGATGCATCACCTAGTTTTAAAGTTGGTGCTTCATTTTGATCATCAAATTGTTCCATTGCACTCATTAATTGATCAGAAATATTTGGCATATCATTATTAACAACTAAACCTTGGGCATTAACAACTGGAATATCAGAGATTTTATTTGCTTCTTCAACTAATTTTTTAATTTCATCAGTAATTTCAACACCTTGATTTTCTAAAGCCTTAATATAATGAGGATTTGATTTCCCTGGCGGATACAAATGAGCAATTAACAAAGGAGCTGGTGGATTTGGTTTACCCCATTTAGTAAAGAAATCACATTGCTTGTCATAAATTTTAATAGTTGCTTCAATTTTTCTTTGTTCAGCAATCTTTTTCATACCTTCTTCAGTACCGTTTAATAAAGCAACACCAACATGTGCCTGTTTTAAAGCACCAACATCATTAGTACCATCACCACACATTAATGTATTGTAACCAAGATGCTTGAAAGTAGTTAAAATAAATTCTTTTTGAGATGGAGAAACACGAGCAAAAACCCAAGTATGTTTGATTAATTCATTTAATTTTGGGTTGTCTAATAACTTAGATAAAGCATAACCAGTAATTGCAATATCATTGGTTTTAAATAAAGCTTCATCAATTGCATCGGCAGCATGAACTGGAATAATTTTAGTCTCATCAACATTTCTCCAGATTAAGTCATGACCTGAAGTAATTTCATCGGAAGCTGCATCTAAGATCAAAGTTTCACGCTCAACGATTTTAACTTCTTTTGCAACATGGACAGCAGTTAAAGGATTATCACCAGTAATCATAACGGAACGATGAGAAGATGCATTCAACATTTCAATAGTTTCAATAGCATCATCTTTTAATGGACAATGGAAAACAATAAAACCACCAAAAATCAAGTCTTTTTCAATATCTTCACGGTCAATTTTATTAACTTTTGATAAATTAATATTATCTTCCAGATATTTATAAGCTAAAGCTAAAACACGAGAACCGGAACGAGTGAATGATTTATAAATTTCATCATAGTTTTTTGGAATATTAGTAACTCTTTTACCAATTGTTTCAGGAGCACCTTTAACAGAAACTAAAGTTTTTGAACCAATTGTAGAAATAGTTGAAGATCTTTTTAAAGCAGATGAAAATTGGAAACGACGTAAAATTCTAATTTTTTCAGTTTTATTATCAACTTGTCTAACAACAACATCTTTAACATCTAATTTATAACCAACAGCTTCTAAAGTAGCTTTTTCCATTGGATCACCAACAACTTCACCATCATCTAATTTGACCAAAGCATGAGCAGAACCTAGGATATGATTTGTAACTTCAGGAACTTCATTTGGTTTTGATAAGTGACGAATTGAATCACCAAAACCAGCTAAACCTTCAAAAACTAAATCTTCACCAGTTAAAGTACCAGTTTTATCAAAACAACAAACATCAATTCTACCAGCTAATGGAATACGGAAAGGCTCAGTACAGTAAATATAATATTTACCTAAAGCAGCCAAAGAAGTGTTAACAGCCATAGTCAATTCCATTGGTAATTCAGGTGGGACAACAGAAGTAATAATTAAAATACAATCTAAAATTAATTTATTTTGAATACGGCCCATTTTGGTACCTTCAACCCAAACGTACCAAGAAGCAGCAATTGCAAAAACCAATAAGAATAGAATAAAGAAGAAAGATTCATAATTACCAACAGAGACACGTTCAGCAGAGAAAATCATAACACGAACCAAAGAACCTTGTGATGTTTCAAAACCAGTTTTAATAACAACAGCTAAAGCACCATTATCTGGAGCCAAAGGAATAATTGGATTAGTTGGAGGAGTGACTTGTAAAGCCTTTGTACCACCATGTAAAACGGAATTTTTATCAACACCTTCTAAATCTAAAGTTTCATGTCCAGGACGCAATTTAATTGATTCTTTCAATAATGGAGTTGATTCACCAGATAACATGGCTTCATTTAGAATAGCAGAACCATCAGTGATGATCAAGTCACAAGGAATAGCAGATTCATCAGCAGTACGGACAATAGAGACTAAATCACCAGGTAATAATTCAGTGGTTTGAATTTTAACCCATTGAGAGTTTCTATGAGCCCAAATATCAAAAGGTTTAACACCCATTGTTCTAAATTCACTCATTGTTGAACGACGTTGGAAAACAGAAGTACATTCAAAACTAACCAACATGAAAAGGGTGAATAAAGAATAATACCAAAATTCATCTAATAACCATAAACCAACACAAAAGACTTGAAAAACGAAAAATGGAGCTGTTGCATGTTCTTTAAATAATTCACCAAATGTTGGGATTGGAATATCAAAGAAGTTTTTACCATATAAACGTTGTGACTTTGATAAATCACCAGTAATACCTTTTGATTCTTGGTAAACACTTAATTTTGGAGATTGATCAACAACAAATTTTGGAGGAGAGAAGTTATTAACATCTGCATGATAAATGAAACGTCTTTTTTGGAAAACGAAAGAGGTTTGAATTTCATCTGGGTATTTTTCACGAAAGATATTTGTAATTGCACCAGCACCATTGTTTGGAGTTGTATGAATTAAAATATGAGTTGCATCAGTAAGAGAGTCAGCTTTTGAATAATTAAATAAAGCATCAATATTGATATTCCAATTAGGCATTAAGATCAACAGACATTGTAAGGAAATAATTGATCCAAGATAAACAAATGTCCATTCTTCACCACCAATATACTGTTCATATTGAGTTGAATAGATTTGATAAAACCATGGATACAACACAATAAACGGGAAAATATATGGACGTTGTGTTAAAGCCCGTGGCTTCAACAACTGGGACGACTTGACAACACTGTTGTCCACAAGTTCAGTTGCCATTGAATTTGAATTTTATCAACGTTGATTTCAAAAAGAGGCAAAAAAATGAAAAGTTTCACCAACGCAACGTAACCGAATTGATTATGTAAACATGATAAGGTATTAATCTAATTACATTTTATTTCTATAATTTCTGACTTATATCTGATTGAGGTCGAGGTTTGTCTTATGAATTATGATATAAATTGAATTTTATAATCATATTGAGGTATTTAATACTCATTATTTTAATATATCAATCTTAAATTCTTGTCTAATCGACCAAAAACATTAACTAACCCAAAGTCTCTAAGAGTTGCATTCTCTTTCTCTGACACCAATAAATTGCAGATATTGGATAAAAATAATATATGATAAATTTGACTATGGGAAAGGATTTGCATTTATCGCAGCTCATCAGTAATAATATGCTTGTTAGAACAATTTGAATGATTATCATTGTAAAAACACCTGCTATTATTTAGTTATTCATGTTTTTGATTCATTATGTAAAATACTTTTCATGCAAGTTTCCTCCTCTATTCATTCTTCATAAATTTATTACTGATCTAACCAGATTTAGAGAATTTTCTTACACAAATTTACAAATTGTATTTATTACTCTATATTTCTGTAGTTGGATGAATCAAATTCAGTCTCTCTAAAGTTTTCCATTTTTCCCTATCATATTGACCTATCACTTCTGATGGGAATGGGTTGTGAGATTTATTTGATTCTGGGGTATTTTTTGAACTGTCATTATTTGTTTCTTTTATTGGAGTCTGTGGTACTTTTACTTCGATATGGGCAGCTGATTGTCTTCTTTGTAATTCTAAAACGTAAGGAAAATTTGGAATTGATTTATCTTCGTCTTTATAAACAATGCTTGATAATGATAAATTTTTAATTCTTCTCTTTTTTGGTGATGATTTACTTGATCTTGTACCTTTTCTAGGTGAAGTTGGAACTGATGAGCTGAAAAATGAATTATTTGAATTTCTTCTAGTTGGTGATTTGAAGATTGATTTTTGTGGAGAATTTTGTTTATATAAATCATCAAGATGTAAAGTTGAATAACTTTGATCTATTCCACTTTCATAAAAATCATCATTTTTAATTGCGTTATCAACGTATTTAATGACTTCCTCAGTTGAACTCTCTTGTTGGTCATAGAAAACTGAAGTATTATCAAATCTATCTATTTCTGAAGGTTCAGTTATTGTAAATCTATCTGATTCCTCATTTAAAAATTTACCAAAAGTTTGTTCAGGCTCTAAGACTTGGAATGAGTTTGATGAAGACTTCAAATATTCTTGCTTTTTAAACCAATCATCCTTTGAATTCCAATCATCTAATGAAATTGTGTGTAATTGGCCAGGTTTTGAATCGTTTAAATATGGATACATTTCTTGAACTGTTGTGGATCTTGGAATTTCTTGAATAATTTCTTCTGGGATATTATAGTTTGAATGACTTTTAGATTTGCCTAAAATTGGACGCTCAGCTTCAAAATTGATTGGATCTTGTAATTTGTTGAAATTACTAAAGACAGTCTTTTCCTGAGGTCTTAAATGCGGAGGTAATAGAACACTTGGAATTCTCTTCAATGCATCTCTTTCAACTAATAGATTTTTAGAAGGCTGAGGTTGAACATCAACAATTTTACTCATTACTGGTGTTGCAGTATGTTCAATTGGTTCTTTTTCAGAGTTATCTTCGGGTATATTGAGAATATCTGTTGATGAATTTGATTGTTTAATAATCGATAGTTTTTTAATTGAATAGTCATTCTTCTTTTCATTTAAAGTATTATTGTTTATGCTTTGCATACTTCCATTTACTTTTGAAGCAATTCTTGAAATTGAACTAAACATGAAAGAATTATTATCAAGATTGTTCAAATTTGGATCCACTAAAGTAGCAGCAGAAGCTTTTAATGAGATTGAATTTGGCTGTGGAGGATTGAACTTTTCATTGATTTCTTCATTTGAAGCAAGATCATCAACAATTGAAATTTCGAAATTGAAATGTCTTGCTATATTACCAATAGAGAAACCTATTGTTATTAAAGATACCAAGAACAAACTATTGAAAGCTTTGAATAGATTTTGGTTAGCAACTATTAGATTGTATTGAATTAATGATAAGTTCAAATAAGAGAGACCAGCTCCTAGGATTGCTAACCCTGATAATAGTGTTATTATAAACAATGCAATGTGAGATATCTTGTTGTTAATTAATGCAAAAGGAAATGACAGTGTGATAATGAAATGACAAATAGATAATGCTAATAAAGAACCACTGTTTGGTATAATTGTTTTGTTATTTGTATAAATCAGCAATCCCAGTATACCTGCTGCATCACATACCAGTATTGCCGGTAGGATGCTTAGCAAGACTTCCCATCTTGAAATGGATGATCTCATTAAGATGAAGAAATGCTAATTGGATATATAAGATTGAAGCAAAATAAATAAAATTCGAATTGACTAAATGTTTAGATGTAAATTTTTTTTTGTTTGTTTGTTTTTCAATTTCCTGATTTTGTTTACTTTTTGCCAAATCGAGTACTGTTATGAACACTGACCTGAAATGTGAAATTGTTCTGGGCCGCACTGGATAAGTGATATATTCATCACTTGAGGTACTATCGAGCCATGAGTTTAAGTAGGAAACCTTCTAGATTGAGGAGCCTTTTCAAGAGATCTACAGAGTCTGATAATTCCAATAGTTCCACGCCCACTTTGTCTAGAGCCAGTTCGACGTCCTCTTTTATCAGTACTTTTGAGATAAGTAACTATGGTAAGAAGATGGAGTTACTGGGGACAGGAGTTTCTGGGAAAGTTGAATTGTATTACAAGAAAAGCTCCGATAAATTATTTGCTATAAAAACCTTCAACAGTCGAGAATCTTACGAATCCAAAGAAGAGTATAGAAACCGTTGTGCAAAAGAGTTCGATATAATACATAATTTACCTGACCCACATATCAATATACTAAGAACTTTTAAATTTATTAGTGGAATTTCAGTGAATCAGATAGTATTTGAATATGTACCCTACAATTTCGTTAAAGTTGTTCAATCAGCCAAACCTCATCCAGAAGAAATATTATGCTTTTTTAGACAGACATGTGAAGGGATTCAATTTTTACATCAAAATTATATAGCACACAGAGATTTAAAGATGGAGAATTTAATGATGGATGAAGCTGGTGTTATTAAGATTATAGATTTTGGTTCAGCATTTTATTTTAGTCCAGAGAAATTATATGCATCAGGATTGTCAGGCACAGAAGCTTTGACATCTCCTGAATCATTTAAGAAGTTGAAATATGATAGTGAAGCGAATGATGTTTGGTCTTTAGGTATTTTATTTTATAGTATGTTAAATTTAAGATTTCCATGGAAAAAGGCTGTTGAATCAGATCCTGATTTTAAGGAATTTTTAAAAGATAAAAATGTTTTAAAAGATGATTATTTAGAATATTGGGATTTGGTTTCTAATGTTTTAACGATTGAGGTTAATGAAAGAATTAAAATGGATGAGTTAGTGAATAATGTGTCAAGATTGACTCGTCCACATTATGAATGTTTGAAATTGCACCAAATTACTTTAAAAGCTTGTGCAAGAAGATTTGCATCCAAATTGAATTAGAATTATAATGTATTATACAGCATTACTTTATTTACTTGTACATTATGTGATTGTATTTATTGATTGTATTGATTGGTATTCAGCCATGCCCCGAGTCAAAGATGAGACTACCAGGGTCTCGGAAAGAGTCAGTCATCACATGACTCGTTTTATTCTTTTTTAGTTTTTATTTAAAAGGACAAAATAATTCAATTTTGATTAAATTTAGATATTTAGATTTTAATACTAATTTGGAAATGTTACGTTGTCAATTACGTGCTTCTGCTTCTGTGAAAAGGCTTATCAGCCCATTAACTGTAAGTTATCATCCCAAAATCCACAATTACCTAAACCCTAACAAAAATTTATAGAGAAATTATGCTATTTCAACAAAAGCTCAAGAGCTTTTATCAAAACCAGTCAGTGAAGTTGATCCAGAAATGTATGAAATCTTAAATAGGGAGAAATTAAGACAAAAATCTTCTATCACTTTGATTCCATCAGAAAATTTCACTTCAAAAGCTGTTATGGATTTATTAGGTTCAGAAATGCAAAATAAATATTCAGAAGGTTATCCAGGTGAACGTTATTACGGTGGTAACGAATTCATTGACCAAGCTGAGTCATTATGTCAAAGAAGAGCCCTAGAAGCCTTCAATTTAGACCCTGAATCATGGGGAGTCAATGTTCAATCATTATCTGGTGCACCAGCCAACTTATACGCTTATTCATCAATCTTGAACGTCGGTGATAGATTAATGGGTTTGGATTTACCTCATGGTGGTCATTTATCTCACGGTTACCAAACTCCAACCACCAAAATCTCATATATTTCCAAATACTTTCAAACTGTTCCATATAGATTAAACGAAAAAACTGGTATTATTGATTATGATGCGTTAGAGACTACTGCTGAGTTGTTCAGACCAAAGATAATTGTTGCTGGTGCCTCAGCTTATTCAAGAGTCATTGATTATGCAAGAATCAGAAAAATTGCTGATAAAATTAATGCTTATGTTTTATCTGACATGGCCCATATTTCAGGTTTAGTCTCAGCTGGCGTCACTGAATCTCCATTCCCATACTCTGATATTGTCACCACAACTACTCATAAATCTTTAAGAGGTCCAAGAGGTGCAATGATCTTCTTTAGAAAAGGTTTAAGAAAGACCACAAAGAAAGGTAAAGAAATTTTCTATGATTTAGAGAAAAAGATCAATTTTTCAGTTTTCCCAGCCCATCAAGGTGGTCCACATAACCATACTATCTCTGCATTAGCAGTTGCTTTAAAACAAACCCAATATCCTGAGTATAAAGAATATCAACAAAAGGTTGTTGATAATGCAGCATCATTTGCTGATTCTTTGAAATCAAAAGGTTTCAATCTAGTTTCTGGTGGTACTGATACCCATTTAATTCTAATTGATTTAAGATCAAAAGAAATTGACGGTGCCAGACTAGAAGCAGTTTTAGAAAGAGTTAATATTGCAGCAAATAAAAACACAATCCCTGGTGATAAATCTGCATTATTTCCATCAGGTTTAAGAGTTGGTACACCAGCAATGACTACACGTGGTTTTGAAGAATCAGATTTTGAAAAAGTTGCTGAATATATTGATAAAGCAGTTAAGATCGCTTTAGATTTAAAATCCAAAGCAACTGGTGATGATCATAGAACTTTATTAAATAATTTCAAGAAACTAGCTGACGAATCCGCAGAAGTTAAGGCATTAGATGAAGAAGTTACTGCTTGGGCTTCACAATATCCAGTTCCTGGTGATTTTAAATAATTTAAATAAATTTACTACAAGTTTATCATATGTAGATGCTATTATATATTATTATTATTATGCTAAATTAAGAACCAAGATGCTGAAATTTACAATCTTTATCTGAACAAGAACCATTAACCAATTCAAGTGGACATAATTGAGTTTCAGAAGATTGTATTTTCTTTTTTTGAACAAAACCATATGATTCATAC
The DNA here is from genome assembly GCA_030568845.1 of Millerago galiae. Classification (NCBI taxonomy): domain Eukaryota; kingdom Fungi; phylum Ascomycota; class Saccharomycetes; order Phaffomycetales; family Phaffomycetaceae; genus Millerago; species Millerago galiae. Next base: position 241,195 of record JAJMIZ010000010.1, on the reverse strand, counting down.
GGTTTAAATCCTGGTTCTTTTGCCTGTTTCAATTGTTAGTAGGGTATATTTAACAAAAAAAAAGAAGGAATAGAATAAAATAAAAAAAAAATAACACATTATACTCATCTAAACTCTTCCTTCCAGTAGAGTAATTACTTTTGGTATTTTGTGAATTGTTTCATCAGAAACAAGATTCGGGTTTCTTGGCTCATCATTGGATTTTCTAGATTCACTTTTTCTTCTCTCTTTTAGTTTTGATTCCAGTTGTTCTAAATTATCAAGCTCAATTAATCCATTTGCTAAAGAATCTTTTAAAGATTTATATTCATCTATTTTTGAAGTTAATTGATTTTTAATTTCTAAATCATTTGAAAGTTTCTTTTTTAGTTTATCCAAACTTTTTTCAATTTGTGATATTTGATTTGTTAAAATTAATATGTTTTTATCTTTTTCAGTTAGTTCATTATTGACAATATCCATTTTTTCAAAATTTTTAATCTTCTTGCTTAACAAGTCTACTTTTAAGTTTATCTGTTTCTTTTTCAATGTGATATCTTCTAAAGAATCACTCATTTTTCTCTTTTTATTTGATTCTTTTTGTAAGTGTGAGCTTCTTTTCAATGGGATTTCTACTACTTCTTCTTCTCCTCCACTCTCTTCATCAGTTGTCTCCAAGGTGAAATACAAATTATCCAGCCATTCAGGTCTGTTTTCAGTCTCCCTAACGTACTTGTTATTAAATTTAGGTCTTGAATTAATAGTTAAAACTGGGTTTTTGTAACGATTATCCAAAACATTATTTTTAACAACAGGAACAGGAACAGGAGCATGAACGACTAATGGAACTGGTTTTAACACAGGAAATGCCCATTTATCGTAACACCTTTCCAAGAATTTTCTACTGACCCCAGATTCTTCTATTATTCTATCAAACGAGTACCCAAGTCTCCTGAGGTCCAAAACGGCATCTAACAACTCCTTTTCGCTGCAGTTTTTCCTACTTACCTCTACAACGTGAGGAGATTGTGACTGCGACCTGTTCTTGCGCAATGAGGCAAGAACTGCGAGTCTTTTCTGCTCCAATTCTGACATTTGTTGGTGAATGAAAGAAAAAATTTCGGATTTTTTTTACTTAATTTGTTTGTTTATTATTTAAGACAACAGAAATTCGAAATGAGCAGCGACTCGAGCTTGAAAGAAAATCCAAATGGGAATCAGCCAACCGCATCTTTTGCTACTGATTTTCTCTCTCCAAAAAAGAGGGATGCAATTGGACTTCGTTCAGTGGTAGAAAGACCGGTAGTTATTGTACCTTCGTACGTATCCTTTTCCATTCATTAGATTCCACTAACATAAATATAGTATAAGTGAGGCCGTATTTGGAACTTCAATTGGACAGAGAACCACTTCTCTACCTAATTTCAAAGAGATTGGACCACCAGATCTCGTTCATATCTCGAAATATAATAGACATACCCACAAAGAAGAAGGAGAATATCATTTTATTACAGGTTTAGACGTTTCATCAACAGTTGCACCAATTGCATATTTCACAACATTGAATTTGAACCAGCCAAATTCAACTATCAAACATCCAAGTATATTCACATATTGTTCATTTAATGCATTCACAAAATCTGATATTAGAATTAGAATTGAATTACCAACAAAAACTCCAATGCCTGCTCAATTACAGTTGATTCCTCAAGATAGAAATAATAAAATTTTAAACGAAATAGATGAAGAAACATGGAATGAACTCTTTGTTAGTGGTATAATTAGATCAATTATTATAAATGAAGATTTTGAAAGAAAATTACCTGGTTTAATAGAAAGAATCCCATTTCAATCATTATCTATATCTAAATTAATAGTGGAAAAGTTTGTATTATTAATGGATAGAGGTCATTTGATTGGAGCCAGAGCATCTGTTCAAAAACCTTCAATTAAAGAAAATTATTTATTAGATACACTTTATAAAATTGTTGATTTAACAGATTTATATGAATTTACAATTGATTTGATTGAAACTCATTACGGATCTAAATTTGAATTTGTTATTATCAGATTATTATTTAATAATAACAATGAAATTAAAGCAATTAAAAGATTATATAAAGGAATTCAAAATGATCCAAGAGATTCTTTATTATTAATCGAACAGATCGAGTTTTTGCTGTCAAGAAACAATATTGAATTGGCAAGAGAAGTGGCATTAAAAGCAGTTGATATTAATCCAATCAGTTTTAACTCTTGGTATTATTTAGTTAAATCTGAAATTCTAAATAATAACATTGCTAATGCATTAATTGCATTAAATTCTGCCCCAATGTATACTGAAAGAGGAAAAGATATAATCACACTAACTCAAGCAGATGTCAAACATTTACCAAATCCACATGAAGGTAAAATCCAATTTGTTTGGGCAAATGATCCATTACAAGTACATGGGTTAAATTCGAACAACTTAATTAAATTTTCTTCAAAATATGAAGTTCAAGCAGTGGATCCAGCTTTATTAAGAATTAACAGACAGCAGTTAAAAGGTACATATAAAAAAGCATATGAATTGTTGATATTAATAATTAATAGAATTGGATGGGATGGTTTATTAAAAATCAGATCAAATGTATTTATAATGGATGAAGAATATAAACAAAATTTATCATCAATTTCAATTAAATCTGAACCAATGAATGATTCTAATTTCAAAAGCAAAAGATTATGTGAGAAATGGTTAGATGATTTATTTTTAATTATTTATGAAGATTTAAGAATTGTTTTAATTGTTGCTAATGAATTATCAAATCAAAAGCAATTAAAGCATAGTGCATTGGAATGGGAATTAATTGGATTGACATGTTATCGTACTGGTCATTATAAAAACTGTATTTCTGCTTTAAGAACTTCTATAAGTGCAAAATTTGATATTATAAGTGCATTAAAACTATTAAAATTATGGGAATTAAATTATTTTGATAGACAATTCCAAATCATAAATCAAGGAAATCCAAATGGAGAAATTGGGTTTTCATTAGACCAAATGTTAGATATTTTATTGAAATCAATTAGTTATTATTTAAGATTTTATAATGATTATCAAATTAATTTATTATTGTTATTAAAAAAAGTTATTCATACTTTTGATCCCGAATACATTAAGAATAAAATCCAAATTTTTTTTGAAAATGATAATAACGATTATAATAATTCAGGAGTCATTCCTCCATTTGATAAACTAATCGATTTATTACAATCTTTGAATAAAAGATAAAGTCAATTTAATCTTCTTGTAGAAAATTTCCGGTTTGCGCAACAGAAAGTTTTTTTTCCGTTAAAAAAATTTATATAATTTTGAACGACAAAAAAACTGTTGCCAAAAAAATTGTGAATTGTCATGTCCACGTCTTTCTGGAGATTTGGCAATGGTTATGGTGAGGTGTCCACTATCAACACTTTGCTGAAGAAGAGTTTTATTCAGAACAAACCAGATGATGATGAAGATGATGATGAAAAACAACAAGAAAAACTGAGGAGCGATTCTTCATCGTCTAGTGATTCCAATTTCAGTGCAGACTTTGATTTTAAGTTTAATCACGATAATGATGATGAATACAGAAATGGGTATACTCCAAATCTAGAAATTTTGAACGATTTATTAGATGAGCAAGACCTACTAGAAGAAGTCCTTGGTTCCAACACCAAACTTATAGAGTATTTAAAACATACCGATGTATTGAGATGCTTGGTGAATTTAATAATAACAAATGATGACGAGTTTAAAGAAGAAATGGAGTCGGATTCTGGATCAGAAACCTCAAGTCAAAAAGAAGAAGTTCATGAAACAAACCAAGAAGTTCATGCAAGGAGGGCACAGGTAGCTGCAGAGATTCTATCAGTAGATGCTTGGTCACTAACTGACTCATTCATGGATAATTCTGATCTGCTAGGTGAGTTATGGACGATTTTAGACCGACCATGTCCATTATCAATGATTTTATCAACTTATTTTATGAAGATTAACGAGCACTTATTAGACATGAAGATTGAAGAAATGCTGAATTTTTTATTACATCAAGATAATTTAGTTGATAGATTCTTAAAGCATATTGATAATCCGCCATTAATGGATTTTTTATTAAAAGTTATCTCAACTGACAAACCTGACCATCCAACTGGTATTGTTTATTTATTAAAAGACCAAAACTTAATTTCAAAATTAATTGACTTCTTAGATCCAAAAATAAACTCATCTATTCAATCTGCTGCTGGTGATTTCATAAAAGCTTTTGTCACAATCAGTGCTAATTCAAACACCGACAATTCTACTATTGGTCCAAACGAATTGACAAGAGAGTTGGTTTCTGAAACTATAATGGAGAGGTTATCTGATTTAATGTTGAATGTTGGCACAAGTTTGGCCAACGGTGTTGGTATCATTATTGAAATCATTAGAAAAAATAATTCTGATTATGATTTCGTACCAGTTTTATACATCACAATTGAATCCCATCCACCCAATTCAAGAGACCCAATTTATCTTGGTCATTTAATCAAAGTCTTCCAAAAGAAGATTCCAAATTTTACAAAATTATTGAAGAATTCCAAAACGCCAGATTTGGAAACTCCATTTGGTAAGATTGAACCTTTAGGATTTGAAAGATTTAAAATTTGTGAATTGATTGCTGAATTATTACATTGTTCGAATATGGGTCTATTAAACGATGCAACTGGTGAAGAAATCGTTCGTGAAAGAGATTTAGAAAGAATTAAAGTCATCGAATTAGAAAAGCAGGAGCAGGACGAATTTCAAGATGATTTAGATCTAAGCAATGAAGCATCAAGAAATATTGATAGATTGAGTCTTCATTCTAACGAAGAAGAAGACAAAATAAATAATGATGATGAAAAAGAAGCACAAGAAGAAGAAGGCAATAATAAAGAAGAAATTAATGATGAAGAAATAGCTAAAGACACTCCAATTTTAGAATCTGAGCCGGACTCTGATGATAATAATTTATCAGAGATCCAATATGATGAACAAGAATTAGAAATCAGAAACGATCCAGTTGTTGGTGATCAACTGAAAATCGCCTTAGCTGATAATCAAGTCATTTTAATTATTTTGAATATGTTTTTTAAATTTCCATGGAATAATTTCTTGCATAACGTTGTTTTTGATATTGTTCAACAAATTTTGAATGGTTCAATGGAGATTGGATACAATAAATATTTAGCAATTGATTTATTTGGACGTGGAAACATTACCAAGTTAATAATTGATGGCCAAAAGAAATGCGAAGATTATGAATTAGAAACCGGTTTGAGATTAGGTTATATGGGTCATTTAACTTTGATAGCTGAAGAAGTTGTTAAATTCACTGCGTTGTATCCACCTGCAACAATTCATCAAGTTATTTTAGATGCGGTTTCAACAGATGATTGGACATTGTATGTTACAGAGACATTGGTTGAAACAAGAGAAAAATATAATGCATTATTAGGAGGTGTACCAAATGAAGACGATACTACACAAGGAGAAGATGGAGAAGAAGAAGAAGAAGAAGAACAAGAAAGAAATGGATTAGTTTTAGATCCAAATGTGGATCATGATATTATTGGATCAGGAGCTGAGCTTGAAGAAGGAGGAGGAGGAAATGATAAATTCTCACGTTTCTTGTCAAAAGAATTATCTAAAGATTTACCTGATAAATTTGGATCATCTGATGAAGAAGATGACGACCTTTTAGTTGGTTGGGAGAATCAGCAATACCATGATTTACCAAGGGAAGAAGATGAAGATGATTACGTTGATCCAAACGATGATGGACAATCATACACTAAAAAAAACCACCCATTATACAGTGACATGTTATCACCAAATGAAGAAAGAACCGAGTATTTATACGGAGATGGAGATGATACTTCATCAGAATCATCGTCATCAGATGAAGAAGAAGATAGAAACTATGATGATGAAGATAAAGGTTATACATTGACAAGAACTAAAAGTAATGGTGATATAAACTGGGCTGATGATGAGTAGGTTTAGAGGAAAAAAAAAAAAAAATAGAATACATTAATGATTAATGATTTAATGAACAATTGTTATTGTACATAATGTTTTTGTTATGATCTGAGTAAAGATTGTTTTTATTGTGTGTTTTTTTCATTTATACATATACAAATTTATACATTTTAATCTTTTTTCGCATCTTTAACAACGTTCAAATCTTTCAATGCTTTACTTCTTTGCTTAATCATATGAGTGAATAACATGTAGAAACCAGGAACGTAAATAGCAAAGACCAAATAAAAGAAGTATCTTAACCAAACACCGTAAACTAATTCTGCTTCATCTAAAGATAAATAGACTAAAGTCAATTCACTTGCAACTCCAGCTGGGTATAAGACAAAAAATAAGTTATATCTTAAAGTTGTTAAAATCTTTGGAGGATTACCATGTGTTGTGATATTCTGAGCATAGTAGAAGTATCTAATAATTTCAGTGATTGACCAACATAAATGGACGGTTTTAAAAGTCCAATGAACATTAGCTGGAGAGTTTGGTAATGCATTGAAAATACCCCAAACAATTAATAATCTTGATGCAACTTGAGCAGTAGTAGTAAGTAATGGAGCCTTGACAATACCAAAAGCAGAATTATAAATTTCAACTAAAGCTAATGTTTGAACACCAGTTGTTATCTTTTTTGAAGCGAAATACACACCATTAGGATCAAGTAAAGCACTCAATAAAATTGTGTTGAAAAAGACAATGGTCCATAAAGAACCAGAAAATTGGTTATAAACGGCCAAATAACGAGCGTATCCACTTAGACTTGCATTCTTTTCACTCATTTTGATTAAATATTGAAGAGAAAAAAAAAAAACAAAATTTCCTGATTAAGCAGAATTCCGAATTTGGGATTTTTAACGTTTTTCGACGAATTTTTTTTAAAAGTGAAAAATTTGAGTTTCAACAAAACACATTTTGGAAATGAATTTTGCTGCTCGTTTTGCTTTAAGGGGCACCTGTGCTTTCAGACAAGTAACACGTCCATTCTTTCAACACAGTTCTTTTTCCACCAGTTTTCCTAGATTAAATCAAGCAACAATTGCCAAACCTTCTATTTTAGATAAAGTTTCTATTAAACAAGCAGATTTAACACCTTTGAAACTCGAGGGAGATATATATGCAGTTATTAAAGTACACAACAACCCATTCTTAGTGACTGAAGGTGATAAAGTGATTTTACCATACAATTTAAAACATGCGCAAGTCGGTGATGTTTTAGACTTCCACCATGTCACAACTTTAGGTAGTCGTAATTACACATTCACAGACGAAGTTATAGATCCTTCTTTATACACCATAAAGGCAGTTGTGTTGGAAAAGACGAAATTACCAATGAGAGTCACAAAAGTTACAAAAAGAAGAAACAGAAAAGTTCGTCATGCGATCTCAAAGCCTGAAAGAACAATCTTAAGAATAACTGAACTAAAATTGAACTAAAACTTGTACATAAAATGAATATTTAAAAGAGTAATGTACTACGTAGTGCCTCGACCAATTCTGAGCCCTCAAAACATGTTGATGTTTATCTTTCACTCTTCTGAACCAAATGTCTGATGAATTGAAGGCAACGGGCAGCCCCATTGGTACTATCAATATTAAGCCAAACATGAGTGGGTCTACTCCTGATTCTAAGTTACAATCAGATTCAAGCAATGATTTTATCGATAATAGTGGGATTTCTTTCCACACTGCTCATTCAGATACTTTTGCACATATAAGTCAGTCGACTCCTTCCAAACTAGGTCCAGTCTCGACTTCAAGTCCTAGACATCCTTCCCTTCCGTTGCTTTCCACTCCAAATAAAAGTTTTGATTATTTGTCAGATTCTTCAAGAGCTGAATTCAGCTTTTTAAACACAAGTGGTGCATACCCTGACGTTATACTACCTAAAGTGGCATCAACACCTCCAAAGAACCCTAAACCAATCACTAAAAACTCTCCACATAGCAGAAATGCTTCGGTTTCCTGGTCCGTTGAAATTCCTGAAGAATGGACAATTGAAAGAGTCCAATTTTGGTTAGAATCAAATCAATTCAATTCATCTTGGATCAATACTTTCAAGAAATACAATCTGGTTGGTAATGAGTTTTTAAAATTAACAAGTTATCAAAATCTAAAGAAATATAAAGACGAATTAGAAACAAGTGATGATTCAACTCAATCAAAATTCATACATCTATTGAGGAAAACTTTAGATAGATCTTCTTCAATAACCACTTTAAATGCTAGCACACCACACTCTCCAAACTCGTCAATATCATCCATAGGCAGTGTCAATTCGAGTCCGAACATTTCTCAAGAAATTAAATCAAGAACCAGATCATCCTCATCTGCTTCAACGAATAAATTAACAACTACATATTCAACACCAAGTTATAATAATCCTAAACAAGATTTGAAACTAAAAACAAATGTCCAAGAAAGATTATCAAGAGCTTCGTCAAAAAGAAGACCCGTTTCGAGTATTGAAGGCTCTTCAAAAGGTTGGCCTTCTTCTCCAGCTTCTCCAGCTTCAGTCTCTGGTAATTATAGCCTATCTAGAAGACAGCATAAGAAATCAAGCTCTTCAGAATCTTCATTCATAAGTTCATTGTTTTCTTCAAGTACTCCACATTTACCTCAATCAAATGAAGAGAAAAGGCAAAGCGTGATCAGAGATACCGATTCAAGAAGTTTATTAAGTAAGTTCAGAAAGAAAGGTGAAAAGTCAAAAAGAGACTCAAGAAATTTCAATATTTCTCCAATAAGTCCAGTAACAACAAATAATGAAAAACCAAAGATCACAGCTTCATCTTCATCAACACATGAAGGCTCAACAAGTTCCAAAAGTGGTGTTCCAATCATTAAAATTCCAACCAAGAAAACTTTACCATGTGTAATCGATAGAAAATTCCAACCAACACCACAAACCACAAATGCTGATAAATATATCTTAATAACTCTTGATAATTTGAATTTCAAGCCTTTGAACGTTGGCAATGTTACAAATAGAGAGGATTTCCAAAAAGCTATCATTAATTCTTTGATTCCAAATGCAAGTAAATTACTCATCCATTTAACTGATTTTGATTCACTGATCGGTGAACCTCTAGACGATGGTGCGCTTGATAGTATAATAAAGAACAAATTCAACGTTTCAACTGGAAAATTTTTAATTTCATCTCCTGATTCCTTCCAAAATACTGCTTCGTCAAGAACAAGCATATCTGACATCCATTCATTTGAGAGCAGAGAAGGTAAACAATACCCAAATACCCCACAATACCTCTATGAAAATGTCCATAAACCTGTTGAAATTGACTATTTGAATTTCAAGGAGAGCTATGAAAGTACATTATTGCCATCTTCCACAAGACCTGAGTCAGACAGAAATCCAAGCCCTCATGGACAATCATCACTCAAGTCAACAGCCGGTACCACATCTTCATCAAATGCTTCAACCGCAACAAGTTCAAATAAGTCTTCGTTATCGAGAAAGAAGCCACACGCTAGTGATATCCCTAGTACTTTTAGAGTTATTAGACCAACTGAAAAAGGGGAGATTAATTTTGATAATAGAAGAGAATCACCTTATTCAAGACCAAACCTTGTTGCAAAAAGATCAGCTCCACCTCCACCAACAAGACCAGCTGATAAATCATCCACTAAAAAGATGTGGATGGAGCCTCTGAAAGAATCAATCAGTAATGAAGGCACTTATATTGCTCCTTACATCCCAAGTTCTTCAAATACCCTAATTCCTGAACCATACAAAGGAAGCTCAGTTTCTCCAATTTCAAGAAAAGCTTTAGATTACAATTTCCAAGGTGAATTAGAAGACTTGACAATCGGTGATAGTTATTATGATAGTATTAAAAAGAATGGTTTAACTAAAGTTATGTCAATGAAGTCAATGACAAGTAAATTTCAAGAGAATGTCATCTCATTTGATGATGCTCCACAATTAGAAGTTGAATCTGAGGAAGAAAGTGGCTCTGACGAAGATTTTTGGGCAAAAACTCCAGTTGATACAAAAAGCAACACTTCAACAATGTCAGAGATGATTGTGAGACCTGCTCCTGAGGTTCTATATGATAATTTAGAAAAATTCTTCCCAAATGCAGATTTAGATCGTCCAGTCATTGATGTTTCAACTCCACCAACGTCACCATTAAATTTTAAAACCAATTCAATTCAACCAGACCAAAAAGAAAATGAACCTCCAAAGTTGAAAAGAGTCGTTAGCAGTTCAAATAGAGATGATACAGTAAGAAGAAAACCACAAAGAATGAAGACTATTAGAGCTGTTGCTAAAGAGGCTCATGAAGCTAGAAAAAGAGAATCAACAAGAACTTCAATTCAATCAACCCCGCTGCATCCACCTTCGTTATTGAGAAGACAGAGTACCAAGATGTGGGGTAGAAAAGTTATTGAAGTTAAGCCAAATCAAAGACAGTTTATATCAAAGTTAAGAAAAGATAAAAATGATAACATTACAGAATTTTCCTGGATTAAAGGTGAATTGATTGGTAAAGGTACTTTCGGAAATGTCTATATTGCTTTAAATGTTACCACTGGTGAAATGATTGCTGTTAAACAAGTTCAATTACCTAGAATTTTGCAAAAAAATTCGAAAGTTGGTGACGTTATTGATGCACTAAGATCAGAAGTCGATACATTAAAAGATTTAGATCATTTAAATATTGTTCAATATTTAGGTTTTGAAGAGAATGAGCGGGAATACAATTTGTTTTTAGAGTATGTCGCTGGTGGTTCAGTTGCCTCTTGTTTAAGATTACATGGCAGATTTGATGAGTCTTTAATTAAGTTTTTAACACATCAAGTTCTTGATGGTTTGAGCTATTTGCATTCAAAGGGGATTCTACATCGTGATATGAAAGCTGATAATTTATTACTTGATTTAGACGGGATTTGTAAAATTTCAGATTTTGGTATTTCCAAAAGATCCAATGATATCTATGAAAATAATGCAGGAATGTCAATGCAAGGTACTATTTTTTGGATGGCACCTGAGGTCGTTGATAGTCGTGAAGGATATAGTGCAAAAGTTGATATTTGGTCATTAGGTTGTATTGTTCTTGAAATGTTTGCTGGTCGTCGCCCATGGTCAAATCTTGAAGCAATTCCAGCAATGCTAAAAATTGGTAAAGCAAAAGCAGCACCTCCAATCCCAGAAGATACTTTGCCTTATGTGTCAATGGAAGGTCGTTCATTTTTAGATAATTGCTTCACCATTAATCCACAAGAAAGACCAACAGCTGAAAAATTATCAAGACATGAATTTTATGAAGTTGCACCAGGCTTCAGTTTCTCAAATACAAGACTGGCAACATTAATTAAAGCAAATGAAAAAAAAGTTATTGTTTAATGAATGAATAAATAAATAAATAAATATGAATAAATAATTGTAGAGGTTTTATTTTTTTTTCTTTATCAATTGATATGCGGGATCCTCTTGTTCGTATTTCTCCAACTCTTTTAACCTCTCCAAAACAAGTGATTCTAATCTGTTGAAGACAAAAAATAAAATATAATCTGGTTCACTGATTGGAAATCTAAGTGGGGATTCCTCAGTTAACCAAAAATTCTCTACGTTAAGCCCTAGGACTTCTCGTTCTTCGTCTTCGAATTCCATTAAACTTAGAATTGTTCTCCAATAGTCATATTCATATTTCTTTTTTGGTTCATTTTTAGCTTCAACAATTAACTGTCTAGCATTTGAAATTAACTCTTTAACTTTATCTAATTCTGATTTTGGTTGAGATGGGTTACTTTTATCTCTCGATGCACTTGTTATGATCTGTTCAACTGTTCTTGTATCGTTATCTATACTGTAACTATCATCATCATTATCTTCATCATCCTCAGCAAAATCACCGGTGATGTTTTTTCGAAGGACTTCAAGAACATGAGATTTCTTTTCAGCTTTTTTGCTTCTATTAAATAACCATTTGACCCAATTAGATTGAATTTCACGATTAGAAAAAATGTATAGTCTTTCACCAACATCAGAAATCAACGCAGTCATTAAAGGAACAGCAGTTAATGCCCAAATAACAAAAAAAGAACGACCTGCTGAACTAGTTGGGACCACATCACCGTAACCAATAGTTAACCAGCACAGGAAACAGAAGTAAAGAGCAGTAAAGAAACTCCATTCTTCAGTAAAATAAAAAATCACAGAACCAAACATCCAAAAAATAAGCCAAATTATTATGGTGAAGCAAGTGTTGATATTTGATTGACGACGTCTAGCAGATTTTTTGACAGCTCTCATTATATCAAAAGAATCTTTTGGTGATAGAGTGACATTACTATCCCTAGCCTTTTTTAAAGCTTCTTTACGACGTATTTCAACTTGATTCCAATATAATACTGGATTATTTGCAGAACCAACAGTTGATTTAATTAAAACAACAATTAAAGCTATAATCACGAACCCTGTAACAGCATAAAGAATTGTTAGACCTCTTGCAAGATCTGTTTTTGGTGGAATATCACCAAATCCAATGGTTAATAAAGTCTGAACACAAAAATATAAACCATTCGAATAAGAAATCCCTAGTACAACAGAGAATACAGCAGAACCCCATGAGAACCAGATGGCTAAAATGAAAGTATAAATGATTAGACCTCTTTCTGAACGGTCTAAATTAAAATCTGGGGAATAATAATCTAATAAATAACCTAAAAAATTTAAGAAACATGTAACCGCACAAGAAGCATAAAGAGCACAAGTTAAGACACCAAACCAAAAACCTTCAGTGAAACCAGCATCGGGGCGTTTATATTTGAATGAAAGAAGTAAAAGAGCAACAACTAATACCAGTGATGCAACGAATAATGCAAATATAGAAACAACCTGACTAACTCTATAATTTAAAATCTTATTGAAGTTTAAAAACACGCTAATATTACCAACAGCACCTAAAGCTAGTGATACTGCGTTCAAAGAAGAAACAACTTTTGGATCAACAATTTCAATAAGCACACCATCAATGTAAGTTTGGGTCCAACTTGTCGTAAGAGCAGCGATGGACACCATATTAGCCAAAGAACATAGACATGCAGTGAATAAGGGTAGATAAGCAGAAACTGCAAACCAGAATGCAAATAATTTAGTTCCCTCATCAACCTTTAAATCTTCTAATTTGTCTTCATTAATCAATAAGTTAATCTGTGGAATATCTCTGTAATAATCCGAAATCCTATCCGTGGAGGTGTTTGTGCTCCCCCTTGAAGGTCCCATGGGCCGTGTGATCTGTACCACATTATCAACACTGGCCCCTGACATTATATGAATTAAAGTTTTGTCTTGTTTATTTTATTTTACAAAAAAAAAATAGTCAAATTTTGAAGATTAATAAACTAGTTTCATCAGTTTATTGTTACTTAATTTCACGTTATAATTATTTGATGAGCTCTTAATTCAATAAATAATCAAATTGAAATAAATAAGTAAATAAATGAGAGAATAAATCTCTTTTAAAATAGTTTCGGAAGAGGTTAAAAACGTTTTTTACAGCCGTTAATTAGTTAATCAACTTATTTATTTTGATGGAATTCTTCTTCTCATTCCTAAAGTTTTTCTCTTTTTTTGTCCATTTGAATCTGTAATTATTCTTATTCCATTTGGTGCAAATTTTCGTTCACTTGAGATTAAATTGTAAGAATCTGAAAATACGGTTTTACCAATATTATTCACATATCTGTTGATTTTAAACGAATTTTCTTTATTGAATTCATTTGGATTATCTTCTTCAGTAGGAACAGCTCTCCTCATTTTTAATATCTCTCTATATACATTAACAAAGTGTTGTAATTTATCTTGTGATGGTGGAGTAACATCGGTGCATTTATAAAGCAATTCTAATGAGTTAGTATCATTAAATGCAGTTTGTAATTTAGCTGTTGATCTTTTTATTTCTGGTGTCAAAAACGAAGATTCTGTATTCTCTGGAAATCTTGATCCATAACATAAATACAATAAATATTTTGCTCTTGTGGTTGCAACATAAAAAATTCTCCTCTCTTCATTAATGGAATCGATATGAGATTCTTTTAATGACGGTAGAACCCCTTCAATTAGACATGGAACGAAAACAACGGGCCATTCAAGGCCTTTTGCAGCATGAACAGTAGAAATTGATACAGCACCTTTACCATCTTCACTTTTTTTGTCATCAGCTACTAAATATAAATCAACCGATCTAATAAATAAATCTAAAAATGAATCTTTACGATCCTCTTCTGTCACTTCTTCTTTTGGGTATTCTGTTTCTTCCTCACTGTAATAATCATATAAAATTTCTTCTTCCTCAGGAACAAAATCATTCAAAAAGTTCCTTGTTTCAAGTAAATTCCCTTGAACATCTTCATTATTCTTAGCTAATTTGTTGAAGACTTCCAACTTGATAACTTTATCAAAAAATTCTATCACAACTTCTTTATCTGCTGGTCCTTTATTATAAATTCCATAAAGTGAATCAACAATTGTCAAAAATGATTCAATATTACTTAGATTCTTAACTGTTGTTTCTAATTTATATTCACCTCTAATTAATCCAACTAATGCATCTATTGGTAGTACTTTCTCTTGCAATTTTTCTTCTAGAAATTCAGTTAAAACAGATAATCCCTTTTCTCCAATACCACTGGTACATTCACCTAAAACTCTTGTAATTGCAGGTATATCATCATCATATGCAAACATTCTTAAAAAATCTACCACTAAACAAACTTCCTTCCTCGTCCAAAATGCTCTACCCTTAACCACTGAATATGCGATCCTATATTTAACAAAAGCTTTTTCAATTACCCTGGACAAATAAGCAGCTCTTAAAAGTATAACAAAATCAGAATATTTGAAAAGCCCAGGCAATGACATTAATGTTTTGATTTCCTGAGCAATGCGTTCTGCTTCAATTTGACTATCAACACATTTCAAATAAACAGGTTTGAAATTCAATTCTGAATTAGAGTTAAGCTCTCTCGGTTTTCTGCCTTGTTGCTGACGCATAAATAACTCACTGATATCTAAAACTTCTTTCGTAGATCTATAATTTTCATTCAAATAAACTTTTCTAGTTTCTGGGTATTGCTTTTCAAATATTTCGAAATTATTAGCGACAGCAGCTCTAAAAGAATAAATACTCTGGTCAGGATCACCAACTATAGTTATATTATTTGGGTTTGAATAGCTTTGTAAACCAAAACTCCTAATTAATTGTAATTGAATATTATTTGTATCTTGAAATTCATCAACCAATAAGTGTTGAAGATGCTTGTAACATTTGTGATTTAATAATAGTTTATTAGCATATAATAATAAATCATCGAAATCTAATGATTTAATAATCTTTAGCTTTTTTTCATATTCTTCATAAAACCTCAACAAAGGACGATTTTGTTTTGGATCTTTAATATAATCAGCTATAAATATACCTTCAGCTTTTAAACCTGAAATTAATGATAAAATCTTTTTTGGCTCAAATGTTTTCTTTGATGGATTTGAGCTTAGTTGTAAAACTGTTTCATACTCTCTTGGTGCTAATAAAATTGGTTCTAATTCTTTTTCTAATTTCTTCACCAGATCTTTCATTATTGATTCAGTATCCCTTTCAGTTGCTACTTTAAAACCACGCTCAAGCTTGATAAGGTACCCAAACTTTCTTAATAATCTGCTACAAATATGATGAAACGTACCAATCATTAATTTTGATAAATCTACATCACATCCAGCCAACATTTTATGTAATCTTTCAGTCATTTCATTAGCAGCCTTTTTAGTGAAAGTAGTAACTATAATTGTAGATGGATCCAATTGATGCTTTAATATCAAATAAGCAACTCTTGAAGTTAAAACTTTGGTTTTACCAGTACCAGGCCCTGCAATGACTTGAAGTTGACCAATTCGAGGACTTGCAACGGCCATTCTTTGGTTATTATTTAATCCTTTGCAGATATCAAACACCTTCTGCTCATCTCCCATCTTCTAAAACTCTCAAACCTTTTCAAAGGTAGAAATAATCTATTGTTTATAAAAATAATTTATTTGTTTTTTTTTCAAACACGTCAGATTTAAAGATGAGTTCATTGAAAGAACGTAAAGAAGCATTTGTTAGTGGATTATCCGGTGGTGAAGTCAGTGAGATCAATACTGTCACATCAATTGCACTGGTGGGGTATTTTTCCTGGTGCTTCATCAATAGTCGTACGCATATTTTCCAAGATCATCGTAAATGGGAACCAACAAGTATGCTAATTGATTTCCTTTTGAATTGGGTTTGTTTGTTGTTGTCAATCACATTATACTCAGAAAACACATCAATCCTTTCTATTGCTATGTTGATACCTTCTATTTCGATTGCTGTATTATTAAAGAAACCACAAGGGCCAACTAAAAAACCATCAAAACCATCTCAATTAACTGATAAAACATACCTTCCTAGAAAACCCTTTTTGACAGCTTATAGAGGTGGAATGTTAATCATCACCGCATTGGCCATTTTAGCAGTCGATTTCAACGTTTTCCCAAGAAGATTTGCTAAAGTCGAAACCTGGGGAACTTCATTAATGGATTTAGGTGTTGGTTCATTTGTATTTTCAATGGGTATAGTCTCAACAAGATCAATTCTTGTAAATAAATTCAATAATAAAAAACAATCATATTCTACGAGAGTTTGGAAGTCAATTACCAGTTCATTAACTTCATTAGCTTTAGGATTCTTGAGAGTTTTCTTTGTTAAAAAATTAGATTATCAAGAACATGTAAGTGAATATGGAGTTCATTGGAATTTTTTTATCACATTAGTCCTTGTTGGGCCAATGTCAATTATCATTGAACCAGTTTTCAATTATATTCCAAGATTTGTCATTTCAGTTTTAGTTTCATTAATTTATGAATGGTGTATTTGTTATAAAGATGGATTCTTACCATTTTTATTACTTTCTGAAAGAGTTGATTTCATCACTGCAAATAGAGAGGGTCTATTTTCCTTGATTGGATATTTCTCCATCTTCTTAGCAGGTCAATCAACTGGTTATTATTTATTACCATCAATAGTTACGAAAAACAATATCTTTAAAGCATCAACAAAAGATGAAATTTCACAGCAAAATAAAGTAAAATACTCATTATTTGATAAAGTAACGACAGTGACTCCATTAACCGGGCTAGCCATGTGGTTTGTTATTTACACTTTATCCTTCTTATTGGTTCAATCTCAACATGATTTCAACGTTTCTAGAAGATTAGCAAATTTCCCTTATGTATTATGGGTTTGTTCTTATAACACTGGATTCTTATTCCTATATGCATTGGCAGATAGATTATTCGATAATCAATCAGAAGATTATTTCAATAAAATTTCAGTAAGTTTAGACGCAATCAATTCAAATGGAATGATTTTATTCTTATTAGCCAACATCTCCACCGGTTCTATCAACATTCTAATGAATACAATCGATGCTTCGGTGCCAATTTCAATGGCTGCTTTGATCACTTATGCCTCGTGGATTGCAGTTATTGGTGGTATTCTTTACTACAAAAAAATCTTCATCAAATTATAAAAGGACCTGTATATAAGCCTCTTGTAGTCTATAATATTAATGGATTGGCTAATCCTGGGTTATGCGAGCCATTGACTAATAGCGAATATTCTCTATGGATGGAATTTTTCCAAACATCTAAATCTTCAATTGGTAAAGAATTCAAGTTTTCTAATGTCTGTTTTCTTAACTGATAGGTTTCCGTTTCAATAACATTAGCACCATTCAGTAATTTTTTCATCACTGCTGGATTTTCTAATAATAAAAATCTTGACCCGTATGAATATTTTGTCAAAACAACTAAAATTGCAACTAATTCTAAATATGGCAATTTTAATAAAGAATTAGAACTTAAATTAGGTTTAATAATGGCAAAAGATTCTTCTGCTTTAATTAAGTTTCTGAAGACTAAGACGTTATCAATTGTCAAAGGTAGATTCTTTAATAATTCAAAATGTTGTCTAGATAAATAAACTGGATTTAAAATAGATAATAATAGTTCGTCTTTCTTATTTAAATGGACATATTTCAAATCAATTTCCTTGAATAGTTCAATTGATGCATTTGATAAACTTTTAAAGAGTTGACAAATTGCACTGACTGCAAAAAATTCAATATCACTAATTTCAAATCTTTTAAAATATAATTCACTTATTATTATCAATTGTGGTTTGATTTTAACCAAGATCCATTCTTTATTCAAGATCTCTTTTGAAATATCAGTTAATTCATTATAAAACTTAATGATGTTTAAAGTATACATAATATCATCAGTATAAATATCATCAAATAAATATAAAGAATCTGGTAATTCATGCTCTTGAACAAATGGAATCAATTTAACAACGAAATCAAATAATCTTGTCTTAACTAGAACATCATTTGATTTACTCATTTGATTTAAATCTTTTAAAACATGGGCACTTAATATTCTTTTACGTATTAATGAACTATAAATTAATTTATCCATTGATAATTCAATCTCATTAATCAATTTCACTGGAGTTTCAGCATTTGATAATAATTCAATTGCAATTGGAATTATTTCAGTATTTGCTAAAATATCTAAAGGTTCTGCAGTTGTTGCCACTTTTAATGCTAAAATTTGTAAATTAAGATTATTTGATTTTAAAGCTTCTAATAAATAATCAAAAGAAAAGAGCGTACTTGTCACATCTTCAAAGTCTAATTGGGAAACAATTGTTGTTAAAACTTCAATAACTTTGTCATAATCAATATCTAAACTTTCATGATGTAAAATGTTAATAACTGCTGTTAGTAATGGTTTAATTTCATCAGAATTTTGCAATACAACTGCTCTATCAATAGAAACACGATCTACAAAATCATCTATGAGTTTTGAATCCAATGGATTCCCATTATTAACTTCAATTAAATGAGTTTCAAGTTCTCTAAACATGTTAAAGAAGAAAAAAAAAACTAATAAAAAAATATTTTTGACATATAAAGAATTTTATATAAAATACATTATAGAAAAGAAACTTCCTAAATGTCGCTAAGAGAAGCAGTTTTATCACATCCACTCTTCACAAAGACACGTCTTTATTCACTTTACTCTGACTTCAGGAAGCTTAAAGAAGCAAATCCAGATGGTTTTGAAGCTAATCTCATCGCATGGAAATCATTAATTGATGAATTTTTCCAAAAAGGTTTATTTTCACATTGGTTTGTACTTGATACGGATGGTTTAATGGAAGAATTGGTATTGCCAGAATACGGAAAACCAATGGCTTTAGATTTCGTTCTAGATGAATTAATTAAATGTGGTGATTTGATACCTTTAAAAAGTTTTGAGAATGAATCAATATACGCTAAAAAGTGGGTTAAACCTCTGTTGACTTGGGCAGTGGATAAATTTATTATGGATACTAGCTATAAAGTTGGTGATAAAAAGAATAACTTAAAATCTGATAGATTAATATCCAAAAAAGTACTAGAAAGCTATGTGTTTGAGCTATTAGAAAAAATTAATAAAGAATCTGATAAATCAAAACTTTTATTCGATAGAATTCAGTTTAAGAAATATATTGAATCTCTAAATATTAAAATCAATGGGAAAGCTCCAAAATTAACAGATTTGGATTATGAAATTCTACTTAAATATTTGAATAGAGAAAAACCAAAACTGAATTTCAATGATGAAATAATTAAATTCAGCTTGGATGAAATCACTGAACAAGATGAAGCAATCGTTCAATTGAAAACAACCATTGAAGATTCGCATTTAAAAAGTGAAGAATTAAATGATAAAATAAATTTATTAGATATCAAAATTAAAGAATCATTGAAGAGCAAAAACAGAGAATTGGCTAAAAATTTATTGAGGTCTAAAAAAATTGCACAAGATTCACTAATTAAACAAATTGAAACCATAAATCAATTAGATTCAGTTCTATTTAAAATTGATGAAGCATCTTCAAATATCCAATTATTGAATGCTTTAGAAATTGGTGCTTCATTATTAAAGAGCTTAAATAATGAGATTGGTGGAGTTGAAAGAGTCGAAGAAATAATGGATGAAATTATTGATGAAAAGACAAAAACTGATGAGATCTCTCAAGAAATTAATAAATTGAGTACGCCTATTGATGGAATTGATGAAGAAGAAATTGATCAAGAATATGAAGAAATGTTAAAACAAGCAACAACTGGTAAAGATGAAGCAGTTGACGAAATCGCCAAAAAATTAGAAGGTTTAAAAGTTGCGCCAACAACAATCAACACAGAAGAAAAGAAACAAGCAATACATAATTAAACCAATTCTATTTTATTTGTCTTCAAATACTTTGATCAAGCTAACAGCTAAACTAAAACCAATAACCATTTCCCAATTTCCTGGAATTTTAAACATATCGTCATCAATAACACTCATCCAACCTAATTTAATATCATTTGGGGAATCATCAATTGGATTTTTCTGATTTATACCATCATCTGCAGTATAATATACATCGTCTTCATTGCTTAGAGCTTCTAGATTAGTGTCATCTTTATTAACATAACGATACTTGATATTATCAGTATTTATTGATAATCTATTCAGCTTTGTTATCAGTTTTTTCTTAATTCTTAATTCATGAGGTCTAAATAATGCATAAATTTTGTTATCTTGATTTGTAAAGTAGATGAATCTTTTGTTTTTCAATTTTGATGAAGATTTGAATTGAGTTATTGAACCAATATTAAACTTATTTAATTCAAATTTAATTGGTTTAACTTCAGTCTCGCTATTGAGTAAACTGTCTTTCGTCCATTGAATTTTTTTTTCTTTGGCAATTAAGTTTAATTGAAATTCGTTATCATCTGTTCTAATTATATTCCCATCCTCATCCTTATAAAATCTTCTCATTGATTGACAATTTAATTCCAACTTATTATTTACTTTTTGACTTGTGATCATCATGAATACCTTTTCATCTAAAGGGTCTATCAGTCTTAATTTAAATCCATCCGTTATTGAATCACTTATGATTTCAACATAAACACCTGGTGCATTTCTGCAATACAGATGTTTTGAATCAGGATTTGTAGTGAGATAGAAATAATTATCACCAAGTTCTAAAATATGATATTTCCAAAACTTTTGATCTGTTGAATTAAGTGCATTATTAGAAATTTTTGGTTTGGTAAATGTATTGAATCTTGATTTTAGTTCATTAATTGTTGATTTTTTTGGTGATCTTTCAGGTAATGGAGGAGGAGTTGGTTCTTGTTCTTCTACAATAGGAGTATTGAGTTTGAAACTTAATTCTTTTTCTTCAGTTGGAGTTAATGGTTGAAGATTAGGATTCATTTCTCTAAATGAAGAGAGATGATCTTTGCTTGATTCATCTTCTGAATCATCACTATCTGAGTCAATTGAGTTTTTATTTTCTTCTGAAATCACTTCATCTTTTACAATTTGAAGACTTGGAGGCATCTTCCTTATATAACTCACTTTTCTACTAACACTTTCCATTATTATTGGTAAAAAGGCTTAAATTAGTGCGAACCAGATTTATTAATAGCTACTAACTCCGAAACTCCGAAGTATATAATCATAATCAACACAAAAAATTGCACTTGCAAATTGCCTTGCAAATATGAAAGGTCCAAATATCGTTACTTCACAGTGACACTCATCATAAAACAGTTACAAAAATAAGATTTATTTAACAACTCTTTTTATTGCATATAATGAACAATAAAAATCTCCATCCAAACACCAAACCCTGTACGACCCCGTTGGTAATTCATGATGCTCCCCGAAGTGATTTTATGATTTTATGGCAGCAGCATTCGACCAACTATTTAGTTATATAATTAAAAGAGGCTCATTTCTGCTTTACTTAGACTCAAATTGATTGTAATTTATAATGGATAGTTGACTTCCTTATTCGGTAATCACAGTTATCCATCTAACAAGACTCCTTCCGTATTAGGAATAATCAAAACATTGAAATTATAAGCGATTTTTTTCTTTAACTCTTTATTAATCTGATTTTAATACCCTAATGAGCTTCAGATTATCACAGTTGGACCCGTTACCTAGGATCCCCAAGATCCATAATGGTAGTACTGTCGGGCAAGGGGCATTTGCGATGTGAGTGAATAAGAGTAGATTATATTGATCTAATACTAACAGCCTAGGGTGAAAGTTGCATATCATGAAAAGAATCCAAATCAATTATTCGCCATCAAATACATTAATAGGGCTATCTGTAGGAAGAACGGACAGACAGACGATGATATTGGGAAAGAAGTCTTAATTCATAAAGAATGCTCAGGCCATCCAAACGTCATTAGTTTATTATTTGCAGGATCAAATCAAACATGGATGTACGTTGGGTTAGAATTAGCTACAGGTGGAGATTTATTCGACAAAATTGAACCAGATATCGGGCTAGAAGAGGATTTGGCACATTTCTATTTCAAACAATTAATAAATGCAGTTGATTTTGTTCATTCAAAAGGTGTTGCGCACAGAGATATCAAACCAGAAAATATTCTATTAGATGAAAGAGGTAATTTAAAGCTAGCAGATTTTGGATTGGCTACTGTGTTTAAAAGAAAAGGAAGTGGTAAAAGAAATTGTACAACTCCTTGTGGATCACCACCGTATGTTGCACCAGAAATTGTTTCACCAAATGGATACGATCCAGAGTTGGCAGATATCTGGTCGTGTGGTATAGTTTTATTTGTCATTGCATGTGGGCAAATCCCATGGGAGGAACCAACTAATAGAGATGCAGATTTTGAAGATTTTTTAAATAAGAATGGTAGAGTTTCAAGTGATGGCTGGAATAGAATGCCATTTGAATTGTTGGCATTCTTAAGATTTATATTAAAGACGAATGTGGATCAGAGACCAGATATGAATAAGATAAGACAGCATGTTTGGGTTAATAGATCCAATAATTTTTCAACTGAAGATGGTTTAGTTAAAGACACTGTTGCATTAACAGCAAAACTATTAAGTAATTTACACATTGGTTTAACAGATGAGGAGTTTGAAGAGGATAGAAGTTCACAAGTTAGATATGATTCAATTCAAGATCATTTTACAACATCACAACCTGTTACAGATATTGCAGCAATGATTGATGATGGAGATGATGATATATTGAAAGGATTTTCAGCAACACAACAAGTATTTACTGAGCATAATAGATACTTATTAGATGAGAAGATTGACTCAGAAAGACAAACAATCATTGATATAATTTCAAAAGATCCAGCATCATTACAATTTTCTAAAAACAAACAAATTAATTTAAATTCATTAGATATTAGCATCGCTGGCAGATTAACAAGATTTTTTTCAATATTACCAATTGAAACGTTATTACCAATATTAACATCATCATTAAATAGAGTGGGTGTATCTACTAATTCATTTAAGATTGAAGAATCAAGAAATCCAATTCATATTTCTGTTCATACTACTGATAGGAAAAAAATGGTACTAAGAGGACAAATAAAAGTTTCACAAGTTCAAAATTTAAAATTAAAACAAATCGAATTCATTAAAACAAGAGGTGATCCATTAGAGTGGAGAAGATTCTTTAAAAGAATTACCGTTTTAAGTAGAGAAGCAGTTTATATTGAATAATAATTTTGTTCCGGGCACATCTTGATAGAATAGCGTGAATTTTTCGATTTTTCTAAATAAACCTTAAATTAACTTTAAACTTATAAAGATGAATGAAATCGATCAAGTTTTCATTCGTTCAGTTGAAACTGCAGTTGGTAATTCTATGCGTCAAAATATACCGTTGTTTGTTTATATTTGTGACAATGAAGATAATTCTTGGGTTAATGAATTGCTTAGCAATGACACATTGCAATTAATGAAAGATAAATCTATTTGTTTAAAATTAATTAAAGGCACAATTGAATGTCAGATGTTTGAACAGTTCTTTGATAAACTCGTTGTTCCTAGTGTTTATTGCATTAAAGCTTCAGTTATTTGGGATATTTTGCAAGGCGATATAACCAAAAGCGGATTTGATGATAGAATCAATTCGGTTATCAATGGAGTGAGACATCCAGAAGCACAGACAACGGCTGTTATAACACCATCTGATCAACCAAGTCATTCATCCACTCCACAGCCTCCAGCAAATGAACCAAATCAACCGTCAACACCACCTGCTGGTTCCGCAGCTACTAAAAAGGAACCTGTTAAAAGGGAATATAAAACATTAAAAGAACAATCTGCTGAAATTGCTGCCAAAATTTATAAAGAAGAGCAATTAAAAAATGCTAGATTAGCTAGGGAGGAAAAAGAAAGAATTAAAAGATTATTGAAAGCGGATGAAGAAGAGCGTAAGTCACAAAATAAAAGAAATACAGAGGAAAGAGAAAGGCAAAGAAGGTTATCTAATCATGAAGAAGAGTTTGATGTTGAGCACTGTATTGATGAGATCATACTTGAAAACAAATCATTAAGAGATAATATCCATAAAAGAGCACCATCATCAAGTCACGATCTTTGTGCACTCTCAATCAGATTATTGAATGGTACATCATTGAAACATAGTTTCTTAGTTACAAACACATTGAATGATGTTAGAGAATACGTCGATGCCAATAGAACAGATGGAGAAGAGCCATATTGTTTTCATAGAACAATTCCAAGAACGACATTTGGGGTAACTGATGAAGAAAATACACTAGAATCATTGGAATTGACTCCAAGGTCTGCACTTATCTTAAAGCCATTCCATAAATATACAAAAGCGTTGAATACAAATGAACAAGCAGGGATTTTTTCAAGACTATACACTGGCATTTCATCATATTGGAATCGTGGCCAAACAAATGAACCTGATCCTGAATCGACTTCAACTTCAACATCTCAATACACTTCTCCATTACACTCCCCAAGTTTTGCAAATAATGAATTGGAATCGCATCCATCTGCACTAAATTTAAATTTTAATCCAAATGAAATTAATATACCACAAAGACCACATACACCAATTTCCACTGAGCCTTTATCAAGAAACCAATCACCAAATCTCTCAAGAGCAAGCTCAAATCTGGCTACATTCAGAACTTTAAACACTTCAAATGATGACCGTACAACTTATAATGGAAATCGTATAAACTTGGAAGATGATAATAAGAAATGATTTATTAACTCTTGTAGTAACGCTAAAAGGATGATTAAAAAAATGGATAATGAGTAAACTACAGTGGAATATGGTACAGTTCAATAAATACATTCAATATATTCAATAGAATCAATACTTTCAATGTTCAATGATATACAAATCTATTGATAAAGCACAGTTACGTCGCTGAAGAAACCCAAACACCAACCGGAAATTACTTGAAGGTACAAAAATAAAACTTTATTAACTAAACAAAATTCAGATTAAAATGTCGAATGAATTAGACAAAAGAATTCTCTCTGAGTCTTCGATCTCGTCTATCCAGGCGAGTACGTTGGCTTCAGAACAGTCACCAATTTCAGCTTCTGGAAATAACACGCTTGCTAGTCCATCACCTTCAGAGAAAGTTAGCTCCATTGATTCAAGAATTGTACCAACCCAATCACCTGAATTGCTTGAAGAGGATAAGATATTGAAGATATTGAGCTCAGATTCTGCTATTGAATCCTTGTTAACAAGATTGAAAAGATCAATTAATACCTGTGAAGAATTTGGTAAATATATTAAAAAGAGAGCAATTCTAGAAGAAGATCATGGCGAGCACTTCAAAAAAATATCCAGAGCAACTATTGATCTTATAAAGAACCCACAAACATTGAAGAATGACTCCTTCATGTTGAATTTTGATAAATTATTAAAATTAGATGAAAGATTAGCACAACATGAAGCATCGTATACTCAACAATTATTTCAAATGTATGAAGAGTTAAGTTCTTTAGGCAATAACATCTCAAGAAATCGTAAATCAATCAAAGAAAATTTCAAAAGAAAAGAAAGAGAAGTTGTTGATGCTATAAGTTTTGCAGAAAAGGCCAAATCCAAATATGATTCATTATGTTCAGAATTAGAAAGAGTAAGAACAACTGATCCATCAAAGAAGACATTTACATTAAAAGGTTCGAAAACTACAAGCGAACAAGAGGAAATTTTGCAAAGAAAAATTGATATTGCTGATTCCGAATATAGACAAAGAGTTTCTACTGCTACAGGCTTAAGAAATGTGTTTCTAAACACTTTTAGACCAAATACAGCTAATGAATTGAAGGATTTAATTGTTGAAATTGATATCGCAATGAGTGTTCAGTTACAGAGATATGCAACAAGATCTGAAGACTTAATTTTACAGAAAGGTTTAAGTATTAGTCCAATTCATGGCTCAAATTTACAAAGTGCAAAAGCAATTGCTTCTTCAATAAACAATGAACGCGATTTATATCAATACATACTCAAGAATGCAAATCCAAACGTTTCAAATAAACAATTAATACCGGTTGAATATAGAAAACATCCATCAATTCAATCAAATTTTTCAAATCCATTAATTTCAAATCCAAAACCTATTCCGAATGTTGGAATGAATTCTCTACCAACTACAAGAAAAATTTCAACACATAATGAAAGTCCATTTTCAACAGTATCAAAGGATCCTGTGAATTCTTCCCACTTATCAACAACTTCTTCTATAAATTCAAGCGTAATAAATGGACCAAGACCAATGTCTGTTATTAACAATGATAAAGTCCCATTACCACCAGGAACTTCGTCAGGATTCAAAACTTTTGGAACTCCAATTAGTGAATTAATTGAATTCGAAGGGGAAATGGTTCCATCCTTAGTTAGACAATGTATTTATGTTGTTGATAAATATGGTTTAGAATTAGAAGGTATATATAGAACAAGTGGAAACCAAGCAACTGTTAAATCTTTAAAGGAATTGATTGATAAAGATCCAAGCAATATTAAATTAATTTTACCAAATCCAAATTCGATTACTGATAGTGATATATATGCAGTTGCATCATTATTAAAGAATTTTTTTTCATCATTACCTGAAGCTCTATTAACGAATGAATCTAGTAAATTATTTTTAGAATATTCTAAAATCCCAGAGCCTGAAATTAGATTAAAAAAGATTCATCAAGTTGTCTACGAATTACCTGATGGTTCATATTGGACATTAAGAAGTTTGATATTCCATTTATCAAAAGTTACATCAAAACAAGATATTAATTTAATGAATTCAAGAAATTTAGGTATAATTTGGGGTCCAACATTATTTCCAAAGGAAAACTTTAGTGCAAGTGATATGAATTACCAAGGTAAAGTTATTGAAGAATTAATAATCCATTCAAATGATATTTTTGAAGCTGAATAAACATGTATTATTAATTGTCAAGTGTAGGTTTCATGCAGGAATGTATCTATAGCCATCGGCATCTCTTGAAATGAATTCATTTTCGATTAAATATTCGATATTTTTCTTAATATCTAAACCGTCAGCAATAAATTTTTCCAATACTTTATTGATTAAAGCATCATGATTTATAAAAATATCAAATTTCAATAATCGGACAATATAAGCCTGGATTGCTTCATTTTGAATGAATTTTTCGTCATCGTCGTAATCATTATCATTCTCATTCTCTTCGTTATCACTCTTCAGTTTCATTTTAATTTGTTTGATTTTGATGATATCCTTGTTTGACTTGAACTCGTTATTCAATTCGTAATGATCGTCAACTTTTTTGAGAACTTTATATTTCATTTCACTCAACGAATAAACAATCGATTTCAAATTCTTTGTGTCTAACTTCAACTTAGACTTAATTTCATTAAACGACAATTTCTCATAGTTTTGGAAAAGTAATAGTACAATTCCTTGGAAAGCAGAGACCCGTAGTTGCTTGATCCCAGACGATAAATTCCATTGTATAGTCATGAAACTTTGATAATTGAACCATTCTAGCTTTTGGTTTTTATTGTTGGAGAGATACAGTTTTGAATAACTCTCTAAGATAGATTGTAATTCATTTGGTAATTTAATTGAGGTCTTTATTATTGGCCAAGAATGGGAGTTTAGGACTAATGGTGTAAATTCAATACCGTGTGTATCGATGTTTGAGTTATTCAGATCTGTTTTCAATTTTTTGGATTTTTCAATATCACTGATCATTATGAATAAAGGATTCATTAGATCTTGATTGATTTCCGATTTCAATAAATTTAGGAAATCTAGTTCTAGAGTTATGTTATTTGATTTATTCAAGATCAATCTTTTTGATAGATCTTTTTTATAGTTCAATAAAAAGATTTCTTTTGATTTAACTGATTTTGAAATCAAGAATAAATCGTTTAATAATTCAGGATTTTGATTCTTTGATATGAAAAAATCGTTTAGGAAAATCAACAACTTGGTAATGATTTTAGAACTCTTATTGATAGATGATTGGAAGATCTCCCTTGTTTTAAACTCAATATTTAAATCATTGTTTAAGAAATTTCCAATGATCAAATTCAAGTTTTTCCTAGAATTAATCAAGATCAATATTAGCTCTTTGCTGTTCATGTTTAATTCAATTATATCATTTAGATAATCAGTTATGTATGAACTCCAAGCAGCCGTGAAAATCTTCAAGTTTGAATCATTTTCATCATTTATAATCAACTTGTATAGAATTGAAACCAGATTGAATGCTTTATTTGAAAACAATGGGAGGACTAAATTCTCATTGAAATCATACAAGAGTTCATATTTGATTATTAATCTTTTGAAGGTATTGGTTAAATGTGAATTTAACGCATTCCAAAGGTTAATTTCATTCAAGATATTTTGATAAATGATTTCAAATTTATTATCTTTTGCATTCTGTAAAACGAAGAACTCTTTCGATTTATCTATAATTAATGAATTCAACTTATCAAAATTATCAAATTGTTTAAATATCCCATATGTTTCAATTATCAAGTTTTGATTTTCATTATTCAATCGAAAATTATTTAATAAATCTATGAATTTATCAAATATTGACTCGCCAAGATTCGAGTCATTCCAGAACTTTACGACTATCAATTGATTGAAGTAGTCTTTAATCGTTAACTTCAATGGATGTGATAATAGATAAGTTCTATCTAGATATAAATAGACCCTTGTTAAAGACGAACTCAATGAATTTAAAGAGTGTACGTATGCATTAAAATCAGCTAATGATAGGTCAGGATCCAATTTATCAAAGGATGAATTTATACAGACGTTGATTGAATTGTATAAGAAGCTAGTCAATTTTGATTGGTACTTATCACGACAAAGAAATTCGACATATTTGTATAATTTCTGAGTGGGAAGAGTGAGAGATCCTGTATTCAATAAATGAGCAGTCTCATTCTGCAACTGAGAATTGATTTTGACGAGGCTGGAAGATAAAGTCCTAGACATAATAAGAGAGAGAGATGAGGTCGCGAAAAAAAATAAATAAAACAGTTTTAATCAACTAATTAAACCAGCCATGTCAGAAGAAGAAGCCAGAACCTTATCTATTTTGTACAAGAGAAGAGGATATTTTGATAACCAAAGAGAGGAATTATTAAAATCTTTTCAAGGAACACCAAAACATGAACAGTTATTAAAATCGGTTCAAGAAATTGTTACAACTATTGTCAATGAAAATCCTGACCTTTTATTAAGAAACAAAGGACAATTATCCGCACTAGTTGAAGGTGTTATTTCCCGAAGTAATATATTTGACTTAATTGATGAGGAAGTGAAACAATCTACAATTGGATCTGAGCAGCTTCGCGCTGATATCCGCAAAATTCTTACTTCAATCAAAGAAGGAAATTAGCGGTGTTTCCCGGTTTGCAACCAATTTACCGGTTTTGGTATTTAAAGGGAAAAAGTTGCATCTTTGTTTTTATTTTTATCTTGTTGCTCATAAATTATGAAGTTCTTTTTATTACCAACAGCTGCTGCACTCGTTATTCCTAACTTGATTCAACTTCAAGACACCTTCTCTTTAGTCAAATCTTTAACTGATAAAGAAGACCCAGTTACTCCTGGATATGATGCTTTACCATTAATCAACTCTACTGAATTACAAGCTTTAATCACATCAGCAGATTTAGAAGCTGGTGCTGAACATTTATACCACATTGCCACTGGCTCAATGTTCCAATTTGGTCATCCAACTAGAGTTATTGGTTCTCCAGGCCATTGGAAAACTTTAAAATGGATTACTGATACTTTAGATGAATACCCAGATTACTACAACTATACTAAACAAGAATTCAAGGCTTTAGACGGTAAAGTCTTCAACCACTCTTTAACTGTTAATTTTGAAGAAATTATCTCCCAACCATTCCAATTGACTCCTCCTGTTCATGCTTTCGGTTCAGATTTAGTCATCCCAAAGAACTTCGGTTGTGACCCATTAGATTATGAAGGTTTAGTTGTCAACAAAACTGTCGCTTTAATTAAAAGAGGTGAATGTTCATTCGGTAACAAATCCTCAATTGCTGGTGCATTAGGTGCTAAAGCTGTTTTAATCTATGATGAATCTGCTAAGACTATCATTTCCGGTACTTTAGGTGCCCCAACTAACACCACCGTCGGTGCTTTAGGTATTACCAATGCTGCTGCTCAAAGATTAATTGCTTTGAAAGATCTTGGTGCACCAATCTCAATCAACATTTTTATTGCTGCTTATGTTGGTTTCATCAAAACCAGCAACATCATTGCTGACACCATTTATGGTGACCACGATAACGTTGTTGCCTTAGGTGCTCATTCAGATTCTGTTGCTGCAGGTCCTGGTATCAATGACGATGGTTCAGGTACCATCTCCTTATTGACCGTTGCCAAACAATTAACAAACTTCAAAATTAACAACGCTGTCAGATTTGCATGGTGGGCAGCAGAAGAAGAAGGATTATTAGGTTCAAACTACTATGTTTCTAATTTAACTGCTGAAGAAAATTCACAAATTAGATTGTTCATGGATTATGACATGATGGCTTCTCCAAACTACGAATACCAAATCTATGACGGTTCTAACTCAATCAATCCAAACGGTTCTGAAGAATTAAAGAACTTATACATTGACTTTTATGAATCAAAAGGCTTGAATTGGACTTTAATCCCATTCGATGGTAGATCTGATTACGTTGGTTTCATCGAAAATGGTATCCCAGCCGGTGGTGTTGCTGCAGGTGCTGAAGGTTTAAACACTGAAAACGGTGAAGTCTTAGACAAATGTTACCACTTATTATGTGATGACTTAACCAACATTGCTTGGGATGCTTTCTTAATTAATACCCAATTAATTGCTCATTCCGTTGCAACTTACGCTGAAAGTTTAGAAGGTTTCCCAGAAAGAGAAATCGTCGCTGAAGCTCAAAACTATCCTTACCAAGCAGACTATTTAGTTTATTAATTTAATTTTTATCTATGTTATTTATGAAAACTTTCTGTAGATTCTTTGACCGAACCGAATACTGATTGAAATAAATTATTCTTGGTTGAATTTTTGATAAGCCTGTTTACTTTTGCTCTTATTTAAAGTCTATTTTCTAAAATATATTTGGATGCTATTTTTATTAATTCGTAGTAGTCAGTCAAGCTCTCTATTTCATTATGCTTAACATGATTATGATTCCTTTAATGTTGTTTTCACAATTTCAGTGGGATTTAACACTAAAATTACAACAAAACAGTAATTAATAAAGTTTAATACATAATAAACCCGCCATTCAAGAGCCTTTTAACACTAATTTCATCTAAGGCTCCTTTAAATCGGTTTAGTATTATCGATAACTCGGGACTGGTCATAAAATACATAGCTTCATAATACAAAATTAAGAAAATTCAAAGAAAAAGTACACTAAACTTAATCTACAGTTTTCTTCTATCGATATAGTGTATTTTTAATGTGATAATTATAATAGAAATTTTGGATAGTCTATCTTTTTATTTCAAAATTGAATTAATATTTAATCCTTCAAGTTTAGAAATATGAGAATAAATTCAGGGTCTTTATATAACGTCCGGTACCGTCTCATGCGATGACTTATACCGACCCATGAAAATTTTTTCACATCCGTCGTACTGGTTCACATGACGGCCTCAAGTGACCTGTAAAGATGATCAACTTTGTTGTGAGACATTAAATAGACAATTTCGACATCGGGTGACGGTTAGTACTGGTGGAGTGATATTATGCATGGCAATCTTTGGTAACGAACTTTTCTGCTCGTTGCTTTAGTAATTTTTGTGTCACCAGATGGGATATCTGAAGCTTGCTTACGAGTTACTGAGTTCAATATATACAATATATTACATGATTTAAGAATTGAAGGTCCCGTCAGCAATGATGCTATTGAGTATGCTTACTACACTTTTTCAATGTATTACTAATTTCTGAGATTGATTATCCTTTTGAGCCTTAGTGATCTTTGTTTGAGTAGAATCAACAATGAAAATATTTGAATTTGAAATAAATCTAGTTGCTCTTCAGTGATTGTTTTTATCATTAATTGAGACATAATGAGATAAGAGAATTTTCCTACACTGAAAGAAAACTTAGAACAATATAATACATTACTCAAATGGTTACAAGTTCCAATATTCATTCTACTATTGAATTATGTAATGAAAGCATACATTTCTATTATTGGGGGAGTCCCCATAAAACGTTGGGGTTTCCTCTAAGTATAAAAATGTGATAATCCATTTTTTAACTTAATCTCTTATCAGACCGAAATGTCTATAAACTACTCTGATAGACCGAAATTGTCTCTAATCTGGCCTAGAAAGACCGTTATTGTCTTCAAAACAACTTTATAACTACATTAGGCCTCAGCTGCAATCAAGAGGTGCTGCGATAAGGGGTGCTGCCCAATCAGAAGACTGGAAAGTCTATAAACTATCATCTTTGGGTCTTATCAAATAGCTTTTTTTTTAATTGTTTAACTTTAGTGGTTCAAATTCCAGTTTTTACAACTTGAGTACTATTTAGTGATAACACTTTAAATGTATACAGTGGTTGTAAAATCCGTTGTAAATCCGAATGCGATGACATCTGGACACCACTGAATACTAGAGAAATTTCTTTTTGGAACAACAGAGTTTACTAGGAATTTGCAGAATTAGGTTCGCCTTGAAAGGGTGAGGATGATGATGATGATGATCATGATGAAGTTCAGTTGATACCATTTTTCATAATTTATTTGGCTCAATTTTGTTATGTTTTTTAAATCGGAAGACACGCAATTGTATATTCTGTCCACTTATCCTTTAATTTGAGTTTCAATTTTAAGTTAGTATTAGTGACTGAGATTAAATATATGTGTACTCTATTGAAGATTTTATTGTATTATTATCTTTTTCTTTACCAAATAATCGAGTAACTCAGTGCTATAGTCAGTACCAGGTAAGATGACCCTTGGGACCCTTTTTTATTACTCTCCGTTCAGTTAAGATGAATGAGTCCCACTTCGATTATTAAAATTTAACTTCAAGATAGTTAAAAAGATTTTTAGAATACCAAAAATCATGATGTTTCATTTATGGAATTCCTGCAGAAAATATTGGTTGTAATGTAAGGTGCATTAATTTTTTCATTTTTCCCTTCTGAAATTTCACTCTACTTCTACCTAGTTTGCTTTCTAAATGACAGATACTGTTTTACCTGTCAGTAATGATGGAGACATTTCGTTTGTCCCACCTAGTCCAAGACAGGTTCTAAGGATTTGTCTAAATTTAAAGTACCTGATTGATAAAACAATTCCAATTCAATTTGAAGAATCCAAAGTTTTATCCCCTGATTCAACTATTTTGAATCCAAAGATCATCCAATTGGCTTTAGAAGCTGCTGGTGGAGAAGATAACGGTGAGCCAGGAACAACTTCAAGAAATTACAGATCTTGTTTGATTTTCGCTTTATTAAAAGTTTCTGGTTGGTATTTTGATTTAGCTTCATTCGAATTACACGACTCTGAATTATATCTATTACGTTCTTCAACTGCTGCCCAATTAGCTAAATTAATTATTGAACAAGAAGAAGATGATAATTATCTTTTCATCCACATGTTATGCCATAGATTTGTTATTAACGAAAATACCGTTGATAGTGACCCAGTAAGTGCTGTTGAATTAGCTGTTGATATGCACTCAACCGTCGTTATTGGTTCTTGTGGTTATCAACGTTGTATGAAGTGGCTTTGGAGAGGGTGGATTATTCAATCTGCTAATGATCCACGTGAATACGTTCTTTATAAAGACGTCGCAAAAACTTCAGCCTCTGTCCATTTTACTCCAGATAGAATTAAAACTCCTTTATACCAAAACATATTAGAAATTGCATCCTCTTTCATTTATTTGATCTTATACACAGTTATCATCAATCAAAGTGAAAAAGGTGTTGTTCCATTGAATTTTTTTGAAATCGTCTTTTATTTCTTTACTTTTGGTTACATCTATGATGAATTAGTTAAACTTTACCACGTCGGCTGGAATTATTTATCATTTTGGTCAGTTTTTAATGATGTTATGTATGCGATCATTACTGCTTCAATTGTTTTAAGGTGTTTAAGTTTATCTGAACCAAAAGGGTCAGATATTGCTAATTATTTAGATATTGCTTCCTTTAGAATTTTTGCCTGTGTTGCTCCCTTAATGTGGTGCAGATTATTATTATATTTAGATTCTCAAAGATTTGTCGGCGCAATGATTGTTGTTGTTAAGCTAATGATGAAAGAATCTTTCGTTTTCTTCTTTTTATTAACAATCGTTATTATTGGGTTCTTACAAGGATTTTTAGGTTTAGATAACTCTGATGGTAAAAAAGATGCAACTTCAATTATTATTACCAATCTAGCAAGAACTATTATTGGTGCTGGCAGTTTTGAAGCTTTTGAAAGATTTGCTCCTCCATATGCTGATTTATTATATTACTTCTACAACTTTTTAGTTTCTGTTATTTTATTAAACATTTTAGTTGCTTTATACGCTTCAGCTTATGATAAGATCTATTCAAATGCAATTGATGAATACATGGCTTTAGTCGCTTCAAAAACTTTAAGATATATAAGGGCCCCAGACTCAATGGTCTATGTTCCTCCATTGAATTTAATTGAACTTATAATCTCACCTTTATCATTAATTACCTCAAAACGGGCATTCAATAAAATCAGTTATTGGGTCATGGTTGTCATTTATTTCCCATTCTTGTTATACATCTCATTGAGAGAATCGAGGGATTCAAGACGTATTAGTTATAACAGATTGAAAGGTCTTTCTGATGACGCCAATGAAATCGACAGGCAATGGGATCTAACTGATGGCTACCAAGACAGTGTTGATGGAATTTTTTCAGCTGATGGCACTGAAGCATCTCTAGAACATAACAATGAAGATCTACAGCAGCAAGTTGTTGCCGAGAGAGTGGATCCAACTTTCAACGTCTCTAAAAAATGGTATAATAAAGTTGATGATGTTACTTCACCAACTGAAAAAGGTCAAGAACTTGGTATCACAATGGAATTATATCCATTATATAAGAAAATCGATGATCTAACTAATTTAGTTGAAACTGTCATCAGAGAAAATGAAGAGTTAAAGAAAAACGTTAAAAAATAATGTAATATATAATGTTTTAATGCCAATTTCTGTAAGTAATATCATCTATAAAAACATATACAAAACGAAATAAACTATAAAACGATTTCTTCAATTTCAGCAACCGTTTGAACAACCTTTTCAACAATTGTTTCAACTTCTTCTTTGGAAATTGTATAAGCTGGTGCAAATAAAACATGATCACCCTTATAACCATCAATAGTACCAGCACTACCGAATGAGAAAACACCATGATCATATAATTTTTTAGTAAATTTACCAATTAAACCATCCGCACTTGGAAATGGCTCTTTGGTTTCTCTATTTTTGACAAATTCAATCGCCCAAAAACCACCAGAACCTCTAACATCACCAACAATTTTTGACGATGATAATTTAGAGGTAAGCAGTTTACCAAGATAATCACCTTGAACTGAAATATTTTCAATTAGATTATCTCTTTTAACTTTTTCTTGGACGGCTAATGCAACCTGACAGTTGAAAGCATGTGAATGATAAGTTTGTGCACCTGCAATTGAGGCTTTTTTATCTTTAAAAACTTTCAAAATTTTTGGTGAAATTAAAATACTTGCAATTGTAACATATCCTGCACCTAAAGTCTTACCGTTAGTTTGGATATCAGGACCTGGACCGGTCATATATTTTTGCCATGCATGGAATGTACCCATTCTACCTAAACCACACATGACTTCATCTAAATAGAATAATGCACCGTATTTATGACAAATATCACGAACACCATCTAAATAACCAGGAATTGGAGTTTGACACCCGAATGTAGAGCCAGTAACAGTCTCTGCAATGAACGCAGCTATTGTGTCTGGGCCTTCAGAAATGAAAGTATCTTCAATTTCTTTTAATAAACGATCTTTATACTCTTCTAAAGATTCGGTTGGTAATTTATGTCTATATGGATAGATTTGTGAAACTTTTGGAGTGACTTCTTTTGGTAATAAAATATCTTGGAATTCTACTTTTCTAACGTTATCAGAAATGGATAGAGCACCTAATGTAAAACCATGATATGATTGTTTTCTTGAAATGAATTTAATTCTTTTGAAATCACCATTTTCAATATGATACTTTCTTACGATTTTAAGTGCATTTTCATTTGATTCAGAACCTGACCCTGTGAAGGTTGCACTTTCAAATGCACCTTTTGGTGAATTATCAATTAAGAATTTTGCTAATTGTTCAGATTGGTCATTTGAAGTTAACGGTGGGAAATTATAGATTTGATCTTGTACAGCTTCAATCATTTTAGCTTTAATTTCTTCATCACCATGACCAACAGATGAAACAGCAGCACCTGAATTAGCATCAATAATTTCTCTAATTTCTCCAGATTCTGGATCTTTAACAGTTATATAAACACCTTTACCTGAAATAGCAACTGGTAATGGTTTGATTGCAGTTTGTAAAATCTTGGATTCAGTCTCAACGGTCATTTTAGTTATGATTACACTACAAAATTAAAATTGAAGTCTTTGTGGTCTTTATATGTGTCAAAAACTTTGATAAGCGGGAACCGAATTCCTTCGTTACTAAATAAAACTTGATACGCGGGAAATCAGTGAGTCTCGAAAGGCACTAAGAACCAATTTGAATGGATCGATGTAATTAGGGCGTTTTTAAGAATTTGATAAGAACTACGTTTCATTTTTCTAAATTTTATCCAAATTTGTGGAACTCAATCACAATTTGACGGGATTACACGTACCTAACTCCACCAATTGATAATGGAAGATTTATAAAGCAAATAATCAAGATTCTACAAAGTAATGGAAGGGCACGAAGTAATTACCTTTGATTATGGTAATTTGAAAGCTTCAATTTATGATTGATTTTTGTCACAAGTTTAATATTTTTCTAATTGATTCGAAAATCTCTCCAATTCTTTTTGATTCTAATATTTAGAACCTTCAAAAGGCCCTTTAGACAATCTCAAGTAAAAATCTTCTATAATTCTTTCCAGCTTTAGTATTGGCTGAAGAGGTTATTATGATTACATAATTATGACATAAATAATTTTTCACTCGAAAAGGACAGATTTACACTTTAACTAGTATATTTAATGTCATGAGGCTCTCTGTGTGTTTGTTGCTGTTGAATGCGATTGGTGCATATGCTGCTAGTTTTCAGGAAGGGTTAGAGAAACTGGACTCAGTCCAAGAGGCATCCTTGGATCTTTTAAATCAATATGATGCACTAATTAAACAATACCCTACTGACCCAATGCTTTATAAAGCTTATGAAAAATTAGGTTACACTCAATTGATGTTGAACAGAGAATCGCAAACCATTAGAAGTTTTGAAAAAGCCTTAGAATTAAATCCTATTAATACACCGTTAAAGAAAAATTTATTTGATTTATATTTTAAATTTGGTGTTGAATACAAGATGGATAGACTTGTTAAAAGATTGAAAATCCCTCAAAATGATGCATTAGTAGTGGATTATAAACAAAAATTCAAGGAGGTAGATGAATTAGTTTCTAAAAATGAATTGGATTCCGCTATAAATATTGCTCCATATAACCCATATTTAAGAAGCTCGAGAATTGTTGAGATAATTCGTACAATGCCAAAAGATGATCATTCGAAACAAAGAGAAATATTTAATAATTTGATTGATGACTACTTGAACTTAATCAAATCGCCAACTGCGTCATTAAGTTTAACAAATAACTTATATTCTTTAGCTCAAATCTATATTTTCAATAATCTTGAACTCAAAAATGCAAACATTTTACTAAAAAAGTGTTTACAATATGACAATGAAGATATTAATTTCAAAAAAACTTCTAAGTTTATTAACAAATACTCCCCAATTTTAGATATTTTATCAAAATATAACAAAATTTTCCAATCTTGGGACGAAAAAGATGAAGATCTTGATATTGAAGAAGTAGATCAAAATGAAATCAATCAGCTTTTCCCAATGTTAATTATGAAAGAGAAGATGATCAAGATTAGAAAATATAATGATGAATATGCAAATAATATGGATTACATGAATCAATTAGGTGCTGAATTTGATAAATACTATAACGTTGAAAGAAACACAATGGAGTTGACTCTTTTAAAAATTAGAGCTTTAAGTGCTTTTAATAAAAAAAATTGGAAATCATTTGATCAAGAAATGAAAAAAATAACCAAATTTGATACTTCTCAAGAAAATAATCTATTAAATTTATGTTATAAGATTGATCAAGCTTTTGAAAAACATGATTTTAATAGAGTGAAAGAATTGATTAATTCTGCAAATAAAAATATGAAAAAGACTTCTATTTTCAAACCAAGATTAGACAAATATAATGCACATATCCAGCAAGAGCAAAGACAAAGACAACAGCAACAGCAACAACAGCATTTCCATCATCAACAACAGCAACGTCAACAACAAGCAAAAGCTCAAGGTCCTCCAAAGAATGATTACTATAAGATTTTAGGTGTTTCTAAAACTGCGACTCAACAAGAAATCAAAAAGGCTTACAGAGAAATGACAAAACAATTCCACCCTGATAAATATAAAGGTGATGAATCAAAGGAAGAAATTGAGCATAAAATGACTCAAATTAATCATGCTTATGAAGTTTTATCAGATGAAAAAACAAGAAAAGATTATGATGATTTTGGTGATGATCCAAATGATACCGATAGAAAAAGTGGTGCACAACAAGGCAGTGGCAATCCATTTGCTGGATTTAATTTCCAGCACGGTAACAATGGTGGATTTGGTGGCTTTGGTAATGGTGGTGGTTTCAAATTTGGTGGTGGTGGATTTAAATTTGCTGGTTCTCAAAAGAAACAAAAAGGCAAATAAGATGCATACATTAGAAGAAATATAAAAAAGAGTGTATTTACATGAATAATTATTTAATTATTTTCATTAATTCATAAAAAAGTTAATTATATAAACTGTAACTAAAATTGACTTTTTTTTTGTTTTTAGTTAAAAATGCAAATTAAGCGTCTTTCAAAAAAACGTGGAAAGGATATGATCATCCTTTAAATTTTCTTCAACAACTTCATAAATCTCCATTAATAGATTTGGAAATCTCTTATTGAAATATCTATAAAACCCATCAGGTAAAGGGCTCATTTTTGCAGCTAAATCATCTGGAAGATCATTGAAGTGATGATATTTATTTCTTAAAGCTCTTAATAAATCCATTAGTCTTTCACCATGGTACTTTCTATATTTACCTAAGTTATCCATAAAATACTTGTCGAATTTACAACACCAATCATTACCGATAACATTTGATGCAACAGCTTCCAATTCGTTTAACAATGGGCTTGGTGGATCTCTTCTTTCAACTTCAAATCTATCACTAACTTTTAACAAAAATTCTAATTTCTTAGCAGTTGACCAAAAATATGGATGATTCAAAACCTGTTGTGTATTTGGTCTTTGCTTTGGATCTCTTGAAATCATCTTTCTAATTAGATCTTTTGCTTCTTCAACATTATCTGGTAATATATCTAATTGATCTAATGAATACATATTCTTAATAACATTACCTTCACGTAAATATCTGTCACCAAAAGGATGGGAACCATTCGTTAAAATATAATAAAAAACACAACCTAATGAAAAAATATCAATAGCTCTTGTTAATTTTCTATTTGTTAAATAATCATATGCTAAAGCTTCTGATAAGGAATTTGCTGATGCACCAAATGATTGATCACTATTTGCTGAATAAGTGGAATTTATATTCTCAAGTAAAAGTTCTGGAGCTCTCCAACCCGATGTTCCAGCAGCATGTTGAGTAGTTGCTTTAAACGAGCTTTCATCAGCTTCTAATTTTTTACATAAACCAAAATCAGATATTAAAATTCTAACAGGAGAGAATTTTGACTCTGTTTTTGATTGCAATTTTTTTGGTGGTGAAACTAAAATGTTTTGTGGTTTAATATCACGATGAACAATTTTTAAAGAATGTAGATGGTGTAAACCTTTAGCAATTTGCTCTAAGACATTTACAGGTTCCATCAAACCAATTAACTCTTGATGTTGATTAGTTTTTTCAATAACATCCTCTAAACTTGCAGAGCATAATTCTAATGCAATATATAAGAATTTATCATTTGTTTCACTATAGAAATATCTAATAACGTTTGAATGATCATCACTTTCGGTTAATAAGTTAATTTCTTGTGATGCAACATCATAAAAATCGATCAACATTCTCTTAACTGCAACATCTCTATTTTGAAATGTACCTTTAAAAACAACAGTACCATAGGAACCATAACCAAGAACCGTATCAGATAATGTTAAACCAGAGTTTTGCTTAGTTGGAGGAACAACAGGTTGTTTAACAGCAACTAAAGGTAGTGTTTCATCAATTGTTGTTAATGAATTTTGTGGAGAATGGGAAGGTTCCCTATCATCATTATTGAACTTCTTAGTTTTTTTACCACCCCTTGAACCTCTTTTTCTTTTCTTTAGACTATTATTGTTATTATTAGTTTGTTCAGGTTCAATAATTTTAACTTCTTTTTTAGGTTTTTCTAGAGATTCAACTTCAGGAGTTTTATCATCATCAACTTCTTCTTTCAATTCTTCTCTAATTTCATTTTCACCAATAAATTCTTTAGGTTCTTCTTTAGTATCTTCAATAGTTTCTGGCTCGTTCATTATTTTAACTTCAACAGGTTCTAATTCTTTCAACTCTAAACCATTTTTTTTTAATAAAGTAGCTAATGATGGAATCCATTTCATTTTAAGTAAGATATAACCAATAGCACCAAAAACCATTAACATCATAATGTTTTCAAAGCATCTGAATAAAAATTTACCAAAAACTGTATCAAAAAATCCTGGACCACTTGGACCTGGATCAATTCTTAGGTATGGAGATTTTGGATCTGAAGGTAACTGTAGCCAACTTGATCTTGATCTTGAAGCTTCATCTTCTAAAGTATCTGTATGGAATTGAGCAGAGCCTTCAATTAACTCAGGATTTGCAGGAAAATTTGTTGGATAACCTAAGGAAACTTTTGTTGGAGTATCATCATTATTCAAAGGATGAACACCAATGATTGATTCGCGTAAATCCTCCATTGATTGGAAATTATGTGCAGCAGTTCTGTAACGTTCACTTAAAGAATATCTTGAAGTTGGAGCTGATTGAACTAATGAAGGATAATATTCACTTGACATAGCATACCACGAGCCCTTTTCTGTAACATCTAAGTAAATACCTTTATTATCATTATCATTAAAACCTTTTGGGGCTTTCAAAGGATGTGGTATGGTCATAAAAGTATGAGCTCTATTGAGTTGATCATAATCACTCAAAACGTCGAAGACATTAACAATTGTATTTGGTAATTGACTAACCCATTTAGCAATCTTTGAATTTATATCAATAGCTAAAATTGTTGAATCATGGAATGGGGCAATATATGTACCATCTAACGGATATCTATTCTGTTCGACTAAATCTAAATCAATATTATTTGGACCCCATGTTGAATAAGTAACATTCCAAGACATTCCACTTCTTGAATGAATTGATAGTTCATAGCTTGTTTTACCAATCATGACTATATTTGAACAATCATAATTGGAATCATCACAAACAAATTGTTCATTTTTACAAGTTGAACCATAAGATTGAATTATCTCACCAGTAGATAAATCAATTGAATATAATGAAGATTTTCTAACACCTGTGTAAATTTTATCATCATTATTTAATGCAAAAGGACTTTGAAAGACCAATCTACTTATTGAAATGGGTAGTTTATTTAGTCCTAACTTCTTACTAAAAAAGAATAAATTTCCATCACCATATGGCTCAACCATCCATAATAAATCAGAATCAGGGTTTGATTCATCATCATGATATTCATATTCGTTGTCATGTGTGTATAAAGAAAAATTTGTTGATGCTTGAACTAATGGGCCTTCACCTTCCAAAGACCATAATTTTTCACCAGTATCACGATTTAATGCATGTATAGATCCTTCAATGTCTGATGCTAGTAGTATATTTGAGACTTCATATTCTTGAATAGGTTTCTGCCTTATATATTCTATTTGCTGTTGATTTGATATATCTGACCTTGCCGTTCTTTGAAACCTTAAATCATCTTTATCATCATACTCTGGTTCAACTACTTCAACTCTTTTTGGGCCATCAGAGTTGCTGTTTGTGTATTCTTTGATAACTTTGTTTGATCCATGTTTGAATTTATTTGATGTAGAAAGCAGAGCTGCTATAGATATAACCCGTATGAAGTACAGGAATATGTGATGGAGTAACATAGTTCCCCGTAGGCTGATGTTTTGCAGTTGGAATGTGGCAGTAAAAGGGAATTAAAATAGGAAAAGAGCAATATTCCTATACAGCAGTTTCTGTAAAAGTAATTGATTGTCTTAGAGGTGGCAGTTGAATGAGCTTGAAAGGTTTGATTTAGTATTAACTCAGCCAGTGAAACTTTTTTTTTTTCACGATTCTTGATGTTTCCTAATCGGGAATTTACACGTTCCGTAAAGGCATGAACTTTGGTCCTTGATGAAATAGAACGTGAAAGAACAAAAGAGAAAAATTATGAATTTGCGAGTATTTAGCTGTTGGATGCAGTTTCACATTAATAATAAGATTGCGTGATGATTTGCGCGTTTGTTTCACTGGTCACGTCATTGGCTAAAAAAAGAACAAGGCACTCTAACCATCAGCACAATGCACTCAACCGTAGAATTAAGAACATCGTAGAATAACCATCTGTAATGAAGTAAGTGAGTAAAAAAGTATATAAGTAAGCCTCGATCCCCTTCATTCAACTTAATTTATTCTTCATCAGCTAGTTATTACTACTACTATTACTACTATTACGACTACCCTTACTACTAAAATGTCTTGTTGCTCACCAAAAGTTACCTCTACTATTGCTACTACTTCATCATGTTGCTGTGCACCAAAAGCACCAGTATTATCAAGCTGTGGATGCTCATCACACTCTACTCCAGTTAATGAAGCTTGCTCTTGCTCTTCATGCAAATGCTCATGCAAATGTGATTGTTAAGGCCTATTTATATTTTGGGATATGAAGTTTATTTCTTTGAAATAATGATCTTAAAATAAACATTTTATGCTTACTAGTTTGATCGTAGTTGATATTTGTAACTATCTTTAATTGTCGTATAATCCAATAATTAGTCTACATCTCTGCTTTAACCATTATATTATGACAGAGCAATAAAAGTGAAGGCAACAGAAATCGACTTTCCATGATACAGTTGCAACATTAGTAATTAAAAAATATTGTGTAGTATGATGATGTCTTGAGTTAGTTTCGCTGGTGGTATGACTGTAAAGTTTGATGCTGTAATGAGTTATCAGCGAAACGCACTCAAACATCATCAACACCGAAGAATAAAGTTCATGCAAGTCAGTTCTGGGTGCCAAGGTTCCTCTATACTTTCTTTTCTTGCGAGATTTATGCTGGTAACTTTGCTAAAACAACAAGTGAGACATGCGCTTGTCTTGAAATATAAAAGGCAGCAATTCTCTTGCTAATTTTTTTTGATCTAATCATCAGATAATCTACTATCTACTAATTACTACCACTTTAAATTATTATCAAAATGGCTTGCTCGTGTAAAGTTTGTGCTTCATCAGGATGTGCTTGTGCGCCAGGATCCTGTACTTGTCAAAGTTGTTCTTGCTCAACTTCAAAGGAGCCGGTTAATAAAGGCTGCGAATGTACAGCTTGTAAATGCGCTGGAGAAAAATGCGATTGTAAATGTGACAAATGTGACTG
Source organism: Millerago galiae (assembly GCA_030568845.1). Taxonomy (NCBI): domain Eukaryota; kingdom Fungi; phylum Ascomycota; class Saccharomycetes; order Phaffomycetales; family Phaffomycetaceae; genus Millerago; species Millerago galiae. The sequence continues at coordinate 196,714 of JAJMIZ010000010.1, read as the reverse complement.
TTGTTAAATATAATCCGAAACTTGATTGCTGTATAGTTCTAATATTACTTATCAATTATATAAAATAGTAGTCCAGATTAATCCAAATACAGAAGAGATATTTGGTTCCTCAACTCAAACGGAAATATTTTAGTTTATCGACTCATAGAACCAAATAGCCAAAATATTGGTTAATACGACAGTTTCCATAGAAATTGCATCTTATTTTAATTTATTGAAATGTTAGACATCCTGGTGAATTACTAGCTATTAACGTAAGGGTTAAAACTTGCAGTACGATTCTGATTTGAAATTACGTGCTCAATTTTATTGAGACTATTTTGCTGTTGAAACTACGACCCAATATTTTGAGTTAGATTCGCTGGTGATTCTATTGATCTAATATTAGACGAAATGCATACAAACCTGTCAGCCAAATGCACTCAGACATCATCAACTCCGAAATTTCAGCCAATCACTGAATTTGCGCTCTTTACGCTGGCCGGTAAGGCCAGCAGCAATCGAGCAAGGCTTCTACTATAAAAGAGTCAAAATATTCCATTCAATCAATTTTTCATCTTTAGATTTTATTCAAACAAATTAATATTATTAAAAATGGCTTGTGCTTGTAATTCATGTTCTACTTCTGGTTGTACCTGTGCTCCAGGTGCTTGTGCCTGTGACTCATGCAAATGTGGTGCTGCTGCTCCAGCTCCAGCTCCAGTTAACAAAGATTGTCAATGTGATGCTTGTAAATGTGGCAAAGCTTGTACCTGTTCATCAGCTGAATGTGCCTGTGAAAAAAAATAAGCACCTAAATTCATTTAATTTATTCGTTTTGGTTTATCGATTTAATACATTCTTCCTACTTTGTTAATCATTCTGTTGTAGTGTCACCAGATTTTTTTTAAATTTTAATTTCTTTGAGGATTTATATTTTGAAATCTATTTTCGAGGTTGCGTTTGTATATATAAGCCTTTAGTCTTGAAGTCAATGATATTTGCTACTATGCTAGCACGGTTATTTGCTCTAGTACATTTATCTCGCCAAAATCTTAAAATTATTTGCTCGTTTTGAACGCATCATTTAATTAACTGAAATTCAGAATTTTTTTTTAAGTTTGCATTAATTGAGGGTAGTTTAATCTCTTATCAAGATATTCAATTGATTCAGTGGTATTTGAGATGATTTTAAAATCACCCAGTTTACAGTTTTCGGCATTTACATGGACCCTCAAAATAAATTTGATTAATGGGATTAATTTGGTATTGTCATGAAGTGATCCATATCATAATTATTTGATCTATCATTGAAGAGAAAGTTTTGGTTTCATACCACTTGTGATTCATGAATTTAGACTAATTTTTTCAATAATTGGGATATTTTAACCGGTACATATTATAACTTTTAAAAATACTATAAAATCATCTCAATGCGTTAAATTTTGAAACATTTTCAATAAATCGTGACTGAAGTCATTAGTGATAAATCACATCTCATGATGCTAGCTAATATAGCCTCAAAATGTTAGGTAATGGTACCAAATTGTTTCACACTTTTATTGTACTGTCCCAAAAGGGAAATGAAATTGATAATTTAAATAAGGTACTCAACGTGATATAAATAACGAGATATGTTCCAAAAATTTCAAGATTGTTTACCACATGATGAGTGACAATTCATTTTCCTACCCAGAAACAACTTTGATTGATCCAAGAGATCAACTTTTAAATTATACAAGTATTTACGGTGATACTTCAATCACCTGGTATGATATTGATTATTATCATAAAATTCAAGTTAATAATGCTATTATTTTAGGAGTTAGAATTGGTGCTGCTGGTTTAGCAATTTTATCATTATTTATAGTTAGTCGCAAAAAGACATCACCGGTTTTTATCTTGAACCAAGCCTGTCTACTTTTAATCATTATCCACTCTGCTTTATACATTTCTTATTTATTAGGAAATTATGGTAGTTTATCATTTATTTTTACAAATTTTGAAGAATTAATCACAGTTACAAATGTTAACATTAGTATTGTTACGAATTGTTTCCAATTACTTCTAGTAACTTGTGTTGAAGGTTCTTTAGTTTTCCAAGTTTATACCATTTTCAAAGATCCAAACAGGAAGAATTATAGAAATTTATTTACTTCAATTTCTATATTAATTGCTTCAAGTGTTGTAATTTTATATCTATACAATACTATTAAGTTTGGCACTATTTTACAAGAGGATAGAATTGGCTCTTACACAAGTAAGGCATTGAATGCACAACCAATCTTGTTTGCTTCTTCAGTTAATTTCATGAGTGTTTTATTAGTTGGTAAGCTAGCTTTTGCGATTAGAGCAAGAAGGTATCTAGGTTTAAAGCAATTTGACGGTTTCCATATTTTATTGATTATGACCACTCAATCTTTAGTTATTCCATCAATTATTTTGATCGTTAATTATGCCGTTTCTAGTGTAACGATGCTTTCATTGCCTTTGATTGCTCAGTTATTGATTGTTTTATCATTACCTTTGTCTTCTATGTGGGCTGCTTCAGTGAATGACTCACCAAATCCAAATTCTTCAGGTTCATCCTACAGTTCCAGCTTCAAATCTCCAACTGGTAATGGTACTTCGTTTTATTCAAATACTTTGAAAACTGGTGATTATGATTATTACTCGAAGAATACGGCTGATTCAATCAATACACCATCAACTGCAATCGAGGATGAAATTAAAAGATATAACTGGATGTCCAACCGTGAAGGTAATTATGATTTAGAAGATGAATGCGTTATTCATAAGACCGTTCATGAAATATCAAGTGATATATCTTATTGATTGAGTTTTCATTTTAAGTATATATATTAGATAATATATACTTTCTTTCTGAAATACTTTTCTATAATTGTACAAAGTTAAATAATAATACGAATAAATAATTTAATTTTCTATATTTCAAGAATTCCAGAATTTTGAAATAACCAGCCATGCAGAAAATAAATTAAATAAGTAATGTAAATAAAATGATGCTCTAATGCCATAAATCAAACTGAACCAACTAAACCAAATCAAAATAATATAAGTTATAATTTTTCTAATTTTGTAATTTTCACTTTTACCACTTTTTAAGTTATTTGAAACGTTTTCTAAAAATTTATCTTCATATCTGACATGACTTGAAATTAATAAAATTATTGGTAATATTGCTAACACGTTATGATGTGATGTGAAAGGAGTTTTCCAACGTATTATCATATCATGGAAAAAAACAATAAGAATTGGTATGTTTATTGGTATCAACCAAAGCATTAAAATTAGAATTGATAAACTATAATTGAAAAAATTTAATTTTGGATTAATTTTTGGTTTCTCAGAATTGATTGTTGTTGGGGTTAAAGGTAGCGATGTTTGATATTTTAAATATGCTTTAATTGTTATCAAAATTTGAGTTATTGTACAAATGATAACAGCGAATTGGTATGGAATATGGAAATTGACAAAAATTGCCAATAAAATTGAGCCAATTATTCTTTTTTTAGATTTTAATTCTTCATTTTTTGAAAATTTAATTGAATTTTTCTTATATGTTAAAAGCTTATGAATTTGTAAAATTTTTGATAAACAAACTTTTAAAAGATGATAAATAATACACACTGCAGTTATTGAAATCAAATAAAAGAATGGGGCTAAAGTCCATAAAAATGATTCTTCCAAACCTAGGAAATAAGGATTTAATTTTGAATTTGGCAATTTTAATGGATTGTTTGATGGATATGGGTCTAAAATATGGAAAATGAATTTTATCACTGGATTTGATGAAATTAATGATAAAATTATTAAAACTAATATAATCAATGGTGTTTTTGATGACAAAAGATTTAAAGCTTCTTCAAAATCAATGAAGGTGGAAGTTTTGAAAAAAATATTAAATTGAATAAATAAAGTTAAAGATATTATAAAAATTGGGAATGATGCAATAATTAATCTATATCTTAAAGCTAATAATTGTAAACTTTTGAAGATATTAATTCTTAATTTTAATTTTAAACCTTCATTTAATGGTTTCCAAACTTCTAAATGTAAATTGTTTTTTTTATCAAATGGAGTATATGGGGCAACACTATGAATTGAAATTTGTTTTGGTTTGTCTAACTGTAAATGCCATTTTGTTTCAAATGGGTTATTGATATATTGTCTAATGAATGGAGAAAATTGATTGTTTTCAAAAGAACCTGAACAAGTTTTTGAAGTTAATTCATAAACCAATAAAGAACTCCAAGCATTTTGAATTGACAAATCTGTAACCAAGCTACCTCTTGGAACTTTTATATTTAAACCAAATAACAATTTTAAAAAGTTTGAGTTTATGTTTAAATCTCTTTTTGGTGAAAAAGATCTCAATGAAGTTTCCTTTAAATTTTCAAAAATGATGAATTGATATTTTTCTAGAACTAAAGGTGGCAAAGCAATCCCATAATGAGGTTCAATTGAACCACTTGAAGAAGATAATTGGACAGAATTCTCAACAGAGTCTGAATTTGGAATCACATTTAATGGGATTTTCAAACAATTATAAGATTCCACAGTTCTAAATCTGGCTGAATCTTTCAGATTGCATGCATATATTGAACCATAAGAATTTGAAATCATTGAGAAAGTGCCATTAGTTGTAAGTTTGTGGTAAATACCATCTGGATTCTTTTCAATAAATTGTTTCTTTTCAATATTTAATTCAACAAAATTATTCAAATCCCTTAAATAATAATCTTCAAAACCAGAAAGATAAATTTTTCTAAAACTAGACATTCTTGAAGATAATGGTTTTGTCTTTGTTGGTGAGTAAATATCAGAAATTTCATATAAAGATTGAGAAATCTTTTTTCTTAACTGATCACACCAAACAATTGATAAATGATCCATTGGGGTCCAAACTTGAGGCATTGTTGTTGTATAGACTGTAAAACCATTTGATAATGGAATTAAACTCTGTAAAGTTGTGTAATCTGCAGGTAATATTTGATCTAAACCACCACCAGTTATGGAAATCAAAGAAGTATTTAATAACCTCTGATCAGAAATAGAATCAATATCATCATAATACGCTGATCTCCAGAACTTGTCTGTAGCAGAATAAACATTCATAATATCACCATCAAAAGTGGCAGGAGCCGCAGCATGTGGAGCAGCTAAAGTAATTATCGTGTTAATTGAGCCTTCAATATAATTTGGTAACGTTGGCATTACTCTTGAAACTATTCCACCCATTGAATGGGCCACGATTATCACGGATTTTGGTAATACTTCATTATTTTTAACAGAATATAATGAAAGAATGAATCTAATTGCATCATTTAAATATTCGGCTTGGTCTAATAAGGTCCGTCCATGAAACGCAGTAAAGTCTTCATTGAAATGTGCACTGAAGAAATCAAACGATACCCCATCTTGTCTGTTATAATAAGTCTCAGCTGCAATAGATCTGACTTGTTTATATGAACCTGCATTCCCAGGTATAAATAGAACTGGTATGCCATTTAAAGATTCAATTCCATTATTTACATTATTTGAATCTTGTTCTCTGTAAAGATATAAATGATATTTTGAAGATAATCTTGAATGCGAATCGTCTAAACCAGTTAGTTTTAAATAAGATGGATACATATAAATTCCAGCACAATGGTTTTTATCAGCATCATTTCTGTTATTTGAATCACTTCCATGTAGAAGAGACAAAGCCACAAGAGCAGCGAGGAACAATCCAGTAAACGTCAAACGATGGATATTTCGCATGGGCACAAAAATGAATGAATGTGAATGAAGGAAATGGTATGCAGAATTGTTGATTCAAAGCCTTTTTTTTTTGATTTTTTATTTCCTAAAAGAAGACAAAAATTAAAGTTTGTGGGAAAATTTTTATGTAGATAAATGTGATTTAGTGGGACTAATCAATTAAATATTGATTAATAAATAAAGGAATGTTTGATGAAAGAAAATAATCAAATTGTTTAAAAAAGACACGTTAAATTTATAATTGAGAAGAGAAATTTATCCAATTTGATCGGTTTTTGCTCTATTAAATTCATAATTTAAACTGCTGAAACGTACTTATATCTAATTCGTTTAAATAAAACTTCAAGCATCAGAATCCTTAGCTACTTGTAAACGGGCTACTGCGTTAATCTCATTGCTCACTATTATATAATGCTTACATAAGCATGCTTTGATGCACTTCCACCTCCACTAGTTTGTAAACAAAGAAACATTTCACTCTTCAAACCGTGTTGTAATGAGTTCTGAGTGTCCTGATGCTGTGGTGCAGCGTGTTTTGATGGTAGTACAGCAACAGTTCCAACAAAGAAAGTTTAAAGAGTTGATTCCGGTTCTTTCACAGGCTTTGAAGTATATTGAATCTTTAGATCAAGGCAGTATTAAAACAATTAGATCTTATTATAGAATGAGTGAGAATAAGAAGAATGAATCAATACATCCAAAATTGACTACAATATTGGACTACAGAGCCACTGTTTATGAAAAATTAGGTAGTTCAGATAAAGCTATTTTAGATACAAGAAACATTATTGATATTGAACCATACAATCCAAAGGGCTACATAAGGCTAGTGAAATTATATAAACCAATTAATGTGCAGAGAGCATACGAAGTCGGATGTGCAGGTATAAGGAAAGTCAATAAAGGTATTGATAAGTATAAACTGAAAGTTAATGAAAGAAATTATGAAATACTAAGAAATTTAACAATCGAAACAAGTACCATCATCAAGAAGAGAAAACATGAACTTGAACTCAAAGAGATTGAGGAAAATAGAATCAAGAAATTAAAATTAATTGAACAATCTAAAGTTTTAGATCCTTTTGAACTTTTACCATTCGAAGTCTTAGAGTTGATATTGTTAAATTTTAGTATACCAGAAGTATTAAAATTGCTAGCAATATCAAAGAAATGGTACAGCTCAATATCCAAAATGTCATTATTTAATACAGTTAATATGAGATACCAAACGAGTATAAAAGATTTATCAAACTGTTTTAAATTAATTAATAAAGATGTTTTAAACCTATCTCTTAAATCAATTAGAAGATTTGATGAAAGTAAAATCATGAAATTTTTATTGAGTTCAAAACATAAAGTATTGAATTCGTTAGAAATAAATTTGATTGAGCTGGATTTGAAATCAGTTATCAAGGAATTAGAAAAATCTAAAAATTTAAATCAATTAAGAAATTTATCAATTAGTTGCATCTTTGATAATAATTATGAATATGAATTATTATCAACTTTAAAAAACTTAAAGATATTATCAATCAATGTGACTTCAATAAAACCATCGTTATTAGCAATGAAGTATAATCCTAGAATTTTTTCAAATTTAATAACGTTACAAATAATAAGTAATAATAATGGATTACCATTTCAGAAATTATTTGAATTTGATGAAGAAGTTTACCCAAATTTAAGAATATTAATAATTAAGAATTGCAATTTTAATAAAATCAATTTAATTAATCAGCATCATAATTTTTTAAATAAATTCCCAAACTTGAATAAGTTAATTTTTGAAAACAATTTAAATTTTTCATTTCCAGAGATATTAACAAATATAAATGTTTTAAAAAATTTACAGTTTTTCCAATTGAATGAACAAAAATGTGGTAAATATAATTTATTGACAAATTTTATAAATAATCAAGAGATATTAAATAATAATATTGAGTTCATCTTCAAAAATTTAATAATTTTAAATTTAAGTCATTCATCAATTCAGTTCAATTCATTAATTAAGATATTAAAAATATCAAACCTCATACAAAAATTAAGCCTTGGACAATGTCCAAATTTACAATTCAAATCAAGTTTATTAGATTTAAACAATCCAAATTTATTTGATTTCAAAGAATTTATTTCAAACACACCAAGTTTAAAGACTTTGCTGTTGAACGAATCTGTTAATTTTAATGATTTTGCATTGAATCAACTAATAACTGCACTCAAGACATCGAATGGGTTATTGAATTTGAGAAATTTGGATCTGAGTTATAATTTAGATCTCAGTGGGTATAAACTATTAGAATTTGTTAAATTGAGATCTTTGGACAACTTAGTGTTGAATGGAATTGACATTAAATTAGAGACTATTAAGTTGATGGAGTATAAATATGTGGGGAAAGTGGAGTGTAAGATGAACATACCTATTGGCTATAAACCTTTATTGTTTTAGTGGGTTTTTCTTTACACTTTTCAATGGATTGTTCTTCAATGGAGTCTTTAATGGCTTGCTGATTTTATTAGATTTTAATTGAAACTTCACCGGCTTGATCTCTGTAGGTGTTTCTAGATGGACTTCTTTTTTCAACTTGATACCTTTCTGTATCTGCTTCTCTATTAGTTTCAAGGTCATATCTTTTTCATTATCTTCGTCTTTCTGCAGTTTATCCAAGTTGCCATTGTATATGATATCCAAGTTATTCATGCTATCATCTTGTTCGTCGTCTCCTTTTTTGATATTAATTAAGCCTTTCGAGTTCATGTCTTTGATGAATTGACTCAATGAGTGCCATTTTGTTGAATTTAAATGGATATGTTGTTTGTTTGAGATGAGTTCGTTGTAGAACCTGTTTGCATTGATGTAAGTCTTATGGCTTGTCTTCAAGGTGGAGAGGAATTGTGATTTGAATTGGTTTGAAAAATCTTCAATGTCTTTATAAGATAAAGATTGGATTTTATTAATGTGTGTTTCTGATCTGATGTGAGACTTGAACCCGTTATCATCACGACATTGTTTCTCACAGATCTGGCAGTAGAATTTCAATTTCTGTAAACCTGCGAGTTTCAACTGCTTTGAAAGGAATTTTGGTGAATTGAAATCTTTGCTCATTAAATAAATTAGTTGAAAAGGAATTTATATTTTTTTCTTCCTTTAATAAAAATGTTCAGAAACACACTCAATAGACTTGTTTTCAAGAGGAACGTGACTTATGTTCGATTCAACAACAGGAGTCCAATGTTTGCTCCTACTCCTGCTAAACTTCGAGGTTTAGGGATCACTGGTGGGTTACTCGGTTTGTTTTATGTCAGTAATTTAAACGAAGCACCAATTTCACATAGAAAGAGATTTTTATGGATCAGTGAAGGATTAGAGAAGAAGATTGGTGATTTTACTTATAAACAATTATTATCAGAATATCAAGGTAAATTATTACCAAAGAATCATCCATTAAACAAAAAAATAGAGAAAATATTTAAAAGATTATTAATTCATTCTGATTTGGCTAATTCTGATATTGATTGGGAAATAAATGTTATTAATGATCCTGAATTACCACCAAATGCGTTTGTTTTGCCAAATGGGAAGATTTTCATTTTCAGTTCAATGATTTCAATTTGTGCCAATGACGATGGATTAGCGACTGTTTTAGGCCATGAGTTCGCACACAAATTAGCTAGACACACAGGAGAGCAGATGTCAAAAGCTCCTATCTACATCATGTTAAGTTTACTGTTGGATATGGCATTTGGGTCCAGTGGAAATCTCCACAATTTATTGATATCCACGTTGTTCAAACTACCTGCATCCAGAGAAATGGAGAGTGAAGCAGACTATATTGGATTAATGTTGATGTCCAAAGCATGTTTTGAGCCTGCTGAAAGTATTAAATTATGGCAGAGAATGAAACAGTATGAAAGTTCACATGGAGGAATGAGAGTTGCAGAATTTTTAAGCACACATCCTGGGAATGAAAGAAGAATCGACAATTTAACGAAATGGCAAGCAGAAGCTAGAAGCTTGAAAGACCAAAATTGTATTGAATATCAAAGATTCTTCTAAATAGAAAAAAAATTTTAAGTGTAAATCCGATTTCTCTTTAAACATCAAATGGATAACAAACGAGTCCAGTTCAACCCTCTGGATATCACAGAGTCTCTTGGCTACCAGACGTTCCGTCGAGACTCCCGAAAGCCTTGGAGCAGGGAGGAGGACCAGCAGTTAAACGGACTGATTAATGCGAATTTGCTGAAGTTGGGTTTTAAAGGTATTGAAGAATTAAACGAGAATGAAGATCTGTTGAACCAGGTGAACTGGGATGAGATTAGTGAGATGATGAAGACGAGGAAGTCCAGAGACTGCAGGAAGAGATGGGTCAATTCATTGAATCCCAATTTAAAAAAAGGGAAATGGACTTCAATTGAAGACGAACAGTTATTGAAGAGTTTCCAGAAATATGGGTCCAGTTGGCAGAAGATTGCCGTTGAAATACCTGGAAGAACAGAAGATCAATGTGCCAAAAGATATATTGAAGTATTAGATCCAAATACAAGAGATAGATTACGACCATGGACGATTGAAGAAGATTTGAATTTAATTAAAAAAGTCAAAAGTTATGGTACTAAATGGAGAACGATATCATTAGAGATGGAGAGCAGACCAAGTTTGACTTGTAGGAACAGATGGAGGAAGATTGTAACGGATGTTGTCCGTGGTAAAGCAAATGATAAAATCAAACAAGAAATAGATTCAATCCAAGGTGGATTATCAAAAGTTGAAGAAATAAGTGAAAACTTTCAGAATAAGAAAGTCAAAAGAGATGAAATTGAAGAGAAAGAAGTTAAAAAAGTTCAAGAAAAGAGATATCAATTCCAACCAATTAATCCTACGTACGAGTCTCCAAAACCGACTTCTATTGAACTAGATTGGAAATACACTTTAAAAGATACTTCTGGCCTCACTTTATCTAATGGAAACATCTCATCAGACGAATTAGCTAAAAAATTAATCGAGAATGCAAAACAATATGACTTGAAAATTTCAATCCATCAACATATACATCATCATTATGGATCCACAAACAACCTTCCTACTAAAGCACAAAGTCCTGCGTCTTCAAGCAACCTAAGTGGCCAAGGAGAGGATCTCACATACAGGTATTCTCATTTCAACTACCTTCCACCGATGGCGCAACCACAGTTACAAAGTTCGAACATAGGAACAAGAGATAATAATTTAAAGACGCTGCTGAACCCAAAGAGAAGAAGATCAAGCTCACACCAGGAACAGATATTCGAAGAACTAGACGAAGAGTTAGATTTTTGGGAAACAATGAGAAGTCTATCACAGTTTAACACTAATACTCCTGCAAAGAAAGAAGAAGAGAACTATGAAGATGATAGTGACGAGCTAGGTATTTACTACGGCATGGAAGAAACTGTTGAAAGAGACTTAGGTTTTCCTGGCCCTGTATTGCCATTCAATCCATCTTAATATATATTCGCTAAACTATCTTTTCATTACACTATTTTCTTTGGAAGTAGTCTGATGCGTTCAGGAATCCAACTGCTGTGTCTAATGTAGACTCTCCAAAGTTTAAGTACTTGTTAATAATAGGTTGCAAATCTTTACCAAACGCATCCTCTTTAAAAGTTAATCCGGTGGTTCTTTTGATCCCAGCTAAAGTTGTGGAGAGTAAAACCAAATCAAAGGATATGTGGAAGGCCTTGCCAATCTGACAGTCAGTACAAACATCAATTAAAGATCAATTTCAATTTCACTCACAATTGTCATAATAAATAAAGTAGATAAAAAACAAATACATCCAAACATTTTTTTTTTATATAAATTTTTCTTCCATTTAAATTCCTTTAATTAAGTAAAAATAATGTTTGCAATTAAGAATTCAACCAGATTGGCGAGGGTTTTACCTCGTATTTCTAGACCATATGTTGGTCTTCGCTTTCAGTCAACTATTCAGCCAAAAAAACAAATGGTTGTGGAAAGGGAATTACCAGATCCTTTAAAAGATCAATGGAAGAACAGATTTCAATTCGTTGGTTTCTGGGTCTTGATGGGTGTTTCTGCTATACTGATTTTCAATTATGAGAAAACTACATCCCCAATTGTCACCACCACTTTGCATTTCTTAAGAAGTTCTGATAAAATTAGAGACATCTTGGGAAGCAACATCGATTTTGGCACAATGTTCCCATGGATCAGTGGGGAGTTGAACCAAGTTAAAGGTGCAGTTAACATTACATTTAACGTCAAAGGAAGTAAGAACAACGGGGTTGTCAGATTAGTTGCTGATAGAAAGAATAAAAATGAGGACTTTTTAATCCATGAATGGACTTTGACTGTTGATGGTGAGAAGTTCGACTTGTTTGAAGATGATACTGTGGATTTTGGTGTATGAGTTAATGATGTATAAAACCTGTAAATAGATGATAATAGAAATACTACGACATTATGATGCAATAAATAAATATAAAATCATTGATTTGTTTTCGGTCTCAAACTTTCAATAAACGTTCTTTTATTCTCAGAATAGTTTGTGAATTCGTTTTCGTATTGATCTTCCTCTTGGATTTCGAACTCGTTGGCAACGTCATAGTTATTTTTTAAATTGTATTCTTCATCATTTATACTATTTGTAGATGATCTTGTTGGTGTGGATACTTTCTTGGAATATGATGGTGTTGGCTGCTGTAGTGTCTTTGCTAGGTCTATTGAACTGGATTCATGGTTCAACTTTGGGTTGGAGTCATCTAGAACTGGTACAACATTCGAATAGAAATGATCTGTTGCAGTTGTGTTGATTGAGTTTATTGATGAATTGGAACCTTGAACGTTGTTATTATTCAGATTGGAGAACGATGAGTTTCTGGAAGACGTCGTAAAGTTTGTCATTGATGATCTGAGCTGCTTTCTATAAGCTGGAACGTATCTTTTTTTCTTTTCTTGTTTTGGTGACGATGGTACTGAATCTGCTTGTTTATCTTGGATCTTACCGTCGTCACTTGATCCTGAAGATGGATTAACATGTGGCACTTCTTTGCTCTTGTCCATTCTTAACTCATTGATATTATCATAACTTAAATCAGTATTAACATTATTTATTTCAACATCCTCTCTAAATTGACGATCCTCTCTAGCCAATCTCCTTCTAGTCTTAACGAAGAATATAAAAGCAACTAGGAAAGCAAGGAAAACGGGTATCCCAACAGCACATCCAACAGCAATCCCAGTCGAGTATGCCATTATTAATTTTTATTAGCCAAGGGATATATAGGTTAAAGAGTAAACAACCACTAAAAAAAACCTTGAACAATCTCCGAAAGAAAATCTATGAACGATGTGATTCAACTGTGTGACTATGATCGATATAAACAGCGAGCGTGATTTAACTAACTCACCAGAACGAATGGAAATTTGTTTTATTAAAAGTAGAAAAACTTTATATCAAAAATTTTTTTTCCGTTTGTTTTGGGTTTGGCCAAATCGGGCTACGGTCTAGCTAAATCGATTAAATAATAGTTAATCTAATTTATTCTTTAATTAAAGACTAGAATTCATTTGAATCTTCATAGAAAGACTTTTTACTTCCTTTTTTAACTATAGTTTTACTAGCTTTTCTCTGTTTTAGTTATTTTTAGTCTCTCCGATAAAGCAACCAATTACAATAAATGAGGTTAATTATCGAATATTCTACTTTCAGGCTTTTCAGATCTATATGATTATGTAGATCTTTGCACAGGGAGTTAAGTTTTTGTATCGATATTTTAGTGTGAAACATACCAACTTCTGACTGTATTATGTGTATTACTGTGGTATTCATAGTAAATCTATATTACTGAAAAATTAATTATAAACAAATTGGAAAATGAAATTAGAGTCAATATTCCTGCTATTAGGAACTTGAAAAAGCAGAATAACTTCTTGAATCAAACTCATCTGCATACTGTAGTAGCTTTTCCGGTATTTGTGCTTCCTTTCATAAATGAATTGTATGTAGTATATGTAGTTAGTGTCTTTTCTAGCAGCAGTAACACTATTGACACCAATTGTGAATGATATCTCTGAACAGAAGATGCTAAACCATGAATTTATTATGATAGTGGTAGTTTCTACACCATTCTTGATCTAAGTAGGAAAAGAAAGTGGAGAATCAGTCGTGTGGGTAGTGGCAGCACCATGATTAGTCGTTGTAATTGTAATAATTGCATAATAATAGCATTTTCAAGGCACTTGTTATCAGAATACAAAGTGTTCACAATGATGGTAGTTGTTAGACCTTTGATGGTTGAAGAATATGTTGAATCAATGATATGATCAGTATAGTTACAACTGTGGTCGTGAACCTTGTTGATCATTTATAGCCTGTATGTAAATCAGAAATAGTTGAAATCACACTTATTTACGATAAAATAGTTGAAATATCTCTTCTTGAAGTACCTCTTTTTATTGAGATTGAAATATCATTGTCAAAACAGATACAGTTGTAGTTGGTATCGCTAGAGGATTATTCAGAGAAACAGATGCTTGAGCGCTTATTATATTTGAGTTTTGTGGTATCTATATTATGCATATAGAAAGTTCAAGCTTTTGAGTGTATTCTACAAATATTTGAGGCAGAGTTGGATAGGCGATTTTTAATTCAACCGAATAAAGAACCACCTTGTTAAACTACAGAAAAATTAAATAAGCGGTCTTTTGTAGAATCCAAAAGTAATGGAGACTGGGATTAATAGTATCTATCTATGTTAAAAGGCTCTACTCAAAGACATGAAACTTAGCAAGACTTCACAAAATCGCAGATCTAGCTGTGATAGATCATATCGATTGCAGAAGTAATTCAGTTACCCAACATCTAAAACAAGTATAGAACAGAAAAACTGATGGTTTCTAGTGTAAAATAACTCCAAAAACTCTTTGATTGTGTTTTCTGAGATTCCCGTAAAGTTTAAACCGGGAGACATTTGCTGGAGTAGCTTCACGCACAATTAGAACTGTCAGTGAAGGTGCAAGTTAATGCTGGCAGATTCTTGTTCAATACTAAGGAATCTGAATTACTGTTCAAGTTAGTTTGTGTATCTCTGAAACTTGAATGAAAAGGAAGGAGTTCTGATTCAGATATGAACTTAAAGTGAAATTGGACTGAAGCAGCAGGAGCAAAATTTTTAGTTGCATTGTAGATAGTAAATTTCAAATTTAGCACAAATAACTGAAATTTTTAGAATCATATTGGTGGCTTCTCAGCCTTGTTTTCCAAACTTGACAGCTGCTTAGTGTAGTTGTATCTTCTACTTCTCGTTGTTATATTATTCTCGTCTACAATAAAGAAAATATGAAAAAACATAAATAAAAAAGGAATGAGTACAATACCCATGAACAGCTAAAGTAAAACGTCTCATTAAACCATTATCTCAATTGATTTTCAAAGAACTAAATCAGTCTATGTTTTACTTATAAAGGTTGTGCACAAAAAGTTTCGCGAATTCCAAAACGCGAATTAAATAATTTATTTAATACTGAAAGGTTCAACTTAATTAATTCTGCTCAATTCAAATGTCGAATGAATCAGAGCTGCGATCACTGCTGGCGAGAGGCTCTGTCAATACATTCGTCAAGAAAGAACCCAATAATGTGGTAAATGTCGGCTTAAATTTAGTTGGGACTGGTGTGAAACCTGTATATAAAGAAAAGGTGCTGCCCAATGATTCCAATTTAGAATATAAATTTCTTAATTTTGATAAACACCAACCTCCATCAAAAGAAATTATTGAGGATCTTTTTAATGACTTACTAAAAAGAAGATCTTTTTCAAATGACGCAATTATAAATTTAAAAAATTTCTCACTAGAAAGAAAATGGAATCTGATATGTCAAGATCAAATAAGTGAAAATCAAACAATCATTAACAATTCACAAAGATTTGAGAAAACTCCCGAATGGTTTTTATCAAAAGTTAAAGTCTTAAATATAAAAGAATTGCATTTATTAGAAAGATATTTAAGAGGTAAAGAATTTGTCACAGAGTTTTTAACTTTAGACGGTCATATTAAATTAATGCAAGTTAAAATAAATAATATAGAGGAAAAAAAGGAATTTCTATTGATTTCATGCTATAAATCCCTAGTTAATGATCGAAAAGGTCTTGATTTAATTGTTCAAAATTTAGAATTATTAACCTTTTTCATTGGTATTTTGATTAACACAACTAAATTAAACAATAAGAAAATCATTACAGATATTTTGATTTTATTAAGTTACTGGTCTGATTCTTTAGGTAGAAATAACATTTTAAAAGCTTTTAACCTATATACAAATTTCAATATGTTGAAACCATGGATTCAAAATCTAGATTCAATTTTAAATGAAGATTATGAAATATTCTCAAGTTTTTTAGTTAAAGAGTTGATGCTAAGTTCAGTTTTGTTATTGATTTCACTATGCGAAAATGGTGAATCTTTAAACGATAAAAAAATCATTTTATTTAAATTAAAAGAAGATGGGTTGCATTCTTTATTATATAAATTTAAGTTGATTAATGATGATTTACTAAATGAAAAAGCTAAACAGTTAATTGACTTTGAAAATTCAATCTTTGAAGATAATCTATTAAATGAGTTAAACTTAGAAGGATCAACTTTAAATATGGACTTTAAGACTTTAAATGATAAAATTGTTGGTAATAATTCTTTGAATGAATTAATTTCGATTTTAATTAAATCTTTGAATCAAATTTTATCTAAAAATTCACAAGTTGAATCAATTAAAATTATAAAACTAATTAATAATATTATTGAGCATATTTCAAAATCAAACCAATCTTTAATGAATGTTGATAATTCTGAAAGCATAATTGTTTCTTCAATGCAGAGATTGATGGATCAATTAACAACAGATGATCTAGCTCAAAGAGCTGTTACTGAAATGAAAAATATTGAAAAAGAAAATATTTTAAAATCAAATGAAATAAAAGTTCTGAAAGAATCTTTAGCATTAAATAATGGTGATTTGCTAACTAGAAACTCTGAATTACAAGATGTTATAGTTAATAAAGATTCTGATATTAATAAATTAAAAGAATCAATTGATTTACTAGAAAAACAAGTGTCCAAACTTAAGAATCAACCTCAAAATTTTAACATTTATCAACCAAATTCAAAATCAAAGTCATATTACAATCAAGCAAACTCATTACTAAAATCTTTAAATCAAAGAAAGTTAAATGAAAGCATTCAAAATTCAAATTCTTTGAAAAAATCTAAATCAAGTTTTATGATGACAATGTTTAATGCTTCAACTCCTTCTTTAGATACAAACAACGACCTTGCTTTAGATTATTCAAAAACTTCTTCCAGTTATGAAGATGTACCACCAATGCAATTCCATTCAAATACTAATCTAATTTCTATCAAGACTGAGTTTAACCCAAACTTTGGTAATTTACCACCAATTTCTGCTAACAGTGAACCATATTCAGCAATTTCTGATACCGCTAATGGCTTAAATTTTGAAAATCAAATTGCTTCAAATGGTACAAATCAAATCTATGGTTCTAATTACTCTTCAACTTCTTTAATTGGCAATGGATTATTAAAACAAGATTATCAACTCAGTGATTCAAATACATCAATAACTGGCATAAGAAATCCTTCTTATGTTGACCCATCTGACCCATCATCTTCAGGTTTTAACCCGTATAGTTCCTCTGTTTCAATTAATGCTCCACCACCACCGCCATTACCTGAATTTTTTGCCTCAAATCCATCAATATCATCAGCTCAAAGTGATTCTGTTAGCAGTGGTCCATTCGGTAGTTCTTTTGCTGGATCATTTAGTGGTTCAATGTCAGTTGGACCTGGTTCTACTCAAGGTGTGTCGATGTCTGGTGGTTCAATCTCTACTGGTGGTTTTCCAGGAGGTTCAGTACCTGCTGGGGCCCTAACTGGTGGTTCTATTTCAGGTTCAGGTGGCACATTCAGTGGTCAAGGTACTATAACAGCAGGTTCATTTTCAAGTGGCTCTGTTTCGTCAAGAGGTCCACCTCCACCTCCATTACCAGATATGTTTAAAAACAGTAGTGGTTCAGTTTCCTCAATTGCAGTATCCTCGGGCTCAGCTATTCCACCAACAGCATCACCACCACCTCCGCCTCCTATGCCAGAAATGCTGAAAGGCATCAATAATGTGTCTCTTCCAGCTAGTGGTGGCCCTCCTCCACCTCCTCCACCTCCGTTACCTGATATGTTGAAAGACGCTAAAGTTAAGCAAGAATCATCAACAGCAGCAATTCTTCCTCCTCCTCCTCCTCCTCCACCACCACCACCTGAATTTTTGAAATTAGGCAATAAATCTGAGTCATCATTGCCAATTGGCGGTCCTCCTCCACCACCACCACCTCCTCCCCCAGATTTTTTGAAATCAAAATCTACTGAATCATTACCACTAGGAGGTCCACCACCACCACCACCTCTTCCACCACTATCTGGAATTAAAAAAGAAACAAAGATAAGTACAATTTTACCAAAGAATAAAATTGATGAAATTTCCAAAGCTTTACAACCATCTAAAAAGTTGAAACAATTACATTGGGATAAGGTTGAACAGATTGAAGATACTTTGTGGTTTGATACAAAGTATTCGAAAGTTAAGGAATTACAAGCTTTAGGTATTTTAACTGAGGTTGAAGATTTGTTTAAAATTAAAGAGATTGTTAAAAAGGAACCTGTTGAAAAACTAGAAGTCAAGAATGAGTTAATCACATTCTTACCAAGAGATCTATCGCAGCAATTTGGTATTAATTTACATATGTTTTCGAATATTCCTGAGGATGAATTAATTCAAAAGGTTTTAGCTTGTGATAATGATATTCTCAATAACGTTAGTGTTCTAGAATTTTTAAATAGTGATGATCTGTGTGAAATTAATAATTCTTTATTAAAAGAATTCAAACCATATATTACTGATTACAAAAGTGGCAAGAAACCTGAAAAAGATCCTAAAGAATTACAAAGATCTGACAAACTTTATTTGGAATTATGTATCAACTTAAGATCATATTGGAGATCAAGATCAAGAGCTTTGTTGGTTATTAAAACATATGAAAAAGATTATTATGATTTACTAGCAAAGCTCCAAAGAGTAGATGATTCAATCCAAGCAATTAAAAATTCTAAGAATTTAAGAGAGTTATTTTTATTGATTAGAGAAATTGGTAATTTTATGAATAGAAAACAAGTTCATGGTTTCAAATTGTCATCATTACAAAAATTAAGTTTTCTAAAAGATTCAGATAATAAAACAACATTATTGCATTATGTTGAGCAAATTGTTAGAAAGGCATATCCTGAATATTTGGGATTCCTTCAAGAATTATCTTTATTGCAAGAAACTTCAAAAATCTCGATTGAACAATTATCTCAAGACATAACCACATTTGTTAACAGTGTTCAAAATATTGGGAAATCGATTGAATCTGGTAATCTAAGTGATCCATCTAAATTCCATCCTGATGATAAAGTCTTGAAAAAATTAAAACCAAGATTACCTGAAGCTAAAAGAAAAATGCAATTATTAGAAGCCCAGCATGAATTAGTTTTGAAAGATTTTGAGAAAATTATGAAATACTTTGGTGAAAATACGAAAGATACAGTCGCAAGAAGTATTTTCTTAGAAAGCTTCTTACAATTCACAAATGACTTTAAGAAAGCACAAAGTGAGAATAAAGAAAAAGAAGAAAAGCAAAAAATTTATCAGAAACGTAAAGAAATGATGTTATTGCAGAATAAAAAAGCAAAGGAAAGATCAAAATCGGTTGATGAACTCAAGCAAAATGATGAAGAAGATGTGGTTGAAAACCTATTGAAGAAATTGAAAGGTGTTTCTGCTACTAGAAGGAGGGTTAGTACATCAGATGGTTTGACAATGCCTGCACCTTCAAGAAGAAATACAGAAAATGATGAATTGTTAAGTCGTGCCCAGTCTATGTTACAGGGTACAAAAAATATTAATGTTTAATGACCTACTATAAATTATAAATGCATATTAATGAATGAATACTGTAGAAATACAAAATATTATCAAGAAAGCTATAAACATTGAATTAAAAGTCAGTTAATTAAAAATAAGTGATGTTAAATAAAAAAAGGGGGAAAATGTAAAATCTATTGTGAAGTTTAAGCACTTCCAGACTCTGAGGTTTTTTCATCAACTTCAGAATTTGATTTGTTTGCAGATTGGTGTTCGTTTTCATTTTTAACTCTTGATGACTTCTTTGGAACTCTGGCTAACCAATACAAGAATGTAGCAAGAGCAACATTAATGAAGATATAGGCAATGAAAATACCCAAATTTCTCCATCTCAAATCATAATTCAAACTAACTGCCTTCAAGAATGCATTAGTAGTGGACATGGCGCAAAATTCACAATTGGAAGTTGCATCTGAGTTAACAACATATCCAGTACCAGTGGCAGCAATATATGAAGATAAATATTCACCACAGGTTTGACCATCAGCTGGTTGCAGCACAAATTAGCTGATGATTACCAACAGCATTGGATAAGAAACCATCAACAAAATAAGTCATTGGAGAAACTCTGTACATGAAAATCCAAAAACCTGGTAAATCTTCACGAGTAACTAAAACACCACAGAATGTTAAACCAAGTGTAAACATTAAAGAGGCAACATTCCCAGCACTTTCAGCTAACTCTAATGGCGAAATCACTAAATGTGCAATGGAACCAGCGTAAACAAAGAATGAACATGTGTACAACCAAGCATAAGCACCACGATTGTTAACAGCATCGGTTGGTTGAGCATTGTGGTAGAAACCAGCTGGATAATAGAAACAGAAGAAGGCAACAGTACCAGTTAGCACGTTCCAAGGAATTTCAACGGTAATCTGAGCAGCCATAAACGCGAACCATGAGAATGTTTTAGATGGTCTTTCCCTGGTCTCGTATAAATCTCTTTGCTTAACAAAATATGGTAAAATTTGTTCAACTAAAGGATTCATAATAATTAAGAACAAGAATAAAGCAAACATTTGATTTTGTAAACCTTGGACAGACAATGATGCATTAAAAATAGCAAAACCGATGAACAATGATGATGAAACCGCCAAAAACATTTTAGACCAAACAAAAACAGGAGCTCTCCAGTATTGTTGGAAAACTCTCTTAGTAACTAAGACATATTGTAACCACATTGGAGCTGCATACGATGACTTATTGGTTTCTTCCATTGGGATTTTAACTAACTCTTTTTCCATTTGATCTAACTCTTCTAAAATAGCTTTACGTTCTTCAGAATTCATCCAAACTTCATAATAATCTTGATTAGCATGTGAACCTGGTGCAGCACCAATAATTTGTAACATCCACTCCGATGGATTAGCTCCTGGTGGACATGGTGGCGCACCATGAGCTTCAAAATAATCGATCAATGTTTGACAGTTCTCACCTAAATCACCAAAATAGATAGTTTTACCACCACGAGCTAAGAATAATAATCTATCAAATTCTTGCATTAAGATAGCTGAAGGTTGATGAATAGTACACAAGATGGCTTGACCATGGTTGGCTAATTTTCTCATCAATTGACAGATAGACCAAGCCGTTTGTGAATCTAAACCAGATGTAGGTTCATCCAAAAATAATAATAATTTTGGTTTAGCAGCTAATTCAACACCAATAGTTAACCTTTTTCTTTGTTCAACATTCAAACCCTCACCGGCAACACCAACAACGGCATCCGCATATTTGCTCATTTCTAGAATACGGATAACTTCTTCAACGTAAGCATCTTTTTCTTCCTTTGAAACACTAAACGGTTGTCTCAAATAGGCGGAGAATCTTAACGCTTCACGAACTGTAGCTGTTTCTAAATGTAGATCTTGTTGTTGAACATAACCAGTAGATCTTTGGAAAGACGAATCCCTCAAACGACCATTAACAAACATCTTACCAGTCACAACACCCATAGTAACACGATTAGCTAAAACATCCAATAATGTAGTTTTACCGGCACCAGTTGCACCTATTAGAGCAGTCAAAGTACCAGGTTTGACCCAACCATCAACACCAGTTAAAATTTCACGATATTCACTTTTGATCTTAATGGTATAGTGAACATCCCTCCAATGGAAAATATCTTTACCTGTTGCTAAGGAGTCAACATTTTGGTCATCCTGTTCTTCTTCCTCAGTTTTATCTTTTTCATTTGAACTGTTTTCTAAATCATGTTTAATTGATGGATTTTCCTTTTTAAGCTTTTTCAAAGTTGATCTTTGAAATAACAAAACCTCACCTTTTTGTTTAGCAGATTCATTATACTCAGAAAATACCAAGTAACCAATACCTAAAACAATTGCGAAAGCTAAAGTAATACCCCAATTTCTCCATTTATGTTCAGATCTGTAATCGTAAGCAGATAACAAATAAGCACTACCGTCAACTGTTGTTGAACCAGGTTCTGCACTAACAGCTACACATATAAATGAATCACTTGGTTGACCAGCAGGTAGTTGATCAGGAGGCGCAGGTAAGAAACTTGAACAATCAAATATGGCACCTCCAAATTCATTTACCATTAAAGCTTCAAATGCGTAAGCCAAAGGATTAATATAATTAATCCATCTTGACCAGCCTAACATATAAGTAACAGGAATAGTGAAACCAACAAACATAGTCAATGCCAATAACACAACATGAGCAGGAACCAAAGCTTCAGGTAACGAATTTGCAGCAGAACCAATCAACCTAAAAAAATGAGACATGGTAAAGGTTGCCGTAATATTGACCAAAAAATAGAAGAAAAATCTACCTGGTTCCCTTCTATAATGAACCATAAAGTAATACACTAAATTGAAAAAAATAGCAGTAATAAGTTTCTGAGGAACATGAGCAATAATCGAGGCAAGAGAAGCAGCGGATGGATGATATAAAGCGTATTGCTTATGCTTTTCAGTAATAGGTCTAGCTTCGAATAAAGACATGATTTCTAAAAAAGATGAAAACCCATTAAACAAAATAGCAAAGAACATGGAACAACCCCGATGTGTGAAAGATCCAGTAGTTGGCTGTAAATTATAGAAAATTGAAGATAAAACTAAGGCCATCATGGAATTGGCAGCAGTTTCAAACAAATTAAAGCCCATATCATTTCTAATTCTTTGAAATTCTCTTTTTAAACAATATCTAGTTTGCATCCAGAAGGAGACAGTATAAGACGAAGAAGGCCTTAAATGTTTTGATTGTTTGGCATTGTGAGCAGCTCTAACATATTCCGTAGCGTTTTCATCTTTTTGCTTTTCAAACTCTGCTTCAATATCATAGATTAAAGTTTGATATTCTTCAGAAGATTTCCAATAGTCTTCGAATTCTTGTGGAGTCTTAGGAACTTTGTCTTCGAACCCTTCTTGAGTCACTCTTTCTTTTGGAGAAGTAACAGAGGTTAAAAAATCAGCAACTGTTTCTCTTTCTGGACAAAAGTAACCCATCTTGACAAAATAATCTTTTGCTGCTCCTGTTTCACCAAAATAAATTTGATAACCCTCATATAAGACTGAAACTTTATCAAATAAATCATAAGCATCTTGAGAACATTGATAGATGGCAATCAAAGCGGTTGTGTCTAAAACATCAGCTTGAGTTCTTAAGGCTCTAATAAACTCTAATGCAGTGGCTGCATCTAAACCTCTAGTGGCATTATCCCAACATTGTAATCTTGCACCTGATAATGACACCTCACAAATTGAGACTCTTTTTCTTTCACCACCAGAAACACCTCTAACTAACGCATTACCGACTTTAGTATTCTTAGTATGAGACAAACCATAAGTAGCCATATAAACTTCAGTTAAAGCATCAGCATATTGGTCCCTAGTAACATTTGGTATTCTATTTTGGGGTGTTCTAAACTTAGCAGCTAAGGATAATGTTTGCCAAACAGTTAAATGAGGGAAATGAGTATCAGTTTCAGCGTTATAAACAACTTCTCCCCTGTAATGGTTGCTTATTTCATGAGGAGTTAAGCCTTGGTATGAAATTTGAGATTCTTCACCTATGTGGAATCCATGTGTATTTGCAGCAATTGTCTTTAATAAAGTTGAACAACCCGAACCTGGTCTACCTAAAACAACACACACTTCTCCCGGTCTTATCATAGCATCCATTGACTTTAAAATATCAAATTGAGCAGCTTCTTTGGCACTTTTAGAACTGAACAAAAATTTAGCTGCCCTTGAAGCGTATTTAAGCGGAGCATTGAGAACTGTTGTTTGATAATCCGTATCCGTAGCATTACCATAAGCTCTTAAATTTCTATAAGCAATACCTAAGGAATAAGATTTATAGTATTCCGGATCTTTATCCATGAATGATTTAAAGTTCTTAATCCAGTATCTTGAGTTGAATTGATCAGAGTTTGGATTTAATTTATCTTCTAAATCTGGATTATCCATTGGCGAAACACCAGGAGCAATAGTTGAAACTCTGGATAAAGATTCACCCGCAACTATTTCAATCTCATTATCATCATTAACTGGGTTTTGAAACAATTTAGCCAATTTTGTAACATCCTGGTCAACTTGCTCAGTGTAACCTTTGTAAGTAATTTGCTCAGAGGGCTCATTGATCTCATCATTGAGTTCCACAAGATGTGGATCAACTTGAGGTCCAACAACTTTGTTAGAGTCAGTACTACTCAAAAACATCTTGAACCTTTTGAAAACTAAACAAAGATAAGTGAGAAATTGTCAATTATTTATATTGTAACAATATTCGTTCTGCAACGATACGCATATTTCACTCTGTTTACGAGACTCCTTCCAATCCCAGAAGGCCCCCAGAAGGCCCCCAGAAGGAAGCTCCGCAAAGCTCCTTCTGAAATTCACTCCTCCAAAACTCCACGCTGCATATAATAAATCCATGTAAATCCGGCACATTTTGGACAAAAGTGGTAATAAAAAAAAGCTAAAATGATGCTATTGGTTGATTTGGGAAGGATCAGGCCAAGTATTAACCAGATGTACTAATATACAAGCCTAACCAATAATAATTTACGTTTTAATGCCCTAGTAGTTCAATCCAATCAAGTCTTCTCTATTCTTTTGAAATGTGTACATTTTCGGACAAACTAATAGTGCAGCAGCACCAACATACATAAATAGTTTAATTGTTAGATTTGAAGTCAAAAAGATAGTTATTCGGTGATTTCAAAAATGGAGCTTTATCTCTATTGTTTTCTATGTTTATTTGACTCCAAATATGGAGGATTTACGGCCATTATTGGCTACTATTTTATATATATGAAGAGTTTCAAATTCACTACGACGAATATACAGAGTCTCGATTCTGACACCTAGGTAATCATTTTTTACCTTAGCAGGTAATATCTTCTCAAAAATCCTATGGATTAATAAAATTATGGTATTTTGTTAAATCTAACATTAAATGGCGGGTTTCAATAAAAATAAGTGAGGTTCGGCGAGCTTCAGGATCTGTAATCTAGCTGTTAAGGATACCACAGTACAAAAAGAACACCTTAGCAACTAACATGAAAGCAGATATGGCACAAGATATTATATTAGAAAGAATTTTTATTCCTTGAGGTTAATATGGAATGTGTGAAAGAAAAAACTACTTCTTCCAATAGTAGCAGGACCCTTTAATTCTCTCGGGATTTTCCATAATTCTATTCTAGAATAAAAGAAACACGCATTCAATAGGAAGGGAGGGTAGAGTGAGGTAGCGTATCCATCTGTAGAGTGACTATATGGATTACATTATTTAGAGGAGCGCTGACGTATAAAATTCCGAGTAAATTTTGAATCGGCCAGAATTTTTGGTATACTAGTTGTTAAACCCTGTGCCAGCAAGACCGATTATAATAACAAGCCCAAAACAGAGCTAGAATGTCATAAAGAAGCTTAATTCAATCTTCTCTACAAATCTAACCTAAAACTTCAAAATATTTATTTAATATACGACAAACTAAAAATAAGGATACACTCTTTTCTAACAAAAATTAGTTATTAAACTATGGTTTATTCGCTTTTAGAACCATTACTGCCTTCTTTAGTATTAGAAGTCTTTGAATCAGAGCTATCAGAGCTATCAGCTGTTTTATCTTTCTTGAAAAACCCAAGAAGGTCAAGTTTACCAGCTGTTTCCCTGTCATCTTTTTCACCAAGTGGTTTCGTCTTTGGAAGAGTAGTTTTAACACGATCATGTTTCTTTGGAACTCTTGCTAACCAATAGAAGCACATAGCAGCAGTCATATCAATGGCTATATATGCGATTAAAATACCAAAATTTCTCCATCTTTGGCTAAAGTATAAATCAGCACTTGCTAAGAAATCATTAGTAGTACTTAAAGAACAGAATTCACAATAATCAGTTGCACTTGGATCTTTAATATAACCGGTACCAGCTGCTGTAATATAACTATCTAAATATTCGGCACAGGTATAGCTATCTGGTGGAACAACAACGGCATATTCATTTTCAGCACAGGTAACAGAAGTATTAGCCAAAGCATTTGACAAGAAACCGTTAATGAAATATGTCAATGGTGAAACATAGTACATAAAGATCCAGAAACCTGGTAAATCTTCACGAGTAACTAAAACACCACAGAATGTTAAACCAAGTGTAAACATTAAAGAGGCAACATTCCCAGCACTTTCAGCTAACTCTAATGGCGAAATCACTAAATGTGCAATGGAACCAGCGTAAACAAAGAATGAACATGTGTACAACCAAGCATAAGCACCACGATTGTTAACAGCATCGGTTGGTTGAGCATTGTGGTAGAAACCAGCTGGATAATAGAAACAGAAGAAGGCAACAGTACCAGTTAGCACGTTCCAAGGAATTTCAACGGTAATCTGAGCAGCCATAAACGCGAACCATGAGAATGTTTTAGATGGTCTTTCCCTGGTCTCGTATAAATCTCTTTGCTTAACAAAATATGGTAAAATTTGTTCAACTAAAGGATTCATAATAATTAAGAACAAGAATAAAGCAAACATTTGATTTTGTAAACCTTGGACAGACAATGATGCATTAAAAATAGCAAAACCGAT
Organism: Millerago galiae; assembly: GCA_030568845.1. Taxonomy (NCBI): domain Eukaryota; kingdom Fungi; phylum Ascomycota; class Saccharomycetes; order Phaffomycetales; family Phaffomycetaceae; genus Millerago; species Millerago galiae. Next base: position 169,854 of record JAJMIZ010000010.1, on the reverse strand, counting down.
GAACAATGATGATGAAACCGCCAAAAACATTTTAGACCAAACAAAAACAGGAGCTCTCCAGTATTGTTGGAAAACTCTCTTAGTAACTAAGACATATTGTAACCACATTGGAGCTGCATACGATGACTTATTGGTTTCTTCCATTGGGATTTTAACTAACTCTTTTTCCATTTGATCTAACTCTTCTAAAATAGCTTTACGTTCTTCAGAATTCATCCAAACTTCATAATAATCTTGATTAGCATGTGAACCTGGTGCAGCACCAATAATTTGTAACATCCACTCCGATGGATTAGCTCCTGGTGGACATGGTGGCGCACCATGAGCTTCAAAATAATCGATCAATGTTTGACAGTTCTCACCTAAATCACCAAAATAGATAGTTTTACCACCACGAGCTAAGAATAATAATCTATCAAATTCTTGCATTAAGATAGCTGAAGGTTGATGAATAGTACACAAGATGGCTTGACCATGGTTGGCTAATTTTCTCATCAATTGACAGATAGACCAAGCCGTTTGTGAATCTAAACCAGATGTAGGTTCATCCAAAAATAATAATAATTTTGGTTTAGCAGCTAATTCAACACCAATAGTTAACCTTTTTCTTTGTTCAACATTCAAACCCTCACCGGCAACACCAACAACGGCATCCGCATATTTGCTCATTTCTAGAATACGGATAACTTCTTCAACGTAAGCATCTTTTTCTTCCTTTGAAACACTAAACGGTTGTCTCAAATAGGCGGAGAATCTTAACGCTTCACGAACTGTAGCTGTTTCTAAATGTAGATCTTGTTGTTGAACATAACCAGTAGATCTTTGGAAAGACGAATCCCTCAAACGACCATTAACAAACATCTTACCAGTCACAACACCCATAGTAACACGATTAGCTAAAACATCCAATAATGTAGTTTTACCGGCACCAGTTGCACCTATTAGAGCAGTCAAAGTACCAGGTTTGACCCAACCATCAACACCAGTTAAAATTTCACGATATTCACTTTTGATCTTAATGGTATAGTGAACATCCCTCCAATGGAAAATATCTTTACCTGTTGCTAAGGAGTCAACATTTTGGTCATCCTGTTCTTCTTCCTCAGTTTTATCTTTTTCATTTGAACTGTTTTCTAAATCATGTTTAATTGATGGATTTTCCTTTTTAAGCTTTTTCAAAGTTGATCTTTGAAATAACAAAACCTCACCTTTTTGTTTAGCAGATTCATTATACTCAGAAAATACCAAGTAACCAATACCTAAAACAATTGCGAAAGCTAAAGTAATACCCCAATTTCTCCATTTATGTTCAGATCTGTAATCGTAAGCAGATAACAAATAAGCACTACCGTCAACTGTTGTTGAACCAGGTTCTGCACTAACAGCTACACATATAAATGAATCACTTGGTTGACCAGCAGGTAGTTGATCAGGAGGCGCAGGTAAGAAACTTGAACAATCAAATATGGCACCTCCAAATTCATTTACCATTAAAGCTTCAAATGCGTAAGCCAAAGGATTAATATAATTAATCCATCTTGACCAGCCTAACATATAAGTAACAGGAATAGTGAAACCAACAAACATAGTCAATGCCAATAACACAACATGAGCAGGAACCAAAGCTTCAGGTAACGAATTTGCAGCAGAACCAATCAACCTAAAAAAATGAGACATGGTAAAGGTTGCCGTAATATTGACCAAAAAATAGAAGAAAAATCTACCTGGTTCCCTTCTATAATGAACCATAAAGTAATACACTAAATTGAAAAAAATAGCAGTAATAAGTTTCTGAGGAACATGAGCAATAATCGAGGCAAGAGAAGCAGCGGATGGATGATATAAAGCGTATTGCTTATGCTTTTCAGTAATAGGTCTAGCTTCGAATAAAGACATGATTTCTAAAAAAGATGAAAACCCATTAAACAAAATAGCAAAGAACATGGAACAACCCCGATGTGTGAAAGATCCAGTAGTTGGCTGTAAATTATAGAAAATTGAAGATAAAACTAAGGCCATCATGGAATTGGCAGCAGTTTCAAACAAATTAAAGCCCATATCATTTCTAATTCTTTGAAATTCTCTTTTTAAACAATATCTAGTTTGCATCCAGAAGGAGACAGTATAAGACGAAGAAGGCCTTAAATGTTTTGATTGTTTGGCATTGTGAGCAGCTCTAACATATTCCGTAGCGTTTTCATCTTTTTGCTTTTCAAACTCTGCTTCAATATCATAGATTAAAGTTTGATATTCTTCAGAAGATTTCCAATAGTCTTCGAATTCTTGTGGAGTCTTAGGAACTTTGTCTTCGAACCCTTCTTGAGTCACTCTTTCTTTTGGAGAAGTAACAGAGGTTAAAAAATCAGCAACTGTTTCTCTTTCTGGACAAAAGTAACCCATCTTGACAAAATAATCTTTTGCTGCTCCTGTTTCACCAAAATAAATTTGATAACCCTCATATAAGACTGAAACTTTATCAAATAAATCATAAGCATCTTGAGAACATTGATAGATGGCAATCAAAGCGGTTGTGTCTAAAACATCAGCTTGAGTTCTTAAGGCTCTAATAAACTCTAATGCAGTGGCTGCATCTAAACCTCTAGTGGCATTATCCCAACATTGTAATCTTGCACCTGATAATGACACCTCACAAATTGAGACTCTTTTTCTTTCACCACCAGAAACACCTCTAACTAACGCATTACCGACTTTAGTATTCTTAGTATGAGACAAACCATAAGTAGCCATATAAACTTCAGTTAAAGCATCAGCATATTGGTCCCTAGTAACATTTGGTATTCTATTTTGGGGTGTTCTAAACTTAGCAGCTAAGGATAATGTTTGCCAAACAGTTAAATGAGGGAAATGAGTATCAGTTTCAGCGTTATAAACAACTTCTCCCCTGTAATGGTTGCTTATTTCATGAGGAGTTAAGCCTTGGTATGAAATTTGAGATTCTTCACCTATGTGGAATCCATGTGTATTTGCAGCAATTGTCTTTAATAAAGTTGAACAACCCGAACCTGGTCTACCTAAAACAACACACACTTCTCCCGGTCTTATCATAGCATCCATTGACTTTAAAATATCAAATTGAGCAGCTTCTTTGGCACTTTTAGAACTGAACAAAAATTTAGCTGCCCTTGAAGCGTATTTAAGCGGAGCATTGAGAACTGTTGTTTGATAATCCGTATCCGTAGCATTACCATAAGCTCTTAAATTTCTATAAGCAATACCTAAGGAATAAGATTTATAGTATTCCGGATCTTTATCCATGAATGATTTAAAGTTCTTAATCCAGTATCTTGAGTTGAATTGATCAGAGTTTGGATTTAATTTATCTTCTAAATCTGGATTATCCATTGGCGAAACACCAGGAGCAATAGTTGAAACTCTGGATAAAGATTCACCAGCAACAGCTTCAAACTCCCCATTTGCATCGAAATTTGGTCTTGAAGTTTGAGAAACACTTGTAATCTGTCTTGCTAATTCAGCAATACTTTCATTGACACTTTCAGTATAACCTTCGTATGGGACATGAGAACCACTCATACTAGCATCCGTTTCTAGACGATCCTGGTGAGGAGACCCTGTGGGATCAACATCCCTATTACCAACACCCCTGAGAAGCATAACAATTGTGAAAAACGGAAAACGGAAAGAAAATAAAGTAGAATTTAAAAACAAATTTAAAAATATTTATAGGGTACGCACAATTATGCAAAATTTGACTAACCTTTTTTCTACTTATAACCGTGGAAACATTACCCACTATCAGACCACTCGCGGAACGCAATAGACATCCGTAGTCTTGGAATGGACTCCACACTAAGATCTCCATGCTGTACAGGCAGAAAATAGGCAGAAAATAGGTAGAGGACAAACAGAAGATCAGAGGGTCTTCCAGGCAAACGCAGTAGCTCTAACTAAGAGTGCTGAATTGGAAGATTCAATGAGTTCATCCAATTCTGTGCGCAAATCTTCCTTCCAATACTTTGAAACACTAACCTGATCCATCCAAAATTCCCAAGCTTCTTTTGGCTCTGAATATCAATTTGTTGCTAGCCTGTCAACCGTCTTGCATATAAAATCAGTTTCGACCTTTGCCCTCGGATTTCTTTTAATATTGTTTGTTTACAAACCGCGAATTTATCAAAATAAACATATTCTTTCGTTGATGTCGTTACAGCAGAGAATACAGGAGAAGAAAAGGGAGCTGGAATCCTTGCAAAAGGTAGAGGAGCTGTCACAAAATTTATGCTCACAGTTGGAGAATTTAGAGACAAAGTTGGACACCTTAGCTGATGGTACTGAAGGTATGTGACCTCATCTTGATACTTATTATATACTAACTATATAAAGCCGTAGCTTTGGTAATGTCTAATTGGACTCATATAATTAAATCTGTATCATTAGCATCTAGTATGTACTCATATATACCCATCAGCTCTATACTAACCTTCCAGTGAGTCTTGCCAATTATGCTGATGCTGACTATGAAAATATTGAAGCTCCACCTTTACCTGAAACTTTAGTAAGGTTGAGAATAGAGGATGAAGATTTGAGCTACGTTAATGAAACTAATGAAGAAATGGAATGATTTTAATGTTACAATATCTTTAATTATAATAAACTTTTGTAAATTAATCTTCAATTATTAATTGATTGTAATTAATGACTTTGTTCATACTAGATTTCTCATTAGCTGTACCAATCATACCTTTAATTAATTGCTCTAACACATTATTTTCAAATAATTCTAAAATCGAATTATTTTCAAACTTTAACTCTTTTCTTAATTCATCAATTTCGATACCACCAATAAACTTAAACCTTAATAATAAATCAGCATCGTTTTCAATTGAAGTCAATTCTTTGATATTAGGCAATGGGATCTTGAATCCATTGTTCGATAAATATAATTGCTCTTTAAAATAATTCAATAATGTATTAAATGTATTCGTATCTTCAATTAACTTTTTAATATATTCATTGGATTTATTTGATGATTTAATGATTTTTTCCCAGTCATCGCTTAAAATTGCTCTTTTCCAAATCAGTTTAGTATTGGTTAATTTTTCATTCTCTGAAATATTTGATAAATGTAAGATTTTAAATGCATAATGGAAATTTAAACTTTCATTAGTTTTATATCCGTCTAATAATGTAAAAATATCAATTATCTCATTAACCATCAAGGTTTTGTTAGTTAATAATCTACCCAACGCCCTTTCAAATGATTTCTTAACTAATTTATAATGTTCATTATTATATCTTGCATTTAATAAATCTCTAACAACTGCATCTACTTGAACAATTGGATCATTGTCTGATCTAATGTAAGCATGGATTTGTTCTAAAATTGATGTTTGAGCTTCTGAAAAATCTAATTCTTCTTGAATTTCTAATAATAAATTCTCTGAAATTGAATCAATGTTATTAAAATCTTCAATTGAAGCAATTATTGAAAGCTTGGAGATATTTAACTTCAACTTCTTTTCTCTCTGTGAATCATTATTTTTTTGTGAATAATTTAATAAAACTTCGCTTGCTTTTTTAAAATCATTTTCAAATATATCTTTAATCCAAGATATATTTGAATGATCGTTCTCATCAAAAAATCTTTTCAGATATTCACTATATTCTGGAAATCCTAACAATAATATTTGATACTTCTCTAACGAAATATAATAATTATATAATGTAAAAGCAAATTCATAACCGAATTTATTAAAATAATGTGCGAATCTTAATTGAATACTTTCAACTTCCGTTTCTGTCTTTGCAGATTCTCTGTCTTCATCTGAGATTTCGGCCAATGATTTCAAATCTTTATAAGTTTCTGCAATTGCTAATGCCGCTGTTTTGGCATTAAATAAAACTAATGATCTTGTCCAAAAACTTGAATTTTCTTTATAAAATAATTGAGTTGAATTGATTGAATCTTGTACGGTTCTTGTTTTTGGATTTTGTGCTTCTAGCCAAATTAAAACTTGTTGAGTTTGATAAAATAATAATTCAGCTAATTCAATTGAGATATTGGTTAATTTATCATCAATATTAGTTTGCTGGTTTGATAATGTAAATGAATGAAATATTTGATCAATAATTATATAAATTTGGTCTTTGGTGAACCATAATTCTTGTTTACCAGTTTGTGTTGATAATTCTAAAACGTCATATCTAAATGATTTTTCTAATTCTAAAACAGGACTAAAAATTTTGGTAACAATTTGTGCAGCAATATTTGAGGATATCTCTTTTGATTCATTTAGTCCTTTAAAAATTAAATATAATAGTTTATTTAATGAATCTAATCCATTTAAAAAGAAATCTGTTGGTTTTTTGGAAGTTCCAATATTTGAACTCAATGTCTTTAAAGATTTTTCAAAAATTGAAACAATTTCGAGTTCATTTGATTCATTTGCTTCGGTGATTATATTTTCTAAACTTAACGCAGCAGTGATTTTTTGTAAAATTGATAATAATTCTAAGAAAATTTCATGGGAAACTTTATTTTTAAAATTAATAATACCAAATTTTAACAATTTTTCTAATTTTTGTTGTCTTAATTTTAAATGATCCGATAATGAGCTTAATCTTGGTGGTAAATAAGTTGATTTTGATAAAAGAATTTCTTCCGCAACTTGAATTAAATCAGTTTCAATTTCAACTGGTGATATATAAATATTTTCTGGTAGATCAAATTTAATTGGGTTTTCATTATCTTCACCATAGAACACACCTTGCTCAATATGTGACTTTAAGAATGAAATATTTTGAATTGGCTCATCGTTCATTTTATTTGATTCTAGTGCCTCAATTCTGATGACTCCAATCTCTGGAATTATAACCAAGACTGATGGTGACTGACTGATCAAATTCATTTCATTATTTTTTTTTAAATTTTCAAAACCACTACCAATGATACTAACATCAGAACGGAATGTAACAACATCTTCCCATTTACGTTTTAAATTTAATGTATGATCTAATTTCGTAACTAATTCAGCTAAAACGACACTATTATCAAAAATAATGAATGCAATTGAACCCGGTGATGGGACGTATAATTTTGGTTGCTGAATATATGAAGTAGTAAATGTATTTAGTTTGTATGCAGAGAAGATTAATAAATGGTCGTCATCTTTTTTAATTGTAAATAAAACATAATAATTTTCATTTGGACCATTGTTTATTGAAGTTAATAACAGGAAGACCTCACTATTATCAATATTTGATAATAAGGCTAAGTCTAAAACTTCTAAGCTATTAGCAGCATTTGGGTATAATTCAACAATTGAAGTTGTTAGTAAACCTTTTAATTCATTTGAGAAAATTTGCTTCGATTGACCATCACTTGAACATGACCAAACTTGAAATTCACCACCTCTTGAAATTGAAGTGACAATACGTTCACCCTGACCTAAAATTGCACCAGCTTTGATTGAAGCAATCTGTCTTGATTTGTCCAGTTGACTACTGAAGAAACCTGTTTGTCTTTTAATAATATCAATGGTTCTAATATTTGGTTTACCTGCAAAATCTCTAAGACCTAATAGTATTACTCTACCTTGATTTGTACTTAATAAAACACCAGCTGGTTCAATATTTTCAGCAATTGTAATGACTTCCTTGTCATGCAATTTGATAATGTTTTCAATACCTTTATGATGTTGTAATAAACCAATTGAGGAAACTACTTCAACGTTTTCATAAAATCTAATATTACCAGTATGAGTGTTAATTGTAACAATACCTGGCTCATTTGAGCCGGCACTTGGAGACACTAATAAAACCAGCGGAGGAAACCCATTATTTGAGGGTATGCTTGGTAATTGGATAGTATTTGGGATTGTATCGACTGAGTTATAATTCCAAGTGAATACATTTTCACCAGATGTCAAAACACCATGGCTTGAACCTTCATCAGTTGAAGCAGTTAATAATTGATCTTCTGAAGTTCCAGATAAAGCAGTTGGAGTTGCAGCCATTTTAGAAACAACATATCTTGAATTCCTTGTTAATTCAGAAGAAACATTGGTGAATTGATGAGATCTTTGTTGATTTCTTTGTGAATTTGACGTTGAATTAGCAGATCTAACCTCTAATTGGCTGTTCAGACCCGCACCACGAGCAGCAAACCCGGTTCCGGATTTCTTAGAAGTGAAAGATACTCCGTTTGTCATGATTGAAACTCAAGATCAGCCAAAAACTTGATGATTCAAAACTCTAAATTAGTTCGATTTGTTTTGTTTACTCGAATTTTTGAAGAAAAATCTTTTCGAATTCCGGAAAATTACCCGATTTTTATCATATGTAAATCACGTGAAAGTCGGAATTCGTTGGAGCTCATCGCAAGAAATTTTTTTTTTTACTTGTAGAAATTTTTCATATACAAAATTTTATATTCAGAGATGATTAGATCAGTGTAAGTTTATTATGATTAGTTGGCTTTTCCTTCATACTAATATTTTAGTGTCCCAAAGAATGCTCGTTCTAAAAGAGCTTTAAAGAATAAAGAATCTAAATTAAATGAAAATAATAAAAAAGCACTTTTTGTTCCAGGTGCAACCAGTAACAAAGCTTTACATGATATCATGGTTGATTTAAGTGCTTTAAAAAAACCAGATATTAAAAGATTTTCAAAAAAAAATGAAATTAGACCATTTGAAGATGCTTCACAATTAGAATTCTTTAGTGAAAAAAATGATACTTCATTAATAGTTTTTTCAAGTAATAATAAGAAAAGAAAAAACAATTTAACATTTGCTAGAACATTTGGTTACAAAATCTATGATATGATTGAATTATTGGTTTTGGATGATTTCAAATTATTACAAGATTTTAAACAATCAACTTTTAATATTGGTTTAAAACCAATGTTTACCTTTAATGGTGGTATTTTTGATTCACATCCAGTCTATAAGCAAGTTAAATCTTTATTCTTAGATTTCTTTACAGGTGAAAAAACTGATCTTCAGGATGTTGCAGGTTTACAACACATCATTTCAATAACTGCTGGAGAATTTGAAGAAGGTTCACCATTACCAATTGTTAATTTCAGAGTTTATAAATTGAGAACTTATAAAAGTAATCAAAAAGTCCCAAGAGTTGAATTAACTGAAATTGGTCCAAGATTAGATTTTTCAATTGGTAGATATGAAACTCCATCACCAGAAATGGAAAAAGAAGCAATGAAGAAACCAAGACAATTAGAAGCTAAAAGTGTTAAAAATGTTGAAACTGATATTGTTGGTGATAAGATTGGTAGAGTTCATGTTGGTAAACAAGATTTGAACTTATTACAAACTAGAAAAATGAAAGGTTTAAAGAAAAGATATGATCAAGTTGATGAAGATTTCGATGACCCAGTTTATGATGATGAGCCAGCAACAAAGAAGGCAAAACAATAGATATTTAAAAAGTTTGTATAATAGATAATTTTGGAGGTATTTTTTTGAGATTCTACAAATGTAGTTGAAAAACAATTATGTCTATTTAATTAAAAAGGGAGAATGAACAATAAATATAATATGAAATGAATATCTAAGCAGTTGCGGATCTTGACTGTTTGTTATTGATTAATCTTAATAAATTTCTTAATAGCATGGCAATAGTAACCTTACCAGTCATTGGAACGTACAAACTTGCTTTTTCTTTAACATCAGCATTGAAGTTTCTTTCAGAAGAGAAATTAACGCAAACTGCACCATGTTTAACAAGTGTATTTGGGAATTTATAATTTGGAGATGGAACACCAGTAATGATAACGTCAGCGTTTTTAGCGGCCTCTTCTATGGTTATATCAAGATCTTCAACTTTGTGTCTTTTTAAATGTAAACCTTCACCTCTTGTGAATTTTTGAACGTTATCGATATCAGCAGAAAAGACAGTTGCACCATCATTTGCTAATAAAGCAGCTAAAGGACGACCAACAATTTCTGATCTATTAACGATTAAAACTTGTTTACCGTATAATCTGTTACCATAGTCTAATAAAGTGTTGTAAACACCTAAATATTCTAAGATTTTAACAATTGCTAAAGGAGTGCATGGTAAGATTGATTTTTGGGTTTCTTCAGCATCCAAGAATCTAATGTTATGATACATATTTTGGATGAATTTATGATTTAAACCTTCAACATCTTTATCCATTGAGACAACTTGTTGTAAATATTGATCTTGTCTATCGCCAAAAACTGGGAAATAAACCATAATACCATCAACTGCATCATCTTCATTGGCATCAATGATAGATTCTTCTAAATCTTCTTTACCAACAACTCTAAGTTCATAAGTAAAACCTAAAGATTCAGAGGTTTTACCAGTCCAATCAGCATACATTTGAGCAGCAGGGTCATCATTAGCTAAAAAACCAACTAATTTTGGTGATCTACCTAAAGCTTTGACACCATCTTCAACTTCTTTGATGTATGTTTTAGCAATACTTGAAGCTAAAATTGTTCTACCAGCAGGTTTTGGAGTTGAATCGTCTGACATGGGTGGTTCTTCTAGTTAAAGATGTTGATTAATTAAAGAATTAATTCCTTAAAATAAATTTTTGTGCCATTTAAATTAAATTTTTTTAATAATTTCTTTTTTGACTCCGGAGCGATGAGCTTGTGAAATTGATGAAATTTTAACTAAACGGATGTTTCTATTTAGTATTCTAAATTGGTAAAGTGTTAAATTTGATTAATTATCTTTTATATTTAATTGTATGGCTTTCTGTGCTTTTTGTCTAGCGTTTTGGCTTCTAATTCACATAGCTTTACTGCTTAAAAAAAGGACTGTTGGCTGCAACATGGTACAAAAAATTCATAATATTGAAAGTTAATCAACTGTATATATAATTACACATCATATATACAGATTGGAAGCCTTTTTCCTCAAATGTGATCCCACGTTACTTTAAACTCCTTTGGAATATTGGATTGTTACGGCCAACATTCAAATTTTTGTGTCACTTTTGCGATGTAATTTAATTCATCTAAATGAATGGGCTTTACTTTTTTTGTATAGGCCAAGTGAGATATATTTAAAATTAGTTCTATTTAGAGTGCTTTGGGATCTAGATTGGTATTTCAAGAAAGATTCTTGCAGACTCTGAAGGAACACAAAATGTCTCTGGTGTGGAATGGAGGCAGGGACTCTATAATTACACCCAATAAATTATTGCGGTATAGCTAATGGAGGAATTTTATAGCATTTTTTTCATACTGATATACCTTATAATGGTCAAATCATCAAGAGAAATATGAAACTGAAGCAAAGAAGAGTCGAAGTAAATCATCTAAAGAACACGTAAAAACTCAAGAAAAAAAGACTTAAATGAAATTCAATCCTATTCTAGTAAGATTAATACACTTTTTTATATCATACCTTTTGAATTTACTTCTAAAACTCGTTGTACATACCTCATTCTGGTGTGACCGCGAATTTTTCTTTGCGGGTAATTTATGTCCTTTAACGAAATTTGTTGTGGAGCTTTGGAAACGAGAATTAAACGATTCAATTCATATTGAAAAACATCATTAAAGGACACATTTTGGTTTCTTGAGATCGTTTCTCTGCATTTATAATATAATATTTGTGCATATTGCTCAAAAACCCTCTCTCAAACTGATTATTTAAAGGAATTATCGGTTCTTCATTATTTGAACTTCAACATTAAAACTAAATTAGTTTGAAACATAGGATAATGAGTAGATCAAAGCTGAAAAATGATCAACCAGTAAGTGCACTATTTGAATTTTTACTTTTCCAAGTTACTAACTTCAATCTTAAGGAAATGGTGCAACTATGTACGTGTCAATCTTACCTCATTTCTTCACATGTGAGTACTAACATTAATTTAGATCAAAATGAATTTGTCTTCGAAGAAGGCGGTGGTAAAGGAACTTCAATCAATTTCGCTCCTTCATTATTGAAATCATTATCCCATGCTTTTAAAGAAAAGTCTAAAAAATCAGTTATTTATGATGATCATATGAAAACTGTAGGTACAGGGTTTTCTCATTTAGGTTTAAATAATGACTCCACAGCAAGTTTGAGTCTTTCAATCAAATCAGGCAAAGGAAAGAAATCACATACTTCTAAGTTTGAATCAGATCCAGGATCCCCAAGATACTCAGTCGATCAATACACAGATCTTGATGAAGATTGGGATGCTGATGTCGACCAAGGTCTAGCTTCAACCGAATCACAGCCTAAGTTTCTGGAAAACAAACCTTCAAAATCTTTTGAATATCCAAAATTAAAACATGAGAATCATTCATTTGGTATGAAGAATCATTTCCATGGAATTATTAATGACCCATCAAATTCCTTATATAATTTATATGGCCCACATATTGCTCAAGAAAATGAGTCAACTAAAGAACTAGAAGAAATGAATGCATTGATTTCAAGATTTAACAGATTTAAAAAATTAATTCAAGAACCAAATATTGATTTAAACAATTTAAAAAAAATGGCATGGAACGGTATCCCTTATGAACTTCGGCCAATAAGTTGGCAACTACTATTAGGTTACTTGCCAACAAATTCAGATAGAAGAGTTAGTCAATTATCAAAAAAGAGAAAAGAATATTTAGAAGGAATTGAGCAAGTTTTTAATAAAGAAAAAGATCAAACAACTTGGCATCAAATCGAAATTGATATACCTAGAACAAATCCAAAGATTCCTTTATATCAATCAGAAACTACACAAAGATCTTTAGAGAGAATTTTATATCTTTGGGCAGTTAGACATCCAGCTTCAGGTTATGTTCAAGGTATTAATGATTTAGCAACTCCATTCTATCAAACATTTTTAAGTTCTTATGTTGATGTTAATATTAAAATCGAAGAATTTGATCCAAAAAATGTACCAAAAGATGTGATGAATGCAGTTGAAGCTGATACTTTTTGGTGTTTAACGAAATTATTAGAAGGAATCCAAGATAATTATATCCATGCACAACCGGGTATAATTAGACAAGTTAATGAGTTAAAAGATTTGATTAATAGAATAGATTCAGAATTATATACACATTTAGTAAATGAAAATGTTGAGTTTATCCAGTTTTCATTTAGATGGATGAACTGTTTATTAATGAGGGAATTAAGTGTTAAAAATACAATCAGAATGTGGGATACATATTTAAGTGAAGTCAATGGTTTTAGCGAGTTCCACGTTTATGTTTGTGCTGCATTTCTAGTTAAATGGAGTGATGAGCTAAGAACAATGGAATTTCAAGATATTATGATGTTTTTACAAAATCTGCCAACAAAAGAATGGGATGAAAAAGATATCGAGTTATTGCTAAGCGAAGCTTTCATATGGCAAAGTTTATACAAACACGCAACTGCACATCTTAAATAATGAAAGAAAACTTAATGAACCTTTTCACCTTTTGTAGTTTTTCGCGAATAAACGAAAATTTTTACTCGATGAGCTTTTTTGACACAAATTTAAATCTTTAAAATCTCTTGATTGGCAGGTTTAAGCAGCTTTCATTGCAAATTCAACTCTTTCAAATTGTTCGCTGTAAAGAACGTCATTCATTTTGCACGGCCTCCCGTGATTTCCACCAGATCACTGTTCGTTCCTTCAAAGAAAACACCAAATAAGAGAAAATCGATCATAACCAATAAAAAGGTAATTAAACCGAAACTAGAGCAGCATATCAAGCCAATCCAAAACTCTAAGAAGAGAGAGACTGTTGAGAGAATGTTTCCATTTACTGTTCTTACCCATCCTACAAGCGACATAAGAAATCCAGCACTTTTGCTTCACAATTCAAGTGGTGATCGTTATGTGTTTGGCAAAATTCCAGAAGGTCTTCAAAGAACTTTAACAGAAACTAAAACAAGAATTAGTAAAGTTGATGGTGTTTTCCTTACGGGAGAATTGAACTGGCAAAGTCTTGGTGGTTTACCTGGTTTGATTTTAACTATTAGTGATCAAGGTAAAAAAGATTTAAATTTATTTTATGGTAATAATTATTTAGATTACGTTATTTCCACTTGGAGGTCCTTTGTTTTCAGATTTGGTATTAATTTGAATTCAACTATCTTATCAACTGAACAAGTCTTTACGAATGATATGATGAACATTAAAGCAATTAATTTACTACAAGAAAATGTAAAAGAAAATAAATTTGATGAAGTTACGATTAATAAATTAAAAAATATTGTTTCAAGAATGTTCCCACTGGATGTTAAAAATACGTATACAGAAGAAGAAAATAAAAAATTTGAAGAGCTAAGTGATCCAAAATTATCGGATCCTTATATTCATGTTAATTTACCAAATTTTAAGCCAGTCCAAACCTCAACCTGCTACTCAATTAAAATGAAAGGCGTTAGAGGTAAATTCTCTGTTGAAAAGGCAGCTGCATTAGGTGTTCCAAAGGGTAAAATTCGTGGTGAATTAGCTTCTGGTAAAAATATAACCTTAGAAGATGGTACAATTATCAAACCAGAACAAGTTTTATCAGAATCAAGGGAATTTGATACCGTTCTAATCATTGATATTCCGAATAATTCATATTTAAACTCTGCATTAAACTATCAATGGGATGAAAAAACTAGCATTGTTTATCATTTCTTGGGTGAAGAAATTGAACCATTTAGCGATAACTATATTTCCTTTATTAAATCTTTTAACCAAGATTGTTACCATTATATTTCACATCCTCTATACTGTCCGGATTCAATAATTTTTAAATCATCCGCCAATATTGGCTTAAAACTCAAAGCATTACAACCAACTCATTTCAATTTAGCAAAAAGTTATGCACCAGAAAATTCCATTCCAAATACTTTACCAAACAATGTTGACGTTTTACTACAAGGTCAGATTACAACTATTGAATCAACAATTCCTTCAATTAGAAATAAAATTACATTTGATCAATCCGAAGTTGCAATCAGAACTTCGAATGATTGGGAAGATTTTTATATTCGAGAAGTTCTACCTTTGAATTTTAAACCAAGTTTCCCAAAAGAGCAAATTTTAAATGAAGACTCAGTTGCTTCAATCAAGATTGATCCATCAAAATCATTAAGGGACCAAGTTGAAATTACAACTTTAGGTACAGGCAGTGCATTGCCATCAAAGTATCGTAACGTTATTTCAAATTTAATTAGAATTCCATTTGAAGATGAAAATGGTTCATTTGGATTCAAATCAGTCTTATTAGATGCTGGTGAAAATACAATTGGTACAATTTACAGAACTTTTGGTAAAGAGTTCATACCAACTCTTTTTAAAGAACTGAATATGATTTATTTAAGTC
Source organism: Millerago galiae (assembly GCA_030568845.1). Taxonomy (NCBI): domain Eukaryota; kingdom Fungi; phylum Ascomycota; class Saccharomycetes; order Phaffomycetales; family Phaffomycetaceae; genus Millerago; species Millerago galiae. The sequence goes on along the minus strand of JAJMIZ010000010.1, from coordinate 154,567 downwards.
ATTTGCATGCGGATCATCATTTGGGTATAATCTCAATAATTACTGAATGGTTAAAACATAATGAAGATAATGATAAAAAATTGTATTTAGTTACACCATGGCAATATAATACATTTGTTGAAGAATGGTTAAGATTTGAAGGTTGCATCAACCCATTTGATAGACTAGTTTATATTAGCTGTGAGCAGTTTTTATCAGGCAAAAAGAGATTTGAAATTGAATCTATTCCATTTGATGAATTTTTAACAAAACAAATTCAATCAAAAGAAAATAGATCAACTTTTGCCAAAAATGATAATAAAGTTTCAAATTTATTTTACGATGTTGGTATCACAAAGTTTAATACTTGTCGTGCAATCCATTGCGATTGGTCATATTGTTGTTCGATTACATTTAAGTTAAATTCAACAGAGAATTTTAAAATTTCTTATTCAGGTGATACAAGACCAAATTTTTATATGTTTGCAGAAATCATTGGACAAAATTCAGATTTATTAATTCATGAAGCAACATTAGAAAATGATTTATTAGAAGAAGCTAAGAAAAAAAGGCACTCAACAATTAACGAAGCAATTGAAATTTCAAATAAAATGAATTCAAAAAAACTAATTTTAACGCATTTCAGTCAAAGATATCCAAAATTACCAGCAATTTCTAAAAGAATTCAAATCAATTCAGAGTACTGTTTTGCATTTGATTCAATGATTAATAAATATGGTGATATTGGAGATCAAGAAAATTTGATTGGTCAATTAAACAAGGCATTTATTGAAGAAAAAAAGAAAGATGATGAAGAAATTGAGTCGGATTAATTTTTACGTATAAAATAATAGACTCTAATCATTTTTTTGTAATTATATATCACATTCTCTTGTAATATTATTGTTTCTGAATTTATGCTGTAGTATTTTGTTCATCAGTTGATAAATTATTATTATAGAATGATTCCCATAGTTCAACAGCTTCTTTTTGACTTTCGATTGTACTTTCCAAGAAAATTTCAATCGAATTTCTAAAATCGTGAATTTTTTCAAATTCAAAAGCTTTTAATTCTTCAATTATGACTTTTGAAATACTTATAAATTTTTCTTTGATTGATTGGTTCTTAGTTTCTAATGTTGATAATTCGTTTTTAATTAAATCTAATTTATCGGTTTGAGTTCTATTATATTTGAAATTCTTATCATAAGAACTTTGTTTCTTCTTTAGATCAGTTTCAGATTTTGCTAATAACAATAACAATTTATCTCTTTGGTCAAAGGTATCTTTAATACTTAAAATTAGTCTTTGGTACTCATCCAAAGTATATCCTAAAGTTAGCATGTCTTGTAGAGATAATCTATCTAATAAGTCTTTGATTTTAATTTGAGTATTTGAAAATTCTTGAAATAACTCATTTGAAATTTTTGAAACCTCTAAATCTGCTAACGTTGAAATTATATTAGAAAACTCTTCAGTCACAACTGACAAATCTTGTCTTTGAATAACAACAACTTCTAAATTTCTTGAAAATGCTTTAAATTCTTGATCTAGAGACTCAATATAAGATTTTTTATCTTTAAAATAATCATCAGGTTCAATAACTTTTGGGGTAAAGGAAAATGCACCACCAATTGAACTCAAAAAACCACCGGAATTGTTTAAAGAAGCATCATTATAATCGTTTTCAGTGAATGTTGAATTTGTTCCCAAAGCTTTTTCATGTTCTCTTGCCTCTGAAGAAAATCTATCACTTTGTAAAAACATTATAAAATCAGGATCTTTTTGTAAAATTGGACTTTGTGAAATTTTAACTAACATTCTTTCCAAGGCGAATCGTCTACCTTCAATAAAATCTTGATTAAATCTACCAACAGCTTGTTTTTCTGGTGGTGGAGGTATAATTCTACCTGGGTGAGTTTGTTGTAATTGACGGAATAGCCATCTAAAATCTCTGTATCTTCTTGAAACGACAGTATCTTTATTATTCAAAATATCAGTATCAGTTGTTGTATGAACACTATAGACTATATGAGCACTTGTTAAATCACCAACTTTGGTTGGATCACCAACGGTTATATGTAGTTCAGAAGTTGGTTCATAAGGCACCAAATCTTCTGTAGCTAACTTATCTTGTTTCTTGCTATCATTATCTTTGAATTTAATTGGGGATAAAGGGGTTCTATTTATATCAAATAGAGGAGCTTCAGATTCTTTTAATAAAGTTTCAGCAGGATTTAATTCAACTTTTGTTTCTTCGTTATGTTCGTCATCTTCATTTGAGCCTAAAGGACCTAAAGGATCAGTGACAGTGTCTGTATTCAATGATGTATCTTTTTTGACAGTATTACGACGTAATCTTGGAGCTCTATAAACATTTTGACGACGCAATCTATTTGGGGAAGTAACAGTTTTATCTTTCTTATCATCGAAATTCAATTCAGCAGTTGGTAAATTGGAATGAGATTTCAAATTTTCGTTAAATAAAGATTCGTCTTTCTTTGGAGATTTAATTGATTCTTTTTTAAAACCGTCGTCATGAGTTAATGTTGAAAATAATTCAGATGTATCTTTTGGTGGTGGAGATTTCGGTTGATGCTCAACACTTGAATTTGAATTCAAAGGATCTGAAGAAGTCGAAGTCTCGTGTGTCGATTCCTCTATTTGTTCTTCATTAACACTCTCATCGGCTTCAGTATGTTGAATATCATTATCATCGTTTTTTTTATCATTAACAGCAGTTTCCGCAAAAGTGGCAGAGAGCTCATTAACGATGCTCTTGTCCAACGCAGAAAACGTGGTTGGATTGGAAGAGAGTACATCATCCCATTGTGATGCCTCTAGTGGGTCGTGATCAGCCATTTTATCACTCAATTGCAAAGAATCCAAAGCGACTATTGAAGGAGGGTGAAACTTTGAATTTTTATAATTCGCGAATTCTTGTATGTTGATTATGTCAGATTTTAGTTATTAGTTTTAATTGTATTTTTGGCTTTATTTGAGTTATTTTTTCTATATATTTGTGTTGCATATTCTTTGATTATAATTAGAAACTTATTCTGCTTTTTTATTTTCACTTTAGTCCCGTTTTTGTGAATTTAGGACTTTTTTGTGCTTTTTTTTTTTAATCGTTATATACAATAAATACTTATGAACTATACTAATACTAATACTAATAGAACTAACTCACAATCGTCTACTTAGATCAATTCAATAAATAATTAATTAATTTTATATTTTGAAAAAAAAATTCAGTTTTTTTCTTCCATCAACAAAAATGTCACTTCGAAACAGGAAGAAAGTGGTGAAACCGGTCGAGTCTGTTGAAGCTCAGCTGGAAGAGAAACCTAAGGCAGTTAGGAATTTCTCATTGTGGAATGCCTGGGTTGCTGGTACAATTCTAAAGGTTTTATTATTCGACACATACCATTCGACAGATTTCGATGTTCATAGAAATTGGCTCGCAATCACACACAACCTACCGTTGAAAGACTGGTACGTGGAGCATACTAGTCAATGGACACTAGACTATCCACCTTTTTTCGCATATTTTGAATGGTTTTTATCACAATTCGTTCCAAAAGTTGTCAAAGATGATGGTTGTTTAGATATTGTTGAAGTTGGTAATTATGGATGGCCAACGATTATTTTCCAAAGAAGTACTGTCATCATCACAGAGATTCTATTGTTTGCAGTTTTACAAACATTCATTAATTTAAGTGAAGATAAAACGTTAAGTTTTATAATTGCAAGTTCATTAGCTTTATCACCAGGTCTATTGATAGTTGATCATATCCATTTCCAATACAATGGTATGATGTTTGGTGTTTTAGTTGGTATTTTATTGAGTGCTAAATTAGGTAAAAACTATTTAATGGCAAGTTTATTTGCAATTTTATTATGTTTTAAACATATATTTTTGTATTTAGCACCAGCAATTTTTGTTTATTTATTAAGAGTTGAAGTTTTAAACTATAAAGAATGGAAAACACCAATGAAATTCATCATGTGGAAACATTTGATTAAATTAGGACTAATTGTCATTTCAATATTTAGTATTGCATTTTTACCGTTTGTTTATTATGGAGTCTTTGGTAATTTAATAGCAAGACTATTCCCATTTTCAAGAGGTTTAACTCATGCGTATTGGGCACCAAATATTTGGGCAATTTATTCATTCTTGGATAAAATCTTATTAACAATTTTTAAAATCCCAATTCTAAACAAATCGATTTCAAAATTCTTACCAATCCCATCAATCACTTCAATCAATGAAACTTTAACAACAGTTGGTAATACAGGAACAAGAGGGTTGGTTCAAGATGTTTTTTTCATAATCTTACCTGATATTTCACCAAAAGTTACATTTTTATTAACGCTATTCTATGATATCTTGTCAATAATACCATTATTATATTACAAGGCTACTTTCAAAAGGTTTGTTGGTTGTTTGACTTTGAATGCATATGCTTCTTTCTTATTTGGATGGCATGTTCATGAAAAGGCAATAATGTTAATTATTTTTCCATTTACATTTTTAATTGAAGAAAAAAGATTACTAAATTGTTTCTTAATATTGGCTGGGTCAGGATATGTTAGTTTATTCCCATTATTGCCAAATCAGAATTTAATTAAACAATTATACACCTTCATTTGGTTTATCATTTATTCTTTATCATTTAAAGAAATATCCAAAAGTAAAACAAGAACAAGAATTTTTTTAATCGATAGATTATCGCTCATTTATGTGTTTGGTTTAATATTAATTGTATCGATTGTGTTTTTAATGAATTTGTTTAAATCTAGATTTGAAATATTACAAAGATTCGAATTTTTTGGATTAATGATCTACAGCGTTTATTGTGGTATTGGTGTCATATTCAGTTGGTTTGGATTGAGTTGGTTATATTTCTTTGAAGATTCTATTTGGGAATAGGTTTGCAATTATCACAAAACCATTTACCTCTAGGAGGTTTTTTCAATCCCACACAATCATAATGAAACCATTCTTTTACGCATTTTGGATTATCACAAGCAATCATATCACCAAAACTTTCTTTGTTACAATAACAATATGTTGGTTCTTTTTTAATCTTAATTATATTTTTTTTAATCGGTTTTTTAATTTTCAGTTTAGGATTTACTTTTATCATTGGTGTTAATTTTGGATTTTTCAAATTAATCTTCAGTGTAATTGTTTTTGACAATGATGATGTTCTTTTATTCTGTCTTTTAAAATTATTCTGTAATTGAATTTCATTTAAATAATTTTTTTCATCATATTTTAATTGATTATGTTGATTTCCTAATTTTAAAGTTGCCAATTGAATTGATGAAGATATTGATTTTGCTTCAGCTAATGATTCTAACCGTATTGTGTTTAATTTATCCCGTATGCTATTAATATTCCTTACTAGACTTGTAGTTTCATTTGAAGATAATTCTAATGTTTGTAATTTAATCAAATCTGTATGTAATTCCTGCTCCAAAGTGTCGTATTGAATATCCAAACTCTGTACCAACCAAAGTTTCCGTATAATTTCTGCAGGTAAATGATCGACTACTGAAATGAAAGAGGTTCTGACGTCCATAATATAAAAATAAAATAATTTTTAAAACTTTATTTGAATTAACACTAAAGAACAAGTCGCGTTTCCTAAAAATGATTTGTCAGAAATTACAAATTACAAATTTTGTGATTATATAATTTCTGACTCATCGTAAATTCCAAATCGGTAAGTTTTCGCGAATCGAATATTTTCAGCCAATTAAAATTTCGTTAAAAAAAATTAACAGGAAAAAACAAAAATTTTCTGTATCGAAAATAAAAAAACAAAAATCTGAAAATCATAGAAAATTGAACACTTTTTAATTTTATAAAATTAACGATGTTTGCTTCAATCAGAAACTCTGTTAAGTCCAACATAGTAAGTGAATTCATTGAGTTATTAGAATGATTTATACTAACATATGTGATTTAGAAACATTTCTCAACAGCTGCCAAAGCAGAACCAACCACTTTAGCTAAAAAAGCTATCATTGGTGGTGTTGCAGCCTCTGGTTTAACTGCTTCATATTTATTATACGAAGATTCAGTCTTTGCTGATGCTATGACAGCAGCTGAACATGGTCTACATCCTCCAGCTTATCAATGGTCCCATAATGGTATGTTTGATACTTTTGACCATGCTTCAATTAGAAGAGGTTACCAAGTCTACCGTGAAGTTTGTGCAGCATGTCACTCTTTAGACAGAGTTGCATGGAGAACTTTAGTTGGTGTTTCTCATTCCAACAGTGAAGTTAGAGCCATGGCTGAAGAATTTGAATACGATGATGAACCTGATGACCAAGGTAACCCAAGAAAGAGACCAGGTAAATTAGCTGATTACATTCCAGGTCCATATGCTAATGAACAAGCTGCAAGAGCTGCTAACCAAGGTGCTTTACCACCAGATTTATCATTAATCGTTAAAGCTAGACACGGTGCTTGTGATTACATCTTTGCTTTATTAACTGGTTACCCAGAAGAACCACCAGCAGGTGTTGTCTTACCACCAGGTTCTAACTATAACCCATATTTCCCAGGTGGTTCAATTGCTATGGGTAGAGTTTTATTCGATGATTTAGTCGAATATGAAGATGGTACTCCTGCAACAACTTCTCAAATGGCTAAAGATGTTACTACCTTCTTAAACTGGGCTTCAGAACCAGAACATGATGAAAGAAAAAGATTAGGTTTAAAAGCTATCATTGTCTTATCTTCATTATATTTAATTTCAGTTTATGTTAAAAAATTCAAATGGGCTGGTATTAAAACAAGAAAATTCCAATTCAACCCACCAAAAAATTAGAGATTTAGAAATAAAAAAATATTAATGAGTTTTTTTTATTTTGATTTTGGTGTTGTGTTTTTATTTAAGGAGAGACGAAGAAGAAATATTTAAACATGTGTTTTTAATTTGTTTTTAATATCATATTTATGAAAAAAAAAAAGAAAAAAGAAAAAAAGAAAAGAAAGGAGATGACTGTTTGATTTGATAAATGTATATAAATTAGATATCAATTGAAAAATTTATTACCTTTAATTTCGTTATATTAGTTTTATATATTGTTGCATATAAATTATATTTTTATTTATAAAATGTAATCAGTTAACCACGATCTACTTATTCCTCCGAGGAATCATCAAAATTACAATCCCAAAAGTACGAAATTTAAAAGATTCATAACTGCTTATACTAGTTTGACTCGCCAATGTTCAAAACTTATCACGTGATGAGATGAGTTTTCTTGTAATAAAAAAAATTATCTGTAATTCATTAAATTAATGAGTTCAACTAAATCTTTTATACCTGAATTATTGCTCTCTCAGCTTTATGACTCAAATAATTCTAAATCTTTGAATGTTTTACTCAAATCGGATGATTTTAAAAAGAATACGAAATTACAAATCATAGCAGATCATAAGAAGCAATTGAAATATTTCAAGTTCAATGAAAGTTTAGTAAATACAACTAAAAGAACTCATATTCGTCAAGTTACTAAGACAGGAGAATTTGGTAAATATTTTTATTTAATTGAGATTTTAGATTGGAATAAATTTGACATTGAGAAATTTAAACAGAATTTTCAATTCTGTTATGGTATTTTAGTTTTATTGTCAAAGACAATAAGCAATGATCAATTTGACCATAACTTATCATTCCTGTTAGATGGTTTAAATTTGAGTGTTATAATAGTCAATGACATTGAAGGTTTAGAAATTGAAAACTTGAATCTAAATCCATTAAATTTACAACTTCAAAAGTCGAAAAAAGTTAGTTTAGATAATGTTAAGTTTTCTAAAAAAGATAAATTAATTGCACCGCATTTACAAGAAATAGTTATTAAAAACTGTTCAAATGAAGTATTTGGGAATCTCAATTTAGAAAAATTAAGCTCTTTTGATATTTTAATAAATATTGATGATGATATCCATGGGAAACATGAATTAGTGAACGTTAATCTAGAAAAATTGATTTGGGGGAATTTTAGAAATGTATATAAATTAGAAAATTTAAATCTATCAAATATTGAAAACATGCTGATTTTAATAGCACCGAATAAGAATACTAAAGAATGCATAATTTCAGAAGTTAATGCTCCAAAGTTGAAAGAATTGACCATTGAATTTCATAAAAAGTTTCCAATAATAAACCAATTCAATATTCCTGAATTAAAATCAATCAAATTGACCAAAATTTTAGGTCAAGAAGACAATGATGAAGATTTTTTAAACTCTTTAAATGAATCAAGCTTGGCCTCATTTCAAAATGTAAAACATTGGGAATTATATAATTCAATTTCAACATTATCAAAGGATTTAGAAATTACTAAAAACATTGAAATTTTGAATCTAACGGTATTTAAAAATACTGATGATAAATTAATTAAAGCTCTAAATTTGCAAAATTTAAAAGTATTAAATTTAAACAAATCCGATAAAAATGGAGAATTTCCAAATATTAGATGTTTAAATTTAAATAGTTTAACCGTTTCATTTGAAAATCATCTAAAGAGTTTGGATAATTTAAACAGTTCAAATTTCCCAAATTTAATTGATTTATCAATTAATAATTCTTCAGAAGATTTGATTGATGAATTAAAAGAGTCAAACTTCAAAAAATTAATTAATTTAACAATATGTGGTTCAATTTTTACTGAAGATAATCTAGACATTTTAAATAATTGGGAATTACCAAATTTGAAAAAATTCAGTCATGAATTTATATCAGAAGACCCCAAGTCAATTAAGATAAATTTCAGAGCTTTGAATTTAGAAGAGATTAAGATAAATTTAGTTAATATAAATAATGAACATATGGCTTTAGAAATTGGTGAATATCCGAAACTAAATAAACTAGAAACTAATGGCTTTAAAGAAATACATTTAAATAAAGTTGAAAATTTGAAAGAGTTGGTATCATTATCACCAATCAGTTTGATCAAATCAAATTGTGATTTATTAAATCTGAAAAGCTTGTCATATGACTATTATCCAGGTAATACTACAAATGATATTGAATTTTTACAAAATTTAAATAAAAATGTGGTAAGAAATTGTGATGAAGCTGGGGAGGATGATGAAAATGAAGAAACCGAAGAAACTGAAGAAAATGAATTTGAAAATTATGAAGCAAATAATGGATTTAACCTCTTCAATAACGATGACATCGAAGAAGAATATTGAATTGCAAACAATGAAATATGAGCATTTATTGAAGATTTCAAAAATCCGATCATGTGATATCCACGTGATGTTGAGCACTTATTTCCATATTTGGACGAGCACATAAATCTTCATAAAAGAATATTTAAATGAATGAATTTCATACTTTTTAACAATTTGTAGGACAATTAAACACTTTCAAGATGATGATGGGATCGGGAACCATGGAGACGATGACAATTTCGTCAACCTCCGCTACTTCAGACGCTACTTCCACAATGGATATGAGTAGTGATGATGATTCATCAATGATGATGATGTATTTTTCTTCAGACTACAATGGAGCTCCAGTTCTATTCAGTACTTTATCAGCAGCTACAGGAGGTAAATGCTTTGCTATTTTTGTATTTTTATTTGTTTTAGCTTTTTTCTTTAGAGGTTTGTCATTTTTATCAGCTTATATTGAACAAAAGATATTTATTGATCATGAATCTGCTTTTAGATTAGTTGATAACGTTGATTCTTCAAGATCATCAGATTTAGAAAGTGATGATCTTAAAAAGGAACAAGAAGTTTTAACAAAAGAAAGTTTGAGAAAGCAAACTGTGCTTGGTAGATTTTTTGATTATTCATTAGTTGGTATTTATAGAGATTTTATTAGACTTCTTTTGGCTTTTGTTTCAGTGATGGTTGGTTATGCATTAATGTTGGCTGTGATGAGTTTTGTAATTGTTTATTTCTTTGCAGTTGTTTTGGGTCTTTCATTTGCTGAAATCTTCTTTAGAAGATTGGCTTATGCTTTAGAAATAAAGCCCTCACATTCCATTTGTGAAAGTTTACATTAATGATTATGAGTTTATATTTATAGAAATGATCTTTGTAGTACAAATAGAAAAATGGTATAAATGGTCCACATTTTTCACAAACTTTCACTTCGACCACAATTTATTAAAAAAACTTGCTAATGACTACACTCGCTTTAAGTTCACCAAACCTTGATTATTTAGAAGAGGTTCATCAAGATAAAAAAAGAGTCAATAAAATAATTGGATCGATTTTTGAAGACAATAATGATACATTAAATGAATTACCAAATTTATTTAGATTAAATTCAATTAAAAGATCTATTTCAATCAACTCCAAAGTGATCAATTCATCATTTAAAGGATATGATCATGCCACTTGGTATGTTTCAAATGCAAAACAGACTGCTAATTATTTTGTGTCTTGTTTTGGATTTAAATGGTTTGCATGTAAAGGTTTAGAAACTGGTTCAAAAATAATTGCATCTCATGTGGTTAAAAATGGTGATGTTATATTTGAATTTATATCGCCAATTGTAACAAAAAGTGCTGATCTTAAAGAACAAGTTTATTTGAATAAAATATTCGAGTTTATCAAAAAACATGGAGACGGTGTTAAAGATATTTCATTTAAAGTTAAAAATGTTGAATTAATTTATGAAAATGCAATTAAACATGGGGCGAAATCAATTAATAAGCCATATGTATTAACAGATGAATATGGTTTAGTTAAAGTAGCCACAATTGAGGTTTTTGATGACGTTTATCATACGCTAATTGAAAGAGATTTATATAATGGGCATTATTTACCTGGATATGTTGATTACAATAATAATGATATTGCAATTTTAAATGAAATGTTACCAATTGAATTAATTAAAATTGATCATTGTGTCCAAAATGAAGATTGGAATGAATTAGAATCTGCATGTAATGTTTATTCAAAGATATTTGGATTTCACAAATTTTGGTCAGTTGATGAAAAAGATGTGTCAACAGAATTTAGTGCATTAAGATCAATTGTTATGGCAAGTGAAAATGAAGAAATCAAAATGCCAATTAATGAACCCGCAAAAGGATTATGTAAATCACAAATCGAAGAATTTTTAACATTCTATAATGGACCTGGAGTTCAACATATTGCAATTTTAACTTCAGATATAATTAAAACAGTTGAAAATATGACTAAAAGAGGTGCAGAATTCATAAAAGTTCCAAATCTCTATTATGAGAAATTATTACCAAAATTATTAAAATATGGATCAATTAAAGAAGATTTAGCTAAATTAGAAAAGTTAGGTATTTTAATTGATTTTGACGAATCTGGTTATTTATTACAAATTTTTACAAAACCTTTAACTGATCGACCAACTTTTTTTTTAGAAATCATTCAAAGAAATAATCATTCAGGATTTGGTAAAGGAAACTTTAAAGCTTTATTTGAAACTATTGAAGCTGAGCAAAAATTACGTGGAACTTTATAACGATAATAAACTTTTTTAGTGTGTGTTTCTGCTCTTTGTAGTGCTCAAACCAATGTTTTTTATTTAGGAAAAAAAAGTTGATGAAAATTATTTAACCCTTTAAAATTAATTAAATTCTAACTAAATCACTTTTAATTGTTGTTTTTTTCAGTTTTAAGTGTTTTGTGTGAGCTTTGTTTGTTATTCATTATCTGTAATAAACAAGCTCGAATTCAATTGAACCGTTTAACCTCTTAAATCGGTCTGCTGCGGTTAAAGGTTGTTATTTTTATATTTGGTTAATTTAATTAAATTTAGAGTTTTTTAGTTGTTGAATTAGATATACAATGGCTGGGTATGTACATATCAATAGAGGTCTCATGAAGGGGTTTTTCCCATATTGTTTACCTTGTTTTCCTGATGACTCATTTTACTAACTATAAACAGAGACTCTCAAGTGACAGTTAAAGTTGTTGCTGCTGAATCTCTATATAAGAGGGACGTGTTCAGAAGTCCTGATCCTTTTGCAGTGTTGACAGTTGATGGATCTCAAACAAAATCCACGTCAGCTGCTAAAAAAACTTTAAATCCTTATTGGAATGAGACATTTACATTTCAAGCAAACGAAAATTCAATTTTAGTTATCCAAGTCTTTGATCAAAAGAAATTTAAAAAGAAAGATCAAGGGTTCTTAGGTGTTGTAAATATTAGAATTGGTGATGTTATTGATTTAAATTTATCAAATTTTGAAGAGACTATTACGAGAGAATTAAAAAAATCAAATGATAATGTTGTGGTTAGCGGTAGATTAATCATTGTTTTATCTCATAATAATAATAGCACTTCTGCATCCTCTTCAAGAACTCCAAGACCAGCTTCTAACTCAATTTCAAATAATAATGCAAGCTCAACTTCAATTCCAACTTCAACTACTAGTAATAACAACAATACCAATAATAATAACAGACAGTATTCGTCTTTTGAAGACCAATATGGTAGATTGCCTCCAGGTTGGGAAAGAAGAACTGATAACTTTGGTCGTACTTATTATGTTGATCATAATTCAAGAACAACAACTTGGAAAAGACCAACTTTGGATCAATCTGAGTCACAACGTGATCAACAAAGACAAAATGTTACGGATGCTGAAAGAAGACAACATCGTGGCAGAACTTTACCTGATGACTCATTAACTTCTTCAACAAATTCTTCAACAAATAATATTACAGTTAATTCTACAGGTACTGGTCCAACAACAAGTGGTACAAGTGCCGTTTCAATGGCTGCTACTGGCACAACTACTGCTGGTTTAGGTGAATTGCCTCCTGGTTGGGAACAAAGATTGACTCCTGAAGGTCGTGCTTATTTTGTTGATCATAATACAAGAACAACAACCTGGGTTGATCCAAGAAGACAACAATATATTAGAACGTATGGTCCAAATACAACTGTTCAACAACAACCTGTTTCTCAATTAGGTCCATTACCAAGTGGTTGGGAAATGAGATTAACTAATACGGCAAGAGTTTATTTCGTTGATCATAACACAAAGACAACGACATGGGATGATCCAAGATTACCTTCATCATTAGATCAAAATGTTCCTCAATATAAGAGAGATTTCAGAAGAAAAGTTATTTATTTCAGATCACAACCTGCTTTAAGAATTTTACCTGGTCAATGTCATATTAAAGTTAGAAGAGACCATATTTTTGAAGATTCTTATCAAGAAATTATGAGACAAACCCCTGAAGATTTAAAGAAAAGATTAATGATTAAATTCGATGGTGAAGAAGGTTTAGATTATGGTGGTGTTTCAAGAGAATTTTTCTTTTTATTATCTCACGAAATGTTTAACCCATTTTACTGTTTATTTGAATACTCAGCTCATGATAACTATACTTTACAAATTAATCCAAATTCAGGTATTAACCCTGAACATTTGAATTATTTCAAATTTATTGGTAGAGTTGTTGGTTTAGGTGTTTTCCATAGAAGATTTTTAGATGCATTTTTCGTTGGTGCTTTATATAAAATGATGTTACATAAAAAAGTTATTTTACAAGATATGGAAGGTGTTGATGCAGAATTTTATAGATCATTGCAATGGACTATTGATAATGACATAGATGGTATATTAGATTTAACTTTCAGTGCTGAAGAAGAAAGATTTGGTGAATTAGTAACTGTGGACTTAAAACCGGGTGGTAAAGATATTGAAGTTACAAATGATAATAAGAAAGAATACGTTGAATTAATTACCGAGTGGAAGATTCAAAAATGTGTTGAAGAACAATTTAAAGCATTTATGGATGGATTTAATGAATTAATACCTGAAGATTTAGTTAACGTTTTTGATGAAAGAGAATTAGAATTATTAATTGGTGGTATCGCAGAAATTGATGTTGAAGATTGGAAAAAACATACTGATTATAGAGGATTCCAAGAAAGTGATGAAGCAATTCAATGGTTTTGGAAGTGTGTTTCTGAATGGGATAATGAACAAAGAGCAAGATTATTACAATTTACAACAGGTACATCTAGAATCCCAGTCAATGGTTTCAAAGATTTACAAGGTTCTGATGGTCCAAGAAGATTTACAATTGAAAAAGCTGGTGAACCTAATCAATTACCAAAGTCACACACATGTTTTAATAGAGTTGATTTACCACCATATAATGATTTTGAATCATTAAAACAAAAATTGAATTTAGCAGTTGAAGAAACTGTTGGTTTTGGTCAAGAATGATTTAATGATAATGTTGCAAAAGGTCTTATGGTGTTTAGTTTAATAAAGAAGAGAAAAAGTTTTATAATTTTCATTACACATTTAAAAAAACCTTCCTGTATTTTTGTTCTCTCGTTGCTTTTTCAAGTTCTCAGTATGTTTCTTAATATAACTATCAGAATAGTCAATTGATGAGTGCCAAATTTCCAATATATGATTGCTTCTTCTAACAGAGGGCGTTTTTAAACAACTTGAATCTAAAGTTGAGTTTTCTCTCTTTCTAATCTCTTCATTACGTTTGAAGATTTTGATACAACTCATATCTTCTAAATATTTAATACAGTTCGTCTGAACATATATAAGTCTGCTGAATTGTTCTAACCCTTCAACAGATAAATTTTCTGTGTCTTTAACATACTTCAAATGTTTCAATCTTCCTATATGAGCTTTATAAATTTCAATATATTGAGACTCCGTAAGATTGTCCGTCACACGAAAACCAAGATATTTCAAAAACTCATTCTCATATGTTTGATAGGTGACTGAAATTTCAGCTCTCTTGTACTTAATGTGACATTTCAATTTACAAGTTAAAAAATTTAATGATCTGATACTTAAAAATATCACTTTGGCTTCCTCAAATGATAATCGATCAAAGATAATCATTTCCAATAATCTTCCTTGAGCAATACCATAATTGACAAATTTATCCTTTGAGATGATCGAATGAACTCTATAACCTTTTTTTTCAAATAACTGACCCAGGATTAAGTCTAATGCCTTCAGGTTTTCGAATTCATTAACTTTTTTCTCCTTTTGGTAGATTTCAACAGATGAATGTAGATCTAAAGCAAAAATTTGAAACGACATGTTTATGAAGAAAAGAAAAAGGTTTCAGAGAAGTGAAATCATTTTATACCTTTTTGTACATTTCTGTCAAAATGAGAACTAAATGACAGAAAATTTTAAGAGTAAAATTCTCCGGATAATAAAACCTGTCACTGATCGAAAAGATAAGAGATCAAGATGTACATTAAAATGTATAGAAACGTATAAAACTGCAAAAAAGAGATGATTTTTAACAAGGTCACTCAATCTTATAGAAAAAAATCAGAAGAAAATCTCCAAGGAATTCACAATTCTTTTAACTTCATTTTCTATATAATAAAGGTGTGAAATTAAAGGCTGTGAGAAAAAAAATTTTTTCTTTTCTGTTTTCCAGCTAGAATGATTCCAAATAGGATTAAAGTTATTTCAGCATTAGTAATAACGATACTGTTCATATACCTCAGTAATTCAGATTATGAAATAACGAATAAATATAAATATCCAGTTTCATTATTAACAAAAGTTGATATTGCACAAGGCATTAAATTTAAACCGAAAAATAACGGTAAGAGAATAAAAGCTACATTTTTAACTGTTTGTTCAAATGATGATGTTTACAAGATTGCTGAGACGATGGTCAATGTTGAATATAGATTTAATTCCAAATATCATTACGATTGGGTTTTTCTAAACAGTGAACCAATTGAATTCAATCCAGAATTTATTAGAGTTGTCAAAGATTTAAGCAGTGGTAGAGTTAAATTTGGGCACCCATCCTCAACTGAATGGAAATTCCCATTAGATACAGGCATTGACTCTGAATTATCGTTAAAGAATAGAAAACAGATGGCATTTGATGGAATCAAGAATGGATTCGATTTACAGTATAGATTTAAAGTTAGATATTGGTTGAAATATTTTCAAAATCATGAATTATTGAAAGATTATGATTATTATATGAGAATTGAGCCAGGAAGTAATATGCTATGTGATCTTAATTATGATATTTTTAAATTCATGAAGACCAATAATAAGATTTATGGATTTTTATCAACTTTCAAAGAATTAGAAAAGGGGAAAGAAGGACTGTGGAGTAAAGTTGTTGAATTTATCAAGAATAATGAAGTTAGTAAAGAATCTAATTTCAAATTTTTAGATTCTGAATCAGATAATAAAATTTATAAAGAACACTTGAATTTCTCAACCTGTACGTTCTTTACAGATTTTGAAATTGGGGATTTGAATTATTTTAGAAATAATTTAGATTATAGAAAGTTCATTGATTATATTGATTCAACAAATGGAATTTTTTATGAGACTTGGACAGATTCGATAATTAAAACAATCGGATTATCATTATTAATTCGTTTAAAAGATTCCATTTATTCACAGATATTGGATATAACAGCGATGATAACGTTATAAAAACATGCCCAATTGAGCAAGAAGTGAGATTCAATAATAGATGTAACTGTAATAATAAGTTAAATGTTTTATGGGTTCCAAAATACTGCACTCATAAATATTTTTTAACAAATCAATTAGAAAGACCAAAAGGATGGGAAGATAATTTGAATAGATTTATGGAAATACCTGAATATTTTGAATAAACTAATCAAGAAAGAAATTATTAAATTTTATAGCTCTTGTTTGATTGATTCTCATTATAGAAATTTACTACATTATTGTACTTTTTAAACTTCCGCAAATGCAAATTCATTAAAATATATATATATATACGTTTCGAAAGCTGAATGCTATAACATCCCCCATTGAATGACTTATTGATTAATCTAAATAAATTAAGAAATATAATTCAAGAAATTGTAGAGTCCGAGTTTAATTAAACTTCTCCCTAAATGGAAAATTTTATTGAATTATCAGAATTAGAACAAATTGATATTCCCAAGGGAAGAATCCAATCAATACTATTCAATCTACATATAATTGTAAGATCTATCATATACAAAGTTAAAGGATATTCAAATCTTACAAAATTTGAAAAAGTTTTAATTAATGAAGATAAATTCTTCTTTAATAATCACATTTTAAAACATGTTAAGTACAATAAGTTTGAAGAATTTGGCAACATATACAACTTATTCATGACTAAAGGAGACTTGAAATATGATAAGTTGAATGAACGACCAATTTTGATTTTCATTCATGGATTAGGTGGTAATTTACATCAATTTGATGAACAGTTCAATTTTTTTTATAAAAATTTCGATGTTCTAAGTTTTGACTTGCCAGGATCTGGGAATTCAGAATTAGAAGATGATAATTATCCATTATCATTAGAGAATTTCACAAAATTCGTATTAGAATTTATTAAATCCAAAAAATTTGAGAACAAAAATTTTATTTTAATTGGTCATTCATATGGAACGCAAGTGATCTTGAATTTGATTAAACATCTAGATTCAAGTTCGATTAAAAAGATTGTATTGATTGCACCTCCAAAATTTCCATCTTCGAGAAATTATAAAATGAAATTAATATTGAAATTATTCACTTATTTCCCAATAATATTTGATATTTTTAGAAAATTTGATAGAATCAATAACATTAATGGTAATTCAATGAGACGATTGTTTTCTGTTTCCAAATACAATGAAATTGATACATTTTTGAAATTTAAACAATTCAAATTCAATTTACAGACAAATTCTAAAAATTTCTTAAATCATTTAATTAATTGGAAACCAATAGAATTAGATGAATTAATCAGATCAGTAGAATATTTGAAATTAAACCCAAATTTCCAAAAGCTATTAATCATTGATGGGGAAGAAGATCAAGTTACCAAAAATGGTGGATTATCATATAAGATTATATTAGGACAAGACGTTGATTATCAAATCATACCTGAAGCAGGTCATAATCTAATAATAGATTCTTATCAGGAATTAAACGAAATGATCCAAGAGAATATTTCTACATTTAAATAACTACATTAATACATCCATTACATATTTATTTCCATTAAACCATAAAACCCATTAATTTTTCCTAATCCGGTGTTGATAACCGCATATTTTCCAGAACCAGCCCGATTAAAGTCTTGCAAAAGAACTTAATGAAATGACACCGATGGTCTTTGTAGTTGATTCTCTTTGTTGTGCTTTCTTATGAGAGTGGAATGGTAAAACAAATGGTAAAGTTAAACCTAATGATAAGTAACTAAACATTAAAAGTGATTGAATAGATCTGGACTTAGTTGCTTGGTATCTGAAGTTTCCTAATGCGAGGGTTGATGGTGACATGTTAGAAGCGAATTTCTTAATTTAATAATCTTCATTTTGTGGATTTTCCTCTCTTTATATACCATTTAACCACAATTTCAACATTAAACGAAAAATCGAACGATAAAAAATATTGCTCACGTGACTGACGCCATTTCGTGTTTTGATTTTCGTGTTTTACACGTAAAACACCTTTTTTCACCCGAATTAAACATAAAAATGTAAACAAACAAGCAATTCTTGAAGGGTGTGCATTTGGAG
The DNA here is from genome assembly GCA_030568845.1 of Millerago galiae. NCBI lineage: Eukaryota > Fungi > Ascomycota > Saccharomycetes > Phaffomycetales > Phaffomycetaceae > Millerago > Millerago galiae. The sequence goes on along the minus strand of JAJMIZ010000010.1, from coordinate 136,052 downwards.
TTAAACGAATTAAGCTTTCTTTTTACCTTTTTCGTATAACAGTGGAATTTTGTTTATCATACAATGGAAAAACGATTACAATTAATAATCTTTACAAATGGTGATAAAGTGGGTAAAATTGGTGCCGACTATTGAGGAGATTGCTACTTCCACTATAGTAGCAATACAAAAATAATAAATGACTTAATGATCAGTCTAAGAACGAGTAGTGTAATTACATCTTTATCAGCTAAACGATTTCGTTTATTGTTTATTTTATCTCGTTTAGTTGCTAAATGGCTTCGGTTTCCCTCGGTTCGGGCAGGTTACCCAACGTATCTTAAATTGATAAAACTACAATTTCTGTACCTTTCTATTATTCAATTCTATTGATTAATAACCGTGTAATATTCTTCTCATTTTGCTCTATTTAATCATACAATAAACTTTTTTTAATTTTCTATTTTTCTCAAAATTAATATCAATTTTTTATTCTAGAAAACTAAAATGATATAAAATTAGAACAATTGGACGGCCCGGGAAGGTAATTCCAATGGAATCCACGTCGGGTTATACATTACATAATAAACCGGTAATCAAAATAATCAACTAATTAACTCATGTAAACAATTAACTAATTAAGTACCATGAGCATCACTTGCAACCTTAAACCTACGAACAGATCGTCTATATCAGGATGTCCTGGTGTACCAAAGACCTTTCCCCATTTTAATTCAATCTTGGAAATTAGACAAACAGAAATCAATCAAATTTTTATTAATTCAATAAGTATTAAATTTATAACTATTGATTCATTGAAATTTAATAAGAATAATACACCAAATTCAGTATCTAAGGTGAACTTTGAATTGAATTTCAACATTAATTCAAAAATAATTAGTATTGACTTACCATTTTCAATACCAATAAATTCAGAGATTTCGCAAACATTAGAATCAAATTTATTTAAAGTTAATCATTATTTATCAGTGGAGCTAATCCTATTGAACAAACAATCTAAAGTATTTGAATTTCCAATAGTAATCAACAAGTATGATAATTTACCAATCTATAGACAGTTTAATCAACCAATTTCGAAAATTTTAGATTCCAAAGATTCTTTATTCTTTTTAGAATATTCTTTACCTTGTTCATCAATTGGTCCAAACGAGTTTTTACAATTGAATTTGAAAGTTAACAAATCTATAAGTGGGAAGAGTCTTAAGTTGAAAAAAATATATTTTGATATTGTGGAGATATTTGATTGCAGATGTGATAATTCTTTCATTAAAGAAAACGTTATAAAATCAGAAGAGTTTGAAATAAATAAAGATATTGAAACATCTTTTGAGAAAGATTTCAATATAAATCTGAACAATAACTCAATTAATCAATATTTATTATTGAATAAATTGAAAAACCCCAAATTATTAACTGCATCCAATACAAATAAATCAAATCAATTAAAACCAATCATCATTGATTTCAACTCGAAAAATCCAGTCCCCTTGATATCTCATAACAATTATCAAACTTTCAAATCCAATTTCTTTCAAGTTTATTATCAACTGAATATAAAAATCAAGTATAATAAAACTAGATCGATCGAATTCAAACAACCATTTACAATATCAAATCATAATAGGTTTGAATCGATGGAATTAATCAAATGGATTATAAATGAAAGTAAAAAAGTGAATGAAAACGATTTTATCTATGATCCAAAATTTGACGTTTTTAAAAAGAGAAACTTTGATAAAATGACTGTTATGAGGAACAAAGATGATAAAGAAAGTTTTATGTGATCAATTTAAATAATTTGTAGGTACCGAAAAAAAAAACTTATCCCGTTAATGTCACAACCATTTGCACCAGCAACTTCATATTCATTCGACAATCCGAACTCACAGCTCCAAGAGATTAGGCTGACAGCCAAGGAGGAACACGAGAATGAGGTGTATTCAGAGATATTTGCAATAATTAAAAGTTTAGAAATAATTGAAAAATCATTTATAAAAGATGAAATACCAATAAATGAATATCAAGAGCTATGTTATAAATTAATAACACAATATCAAACTTTGTTAAAGAATAACATAATATTGAAAGACTTCCAATTGGATGACTTTATTAAAAAATACTGGCTATTGAATTGTTCAAATGGTTTAAATAGATTATTAATTGGTATACCAGCAACTATTGAACACTCAATACCAAATTCCAGTGAGAATTTAACAGAGATGCCAGCAGGAAATAATAAATTAATTGCAGAGATCACATCAAATTTCATAACTTTAATGGATGCGATTAAATTGAATTTTAAGACAAAAGATCAATTACATCCAATTTTATCAGAATTATTGACCAATTTGACAAATTTTTTTAAAAATTATAAGATTAATAACGATTTCCAAATATTAAAACAAAATTTAATCGATTGGTTGATTAAATTAAATAAAATGAAATTAAATGAAGAGTTAAATGATGAAGAATTGAAAACTTTTTTATTTGACTTAGAATGTGGCTATAATGGTTTCTACAAGATATTAAAATAATCAAGTTTATATAATTGAATCTATTTCTTTTGCATAGTTTAATGCATTTTTAACTAATTTTTCACTTTGTGATAGATTTTCATCATCATAATTAATTTCATCATCATCAGTATTGAAAATTAATTCATTATTTTTAGAGTTCCAGTTAAATTCTTTGATAAAGTTGTTTAAATTCAAATCATAATTTTCTTTTAGATATAATAAATTTTTTGTGTTTTTAAAATCTAAAGATTTATAACTTTTATTTAGAGTTTTAGCAATTTCTTGTCTTGTTATATTAATTAAAATCAAATCAAAAATTTGAAACTCTTTCAGTTTAGATTTAGAAGTTAATAATTCATCATTACCAACGTTGGATAATATTTTCAAAACTTTATCGTAATAGCCTTCTAATAACCAATTTGCTAAAGTTATTGGATATTTTAAAAAAATATCAGATTCAATGTTTTTTAATTTAAATGTATAAAATTCTAATTCAGTGTAGAATTGAACAAAGTCACCATTACTTAATAGTAACAATAGATATAAACTTAATAATTTGGTCTTTTTACTTGATTCATTTAACGAACTGATGTTGTTGTCGAAGTAGTAAACTTTCAATGAATTAATTAATTGCTGAAACTTATCGAATTTTGATAGATTTATAAATGTCAAAGCACCAATTTCTAAAATCGATCTAGAAATGATTAGATCATTGGCATAGTTTTCATCATTGTTTAATTTCAATTTCTTAAAGTTTGGTAATAATAAATCTGTTTGAATTAACAGAACTTTAATTGGTGTAATCAATTCCTCGACCTTGTTGTAATCCTTGGATTCAAAGGCAACTTTGAGTTGATTTGTGAGTGTTTCAAGTGATGGCATAATTCAATTAATTCCAACTAATTAATTGACTGAATGAAATGAATTTTCGCCACCAAAACAGAAAAATATGATTAGTCAGAAATTATATAAGACATTTAACCGTTATTTAACCTGATAAGAATAATATTAGAATTACTGTTAGAATAATAATACGATGTTCGACGCTCAGTAGTAGTTTAGAATTAGATGCCTTGCAGTAAATATTTAGTTGTTTATTCATATATGTAGCTATTCTTTCTTGTCTTCTTTTTCAGTTATAGAAAATTTATCAATTTTTTTAATACCATTTTTCAATGTACCCCAGTATTGTTTAATCGTTGGGGGGACGTTTGGTGATGAAACTAATCCATCAATACGAACTTCCCAATTTTTTAAGATTTGTCTAGTTAATAAAGAATTTTCACTTTTAATTTTAATAAAAATTGAGTATAAGATCAAATTTAACCAAGACCAATTTTTGAATAAAACTGCTCTAAAGATTAAATAAATCAATAAAATTAATTCGAAATTTGATATCTTCTTTGATATTTCTTGATTCTTTTTAATGAAAGTTTGAATTTTTGGTATTAAATTTTTGAAAATTCCTAGTTTTGGAAAGATTTCAAATCCTAACGTAGTTAACACATGAATTAGTGAAAACCCAAAATATGGTAATATTGAAATTGAAATCTTTGGGAAAATTAACCAAATAATTGCATTATATAAATATAAAAAATTATCATCTTTTAATAAAATCTTGATTTTCAACAAGATTGATTTCTTATCATCAAAGATTACTTGACTTTGATACAAAACTATGATGAATGTTGAAATTGATCCAAGAAATAGCAGTTTATATAGAATCAAATTTAATATCCCATTTGATCTATACGTTAAAATAAAACCAAAAAAACTTAATACAACAACTAAATTGCCAATAAACCACGAGAATTTCAATCTTGAGGAATTGATATATTCGACTAATTTATCAGAAATAGAACTCTCTTTAGAACTTGCTTTAGAATCCATTTCAACTGAAGATAATTGAAGTTTGAATTTCCATTTTTTTTCATTATCGAAAAAGCCGATAAAATTATTTGCTTCTAATCAGTACTTAATTGCATATCATACCTTGTTTCTAATACATTTCTCTTTTCGTTAAAACATGCAGTTAATAGTATGTATATACATATTATTATTATTTTTAAAATTTAATGATTCTCGAATAATCACATCTTGACTATGAAATATCACCTAGAAGCTTCATATCAATCAATTGGTATATTGATATCATAAATTTCGCAATCAAAGTTTGTACTTAGACTAATAAAGGGGAAATAATAATATTGAGGACGGTTTTTATATTCTTTTGATATTGCTATTTTATAATCCCTTTTGTGTTTAAGTCCCTAGGTCCTTAGATGCTTAACTCAAGAAGCCACATTGTATTCACAAGGTCTACTGTCACATAAAAAAATATAACAATGAATTAGAATCAATATATTGAATTTGAAAAGAAATTGTATACATACCATTCACAAGTAGCTAGAAATTCTTGTCTTTACTAACAATTTATCGACATAACAAATAATGAGGAAAAAACTTACCTGCTATTTATTCAAATTCAGCTCAATCAGAATATTAGAAGTTTCATTTTTTCCCTAATAATGAAGAGCTAATAGTTGAAAAGGATCACATAGATGAACAAGATTCAAAATTCGTATAGAAATTCATCTGACTTTATTACCACCATTAGTTACTGGTTTTTTCGTTTTACAGTTAGACAGTACAAATATTGCAATTGCTTTGATATCAAATTTCATCAAAGATTTAGATTTAACAAGTTACAAATTCAACACTAGTTATCAATTTTTATCATTATGCATTGTTTTAGGTGATATCTCAAGTAATTATCTCTTGCAAAAAGTTGAATCTTCAGTTTGGTTTTGATTTCAAATTACTGTTTGGGGCAATAATCGCATGTTACAATTATCAATTAGATCATAAAATAAATTTAGAAACAAGGATTTGATCACTTTGAACTTAAAATTCATTTATTAAATAGTCTAAATGAAGAAGTCGAGGATGTTTATAAATTTGTTTAGCGGCTAATTTTTACTATTTAAACTGATGAATTTTCCAAAATTTCTTTATTCCACTTAATGAGACTTTTTTACTTGTGTTTCTTTTTAGTTAATTTTATATCAATTCAAGCGGATCTTTCAGATATTGAATTGTTTAATTCTTTAATTCCATCAAAATTTCAAGAATTTGAAGAAGTTCTGAAACTTAATCACAGAAGACTTTATGCTAATAAATATGATACAGTAGAAGAGCTAGTTGAAGGACTTATAGGTGATGTTGAATATGTACGTAATTTCAATCTAAGTAAACCATTCAATTATAATTTTGAAGATATTGAAAATTGTGAAAATGCAACAGTTAATATCCTTACAGAACAATTAATTTCTGAATTATACATTAAATTATGGAGAGTTTTCAATGAATTTTCGAAAATGTTTGAAATTATTGAACAGATGACAGAAGAAGATTACATTGCAGTTTATGATCATATTTATAAAGATTCTGTATCGGTTGAATCAATTGAGTTTGAAAATGATCAAATGATTCAGGCATTTGTGCCATTTATAGAAAATGATGAATTAATTGAATCTCAAGGCATAAAGAAATTAATTAAAATATTGACATTTCCAATTAAAATTGTGAAATTAATTGGTAAGCTATTTTGGAAATTAGCTTCAATTAAAAAATTAATCAAATTAGCAGAGAATAAAGTTTGTTTAACAATAATTCTCTTAATTCAAAAAATTTGTAAAGAGATTTCAGAAATTAAAAAAAAATTATCATATAAATACCAATTGATTTTATGGTCTATTAAATCTGGGGATTTATTTAAAAAAATATTATCAATTTTTTTGCTTATAATCAAGAAATTAAAAATATTAAGTTGGATCTTGAACGATTTATTATACAGATACAAATGGAAATTAATTTTTTTATTAAAATCAAGTGAAAAAAAATCATTTCTAATTGCAATTTATTTTAAAGAATTAGTTTATGGAAAATTAGGTTTGATGACAAGAGAACAAAAAAAATATCTGGATTTTATTAATTATGACGACGACTATTATAATTGGGATGATTATAATTATTATGAAGAATTTAACAACTTGGTTTATTCAAAACCAGGCGTATACAAATCTGAAGATCCTGAATTTCAAAAAGTTTTAGATATACTTGAAAATAATAAAAAAGTTGATAAAGAGAAAGATGAAATGTTTGATTCGGATGAAGAGTTTGGATTTAATAATATTAATTTAAGTTTAAAGAAATATAAAAATTACAAAGAGTTTGATGTTAAAACGAATTAATTTTTAGGCTTTTTATTTGAATTCGAATCTTGTTTTGGTTTTCTTTTTTTAACAATTGATGTTAAATCATTAATTTTTGCATTATTATTTGATAAGTTTGTAGTTTTATCATTTTTTGTAGCTTCGCCTAAAATCCCTTTTAAAATTTCCTCTTTTTGTAGAGTTAATTGTTCGTTTGGATCTCTTGATAATTCTTCCAATTTCAATTCTAATTCTTTAATTAATTCTAAATCTTTTTCATCTCTCTTTTTAATTGAATCAATTGCTTTTTTCAAATGATCAATTGATTCTGGTTTATTATCAGTTTCAAAATTGAATTCTAAAGCTAATGACAATTTGTAATGAGCTTCACTTATTAATGGAGAATTAAAATTATAAATCAATTCTCTTAATTTTAATAAAATTTTAAAATCCTCAGTAGCTTGTTTAAAATTCTCAGTTTCTAAAGAAATTTCTCCTAATAAATCATGGATGTTTGATAATTTGACAATTATTTGAATAATTTCGTCTTTTGATGATTCAGGATCTTCTGATATTTCAATCTTTGGACTTGATTTAATCAATTCGTCATATTTTTGTTGAAATAATGAACGTGATAAATCTAAAATCTCCCAAGCAATTTCAAAATCTGATTGTTCTTCTTCCTTTGATTCTTCTTGTGGCTCTTCTTTGTTTTCTGAACCTTCTTCTTGTTCTTCTTTTTGTTCATCCTCCTCCTCTTCTTCATCATCTTCATCTTCATCTTCTTCTGCCAATGGAATATCTTCACTAAATTGAAATAAACCTTTCTCTTTACCTTTCTTTAGTTCTTCATCCTGTTCATCAGTTTCTTCTTTCTTCTCTTCTTGTTCATCAGCACCACCAAACAAACTATTTTTGGAAACTGCAACTTGGAATAATGCTTTACCATATAGGTATAGTAATTCTTCATCTTCTTTACCATTTAATTCTGCTGATTTACCACAAGCTTCCCCATAATACTCAACTGCATCTTCATAATTCTTAGAAGCATATGATTTAGCTCCTTTCTCTAACAGAGATGTAATATCTTTATTATACATTTTTGTATTTAAAGAACAAAAGTTTTCGGAATATTTTTATAATAAAAAAGAAATAAGATGAAATAAAATATATCAATTTATTATTGACTAATAATGAATTAATTATGATCAATAGTTAAATACTGATACCTAAATGATTGTACTTTTTTCATAAAATTTATTTGATCTTTATACCATCTCGGATGTTGAAATATTAATTAAAACGTGTACATTAGAGCTAAAAGCGTGTAGTTTTCGCGTATTACAATTCAAATACTCATTAAAACAACGAATGATACATTAATTGATTCAATTATCAACTTCAAACCTTTTAAAATGGAAGATTCCCGGAATTTAAATATTACCCTCGGAATTGACTATTTTTGTGGTACAAAGAAAATTCGCGTTTGAAACCAAAAAAAAAACAACAAAAAATTTAAATTTAAACACAAAAACAAATCAAAATGTCAAACAGCATGTTGGATCCAGAACCTGCTCCAGCCGTTGTTGCTGCTGCAGCAGAAGAGGAAGTTGTTAGTAATGGTGCACCAGCGACATTTGCATCAGCGTTCACCAATTCAGCCGGTTCCACCGACAAAGAACACGCGTTGAAAGAGGAAGAAACCGAATCACCAGTCACAGGATTAGGTTTAGAAGTTGAAAAAACTGCACCTGTCAAGCAAGAATCAGTTCCATCTACTATTCCAAGCGTTACTGCGTTGCCAACTCCTGAAATCAAAGTTATCAGAAGAAAATTAAATGGTTATGTTGGTTTTGCAAATTTACCAAAACAATGGCATAGAAAATCGATTAGAAGAGGATTTAATTTGAATCTTTTAATCGTTGGTGAATCTGGTTTAGGTAAATCTACTTTAATTAACACTTTATTTAATCAAGAAATTTATCCAACAAATGAAATTAAAGATCCAGCAGCTGAAAGACCTTTACAAGTTACAACTGAACATGTTGAACGTGACATTGAAGAAAATGGGGTTAAATTACATTTAACAGTTGTTGATGCACCAGGTTTTGGTGATCAAGTTAATAATACTAATGCATGGCAACCAATTATTGATGAAGTTAATTCAAGATTTGATTCTTATTTAGAATTTGAAAATAAAATCAATAGATCTGAATATACCGATTCAAGAATTCATGCTTTATTATATTTCATTGAACCAACTGGTCATTGTTTAAAACCTTTAGATATTGAATTTTTATTAAGTATTCATAAAAAAGTTAATGTTATCCCAGTTATTGCAAAGTCTGATACTTTAACAGAAGAAGAAATTATTGAATTTAAATCAAAAATTTTAAGTGATATTGAATATCAAAAAATTGATATATTCAAACCAACTATTTATGAAAATGATGATGAAGAAACAAATCAAATCACCAAAGATATTATTTCCAAAATTCCATTTGCAATTATTGGTTCAACAAAAGAAATTCAAACTAAAGATGGTAGAAATGTTAGAGGTAGAGAATATCCATGGGGTATTATTGAAGTTGATAATGAAGACCACAACGATTTTGTTAAATTACGTCAATTATTAATTAGAAATTTTATGGAAGAATTAAGAGAAAATACTTCCAAAATTTTATATGAAAATTATAGAACTGAAAAATTAGTCAAATTAGGAATTGAACAAGATGATACAGTTTTCAGAGAATTTGATCCAGCGACAAAACAACAAGAAGAAAAAGCTTTACATGAAGCAAAATTAGTGAAATTAGAAACTGAAATGAAACAAATATTTCAACAAAAAGTTTCTGAAAAGGAGAAAAAGTTACAAAAATCTGAAGCTGAATTATTTTCAAGACATAAAGAAGTTAAAGAAAAATTATTGAAACAATTAAAAACTTTAGAAGATAAAAAGAAACAATTAGAAAATGCTCGTTTAAACCCAACTATTGAACCAACACCAGCTCCAACTAAAACAAGAAAAGGTTTCTTACGTTAGAATTAATGAATATGATATTTTTAGACACGTAGAATTAGTAATCTTGGTATTATCAAGGACTAACAAAGAAGTTTTTCGAACAAAAGAAGACTTCCGAACAAAAGAAGAGTTTAGAACACAACAAAATGTGAAGTAAGACAATAATAATGAGATCAATTCACGTTCTATTATTATATTAGATCTCATCTCATCGCGAAAATTTTTTTAGCGTACTTTTTGCTGTAAACGAGCACTTTTAGCTGAATTTATCAAGAATGCTATAAAAGGAGCCGTTCATTCCTTTAATTATCCAATATATTATTCAAAAACATGGAAGTATTCACTGTTAAGATTACTAATATTCATTGTGAAGATTGTCATAAAGCAATTACAAATGCCTTATCAAAGATTTTTAATATCAATGATAGCAATAGTGATTTACCAAAAGCTACAATTAAAATAATCGATGATGAAGAAGTTTCAATTGCTGCTGAGCTTATTAGTAAAAGGCTACAAAGGGTTATTATCTCAAGGTTAGAGAATTTAGGGTTCATTGTCGATGATTATTCAATTAATAAAATTAATGGTGAGATTGAAAATAATTATTTATTAGATTTTATCGAATTTTTTAAGAAGAGGACCAATTTAATTCATTCAAACGATGAAAATCATTTGAAAAATTGCTCAAAATGTCAAGTTGATCATCAAAAATCTCTTGAATTTGAAGATTCAGTGGAATTACAACCAGTTAATAATAATAATTTACAATACAGAGCAATTTTCCAAATCAATGAATTGAATGAATCAAGTTTCAATATAATCAATGACTTAATCTTGAAAAGTTTATCAAAATATACCACTGATGACTTAAATTCAAAATTTACTATTGATTTATCTTTAAACACAGTATCTGTTTTATTACCAAATAAACAATTAGCAAATCAATTAATCCAATCAATTAAAAAAAGTGGATTTAATTCAGTTCATATTTTAGAAATCTTACCTGTCACTCAAGAAATTAACTATAGGATCAATGCAGCCATTGGTGGGATTTCCTGTGCTGCTTGTGCTTCATCGATAAGCAATGCAATTAAAGATTTACCATTCTTAGTTGAACATTCAATTTCGATTGTTTCAAAATCTGGGATATTTATTATTAATGATAACTCGAATGAAAATATTAACAAATTAAAAGAAACCATTGAAGATTGTGGGTTTGATTTCAATGTTGTTGATATTAAAGAAATTAACCATACTACAATTAAAAAATTATCAAGATCTGTTAACTTGAAAATCAATGGTATGTTTTGTGAACATTGCCCAGTTACGATTTTAAATATTTTAAAAAATCATGGTGATGCAATTATAATTGATGACCCAATTACTTTAAATCACCCATTTATTAAATTCAATTACATTCCATCAGTTCCAAATTTAACTATAAGATCAATTTTGAAAGAAATTGAATCAAATTCCAGATTTAAAGTGGAGATTATTAAAGATATTTCTCTAGATGACCAATTAAGAAAAATTTCAAAATTAGAAACTTTGAAGATCGTCTACAGATTGATTTTAACAACAATTCTAACCATTCCAACTTTTATTATAGGTATTGTTGGTATGTCATTTTTAAAAAAAGATTCTAAATTCAAAATGTGGTTAGATAAACCTCTATGGACCGGTAATACTTCAACAATGACCTGGATTTTATTCTTCTTATCAACTCCTGTTTACTTTTTTGCTGCTGATATTTTTCATGTTAAAGCTTTAAAAGAAATTAGAACTTTGTGGAAAAAGAATGTCCCTTGGAAGAGAAGATTATTCAGATTCGGTAGTATGAATTTATTAATGAGCTTAGGTACATCAGTTTCCTATTTTGCAAGTATTGCCTTGTTAGTTTTATCTTCAAAGACTTCAGCATCAATGGATCATGAGAATGCCTTCACAACTACTTATTTTGATTCTGTTGTATTTTTAACTTTCTTTTTATTAATTGGTAGATTATTAGAAAGTTATTCTAAAACTAAAACAGCTGAAGCAATTTCAAGTTTAGGCAGTTTGAAGCCAAATTTTGCAAACTTAATTGATGAAGATTTGAATGAAAATAAAATTGAAATTGATTTATTAGAAATCGGAGACTTAATTAAAGTTCTACCTGGTGAGTCTCCTCCAGTTGATTGTATCATTCAACAAGGCACTTCTGATTTTGATGAAAGTGCTTTAACTGGGGAATCAATTCCTGTTGAACATACAATTGGAGAACAAATATTTGCTGGGACAATCAATAAAGGTCCATCTTCAGTTATCGCCAAAATTTCAACTTTAGATGGTACTTCATTAATTGATCAAATTGTTTCCACTGTAAGAGATGGTCAAATGAAAAGAGCTCCAATTGAAAGAAGTGCTGATGTTTTGACTGGTATTTTCGTTCCAATTATCACCCTTATTGCAATTTTAACTTGGGTTATCTGGATTTCTTTAGGTTACTCTGGTGTTTTACCAGAACATTATTTAACAAATGATATTGGTGGCTGGGCTGTTTGGTCTTTGGAATTCGCAATTGCAGTTTTCGTTATCGCTTGTCCTTGTGGTATTGGTTTAGCTGCTCCAACTGCTTTATTTGTAGGTGCGGGATTGGCTGCTAAAAATGGTATTTTAGCCAGAGGTGGTGGTATTGCATTTGAAGAAGGTTCAAAAATTAATATAATTTGCTTTGATAAAACTGGTACATTAACAATGGGTGGTGATTTGAGAGTCACAAATTTTTCTGTCGTCAAAGATCTTAAATTGTTTAAAATTATTCTACAATTAACAAAGGATTTAGAAATCAATTCAAACCATCCATTATCTGTTGCTGTTAAAAATTTTATTGATGATATTTCAGTTAAAAACAAAATTAAGTTGGGTAACATTAAAGTTCCTGAGGCAAAAGAAATCCCTGGTAAAGGTTTAATTGGTGAAATTATTATTGATACTGACGAAGAAAAAGACCCTATTTGGAGTGAATTAAATCCTGAATTTGTTATACTAGGGAATGAAGCTTTAATGAAGGACTATAATGTTCATTTTACATCAAATCAACAGAATATGTTAAATAATTGGAAGTTGCAAGGTAAAAGTATTATCATTGTTAGTTTGAAATTTAAAAATACTGAAAAATTTCAACCAATTTTATTAATGGCATCAAGAGATGAAATTAGACCCGAAGCTAAGAACGTTATAAAGATTTTAAAAGATGATGGAATCAAAATTTTCATGATTTCAGGTGATAACTATTTAACTGCAAATTCAATTGCAAAAGAACTAGGCATTGATAATGTTATTGCTGAAGTTTTACCAGAAGAAAAAGCTGAAAAGATTAAATTTATTAGATCAACCCATAAAAATTCAACAATTGCAATGGTTGGTGACGGTATTAATGATGCACCTGCTTTAGCTGTTTCAGATGTTGGTATTGCATTATCATCAGGTTCAGATTTAGCCTTAACTTCTTCAGATTTTGTTTTATTATCACAAACTTTTCCATTAATTTCATTATTAACTCTATTAAAATTAACTAAGAAAGTGTTTAAAAGAGTTAAATTCAATTTTGGATGGGCATTGGTCTATAATATGATTGGTATTCCAATTGCTGCTGGTGTTATTTACCCATATAAAAACTCAAAACTTTCTCCAGTTTGGGCCAGTGCTGCAATGGCTTTAAGTTCCATCAGTGTCGTATTATCATCATTGGCTTTAAAATTCTTTAAAAAACCAAAAGTTGTATTAGAAGAAATCAATAGAGTTAAAAATTTTGAAGCCATTGAAGAAGATTTTTAATTTATTATGTTATTATACTCGAATATGTTATATAACTTTGAACTTGTACTCAGGGAATATACAAATTAATTAATTAATTAAATAAGTATCAATCAATAAAAATAGTAAGGATCTAACTTATTTACAATAATATCAGTAAAGATCAATAGATCTCAATAGATCTTATCAAGTATCTTCTTTTCGCTTACATAATAAAATTCTTTGGAATTTTCCAGAAAGAAAAAAAACGTCGATTGAAAAATATTTAAAGTAAATGAAAAATTCCCAATTTCTATTTTGAAATTATTTTTAATTAAATTTAAAAAAACAATTAATTATGTCCAAAGCTGTTGGTATTGATTTAGGTACAACATACTCTTGTGTTGCTCATTTTGCAAATGACAGAGTTGAAATTATTGCAAATGATCAAGGTAATAGAACCACTCCATCATTTGTCGCTTTCACTGATACTGAAAGATTAATTGGTGATGCTGCTAAAAATCAAGCTGCTATGAATCCATCAAACACTGTTTTCGATGCTAAACGTTTAATTGGTAGAAAATTCGATGATCCAGAAGTCCAAACTGATGCTAAACATTTCCCATTCAAAATCATTAACAGAGGTGGTAAACCAGTTATTGAAGTTGAATTCAAAGGTGAAACCAAAACTTTCACTCCAGAAGAAATCTCTTCAATGATTTTAACTAAAATGAAAGAAACTGCTGAAAACTTTTTAGGTACTCAAGTTAACGATGCTGTTATTACTGTTCCAGCTTACTTCAATGATTCTCAAAGACAAGCTACCAAAGATGCTGGTTTAATTGCTGGTTTAAACGTTTTACGTATCATTAATGAACCAACTGCTGCTGCCATTGCTTACGGTTTAGATAAAAAAGATGAAGGTGAAAAGAACGTTTTAATCTTCGATTTAGGTGGTGGTACTTTCGATGTTTCTTTATTAGCCATTGAAGATGGTATCTTTGAAGTTAAAGCCACTGCTGGTGATACCCATTTAGGTGGTGAAGATTTCGATAACAAATTAGTTGACCATTTAGCTGCTGAATTCAAAAGAAAAAACAAAAAAGATTTAACTACCAACCAAAGATCTTTAAGAAGATTAAGAACTGCTGCCGAAAGAGCTAAAAGAACTTTATCTTCTTCTGCTCAAACTTCAATTGAAATTGATTCATTATTCGAAGGTATTGATTTCTACACTTCAATTACCAGAGCTAGATTCGAAGAATTATGTGCTACTTTATTCAGATCTACTTTAGACCCAGTTGAAAAAGTTTTAAGAGATGCTGGTTTAGACAAAGCTCAAGTTCACGAAATTGTTTTAGTTGGTGGTTCTACTAGAATTCCAAAAGTTCAAAAATTAGTTTCTGAATTCTTCAACGGTAAAGAACCAAACAGATCAATTAACCCAGATGAAGCTGTTGCTTACGGTGCTGCCGTCCAAGCTGCTATCTTAACTGGTGATCAATCATCAAAAACCCAAGATTTATTATTATTAGATGTTGCTCCATTATCTTTAGGTATTGAAACTGCTGGTGGTGTCATGACTAAATTAATTCCAAGAAACTCTACCATTCCAACCAAAAAATCTGAAACTTTCTCAACTTATGCTGATAACCAACCAGGTGTCTTAATTCAAGTCTTTGAAGGTGAAAGAGCCAGAACAAAAGATAACAACTTATTAGGTAAATTCGATTTAACTGGTATTCCACCAGCTCCAAGAGGTGTTCCACAAATCGAAGTTACTTTTGATGTTGATGCCAATGGTATCTTAAACGTTTCTGCTGTTGAAAAAGGTACTGGTAAATCAAACAAAATTACCATTACCAACGACAAAGGTAGATTATCAAAAGAAGATATCGAAAGAATGGTTTCTGAAGCTGAAAAATACAAAGAAGAAGATGAAAAAGAAGCTTCAAGAATTGCAGGTAAAAATGGTTTAGAATCTTACGCTTACTCTTTGAAAAACACCACATCAGAAGAAGCTTTCACTTCAAAAGTTTCTGAAGAAGACAAAACTAAATTATCAGCTGCTATTGATGAAACTATCGCTTGGTTAGACGACAACCAAACTGCTGCTACCGAAGAATACGCTGATAAACAAAAAGAATTAGAATCTGTTGCTAACCCAATCTTAACTAAATTCTACCAAGAAGGTGGTGCCCCAGCAGGTGCTGCTCCAGGTGGTTTCCCAGGTGGTGCTGCTCCAGCCCCAGAAAACGATGGTCCAACTGTTGAAGAAGTTGATTAAACTTAAAATTTACATAGAATAATTTTTACACTAGTATTTAATCATTTGTACATTAATAAAAGATTTCGATTATTATTTTTTTTTGTAGCATTATTTAATCATCATCCATAGGAATATCTGGAATCTTATCAGGATTATTTAATAATTCATGATTTTCTTCAAAAATTTCATCCTCACCAAAATCAAAGCTTGGAATTGGATTTTTAGCTTTTGGCTTCGAAGCTCTTGTTGGTTTTTCAATTATTTCTTTTTCTTCTTCTTCTTCTTCTTCCTCTTCCTCAATTATAGACTTGAACAAGTCACCTAAAATGTTTTTATTTAAAATAATTCTGTCGTAAAAATCATTCTTTATTAAATCAATTTTCTTCAAAGTTAATAATTTTTTTGTAAAGATGATTAAATTTTTTTCTAATTCCCATTTAATTTCATCATCATTCAAATCATCATTGTTTTCAAAAGTCAACGAATTTAAATTAACGTCTTCATTTTCATTTCTTTCAATTTCAATATTCAAAAAATTTGATAAAATTGACTCTTTTGATAAGAAGATTAATTTAAGTGAAGCCAGAACTTCCTCTGACAATTTCAAGTCATTTAATTCAAGTTCTTTAAATCTATTAACGTTTGAGATGTTGGTTTTATATAGATCTCTATAAGTTTTAAAAAAATTAAATAGCAAAATTAATAGATCAATTAAAATTAATGAAATCTCTGATTTAATGTCAATTTTAAAGTGTTCATTATTTAAAATTTCATTAAACGAATCAAGCAAATCAGGAATGAATTTTAATTCAGTCTCTAAATCATAGATTTCATTTGAATTTAATAAATTATTTAATTTCCATGAAGTTGAAGAAATTAATAATTTGAATAAATAAATAAATTTTAAATTCTTATCAATATCAATATTTGTCAAATAAACCAATAAATTGTCATTAATCAATTTAAAATTATTTAAAAGTTCAGTAATATTGAAATTTAGGCCTAAAACCAATAATTTTGACAAGTAATCCTGATAAATTTCATCATAGTTTGGATTTATCAATTCAAAATTTGGGCTTTTTAAATAATTTGTAAATTCAATAATTAATCCATTTGTTAAGTTTTTATAGGATGATAAAATTTCTGTAATCATTGAGGAATTATTATTATTATTATTTAAATTTTTGAATAACTGAATGAATTCAGATTTTAAATTTTCTATTATATTCTTCTTAAAATAATCCAATATTTTATTGTTAATTAATTTAAAGCAATTTGACTCATTAGTTGAAGATTCAAAATAATTAAATTTTAAACTTTGAAAAATGTTTAGAAAAATCTTAAATTTAAGCTCGTTATTTTCAATTTTTTCTAAAATCTTTGGTAAATAATCAATAATTCTTGATATAACTGATTCATTGTTATTTTCCACTTCATTGATTCTTGTTTTATTTAAAATTTCTTCATTTTTATCATTTAAGTATAGTAAATACCCATTGATTAGACTCAATAGAATAATTTCATCATCATTTGATAGTTTAATTAAATCTTTGAAAGAACCAAATCCGTTAATTGAACTGATATCTAATAAATAATATTGAATTAATAATTCACCGATATCATTGTAATTATTGAATAAATTTTTGGTAAAGAATTCATTAAATTTTTTGTCTATAGAATCATTAAAAATTTTAATCAATGAATTAATTTTAATTAAATTTTTAGCATTATATGGGAACTTTTTCAATTCATTTAAATTTAAAGAATCAATAACTTCTTTTGAATTTTCATTCTCAACAATTTGAACAAAATTTAATAGTTGTAAATAAAATTTTTTATCAATATTCTTTTCATAAATTAATGATAGAATTTTATTGATTTCATCAGTTTCTAAAAAGCCTGATTTATTAATTTCATTTAGTAATTGCAAAGCGTTTAGTTTAACATTATTATCAACATCATAAAATGAAATTTCAATAATTCTTCCTTTAAATCTTTCTAAAAATTGCCTCAAGCCGGACACGAAATTTTGGTGCTTTAATAGTTTAATTAAAGTTTTAATAACTTGCAATCTAACAGAAGAATTTGAATCAGATAAAACCCAACCAAGATATTTTAAAAATGTAACTTTAAAAAAGAATTCAGGATATGAACCCATCCAATCACCCAAATAAATCATTGATTCAGATCTAATTAAATGATCAACATCTTTAAATCTATGAATAAAAGTAGTATTAACGATGTCCTGAATAAAATTTTCCAAAATGATTGATTGATTATTGAAAGTATCAATATTTTTTTCAATTGATTCAATTCTTTTTTTGGATTTTTTCTTGTTTGATTCAACATTTAATTGATGTTTAAATTTCTCTAAAGAACTATTATTGTTTTTAATGATTTTACATAGTGTTAATTCAATTGAGTATAAAGATAAAGTTGAGATGAATCTTAATGATCTAATTGAAGAGACTGAAAATGCAGATAACCAAATTAGTAAATCTTCCATTATATTACTTTCATCATTATTCTCATCAGTTTCTTCATCATCTAAGACAACATTTTCAAACAACAAGCCATTTTCATTTGAAATTGAAATGATTTCATTTAGAAATTGCAAATAATTCTTTTTAAGATGTTTAAATTCAGGTTTTTTGGATAATAGATAAAATTCATGAATTTTTTGTTTTTTGAAAAAAGTTTGAATTTCACCAACTGTATCTGAAGCACTTTCGTTATTATTAACATCATGCTCTTCAATTTTAGTAAAGCAACCCACAATATTTAAAATTAAGTTAACTAAATTCTTTTTGGCAGAATCTTTATTTGATTTATATTGATCAATCCAATCATTTGAAAGTTCATTAATTGAGGCTTCAGAATCTATTAAAGTTTGAAATAAAGGGTCTTCTTTGAATTCCTGTCTTAA
Organism: Millerago galiae; assembly: GCA_030568845.1. Lineage (NCBI taxonomy): Eukaryota > Fungi > Ascomycota > Saccharomycetes > Phaffomycetales > Phaffomycetaceae > Millerago > Millerago galiae. The sequence continues at coordinate 117,328 of JAJMIZ010000010.1, read as the reverse complement.
TTCATTAAAGCCAGCCTTTTTTGCCCTTTTACTAGGTCCTTTTGATCTTTTAACTCTTTTACCAGTTCTAACATCTGGATCATCAGCGTCATCTACCTCCTCTTCACTTTCTTCATAACCAGACTTATCAATTTCATCATCATACACAACACTCTGTGACGACTTCAGGTCTCTGATTCTTTGTGAACGACGCGAACCTTCAACTTCAATCGTCATTTGCCACAAATTAACAACAAAAGAATTAATTTACGCGTCTTTTTTCGTGTATCAAAATAAAAAAGAAAAAAAAACATAACATCCAAACACCACAGAAAAAGCAAATCAGATAAGAAATTAATTTTATCTTATATTTGTTGATTTAATCCTTTTATTATAATTTATGAGCAGAAATATTGATATTAAGAAGACTGAGGAAATTGGTTTACAAACAAACTACTTAAGTTTATCACCTGAAGAAAGAAGTGCCAAAACTGCTAAGTTATTAGAGAGAATCGATGCTTTAAGAGTGAGAGTTAAAGATAACAAAGATACTAAATAGTTGCTAAATAGCTGCTAAATAGCTGCTGAATAACTTAGTGCTGATAACTTAATGCTTTGGTAATGAATTTATGAATGGGATATTTACGGAAACTTTGTAGTACAACCTTGTATTCAAAACACCTAATTTCTTGAGTTTAGTGTTTGATCAGGAAATAATACTCATACTTTAAAAAGTTGAAGCTGGTAGACTTTAAATTTAAAAATATCTATTTATCATATCTATAAATCAGAGGTGAGAATAGCACTTCTGTTTTGTAGTATTAATTAATTGTGTGTTTGACACAATCGGGGTTTCGGATTTACAAATTAAGACAAATAATCAGATGTATTTGATATGCCATAACGATAACAAAAGAAAATAGTAATGTAAGTAAGAGACAGAGAGAAAGAGAGAGACCGAAAGAGGTCTTTATTCTAGTTTAAAAATAGTAAAGAAGCAGAAAAAAAAATGAAAATTCCAGGGCTGATAATGAGCTGCTATTATTTTGTAATAAACTAACTACATTAGATGAATATGTTAGTTTAATAATATTGTTATTTTGATCTATCTTTAAATTCTAACCAACATTCATCGAACATTGGTCTACTAGTATAACTATCAGCCATACTCATTAGTTCGACATCATTTAATTCAAGTTTTGATTTATTATTGAACGATTTATAACCCATAATAGGGTTCTTATTTGTTAAATTTGAACACCAATTCAATGATATTTTGGAGTTGAATCTCCAATAAATCTGTGCAATGATTAATTTCATTTCAATAACTGCAATATTCATACCTAAACACATTCTATTCCCATGTCCAAATGTGAATATTCTATTTTTCATATTTTGAAACCTTTTTCTAAATTCCTCATCGGTTTCATCATCTTGTTTTAACCATCTTTCAGGTTTAAACAATTCAGGTTTAATGAAAATTGAAGTATCGTTATGAATAGTCCATGGTTGGACTGAAACAATTGTTCCTTTTGGCAAATTGATTTCTTTATCATTTGATAATTTAACCTTAAATTTATCTTTTGATGAAATTTCTCTTGGTTCACTGCCTGGAATAGCAGCATGCAATCTTTCTAATTCTAATATAAATGCATTTAAGTATTCTAATTTGTCTAATTTTTCTAAATCGATGTAATCAATTGGTGTTGAGCCAAAATTATGGCACATTTCATTATAAATTTTATCTTGCATTTCAAAATTAATTGATCTTGATAATTCCCAAGTTGCAAAAGCTAAAGATGCACCAGTTGTTTCATGACCAGCAGCAACATGATCAAAAATCTCACTACCAATTGACCATTTAGAAAACCCATTCAAATATAAGATTTTAATTAATGACAAATCATTATTGGAATCAATATTTTTTTCTAAATCATCATAAGCTTTTAAAAATAAATCTCTTGTCCAATTTGCAGATTTTTTACTTAATTCTTTAGTTTTAGAATCAATTGCATAATCCCAGAATTGTGGTAATAAAGTTGTCCAAAACCAAGTTGATGAGGAAGCTCTAAATGCTTTGATAATCTCACGGTCTTCATTTATTAAATTAGTTGAATAATTTGGACCTAATTCATACCAAGTAACGACATCCATTGCTAATGCATTAAACAAATCATATACATCAATAGATGAGTCTATGGTTTTTTCAATAAAACCAATAGCATTATTAATTTTATTGTTTAAATGAATTGAAGAATCTTTATTGAAGACCGCAGTTTTTGTATATAATTTGGTCATTAATTTTTTTCTTTTGATATGAGCTTCTGAATCCAATGTTGAAAATGCATTAACATTATCATAGTTTGTAAAATTACCATAGAATTGAGTCTTTGGTAGATTTTTAGTGATATAAATTTCCTTTAAATAATTTAATGAACCTAAAGATAATTCATTTGGACTTATTTGAATAACTGAACCATATTTCTTATGCCATTCATTCAGTTTCTCATTTCTTTGTTCAATTCTTTGATCATTTAGAATGAAAAGTTTGGAGATCTTATATAAATATGGACCTGGAATGTCTTTAAATGGTGATAAATAGAATGGATAGAGTAATAAATAATATGTGAAGAATGATATCAGTAAAGTTGATATTGAAGTTATTGGATTCTCGAATATAGAGACCAGTAAAGTAGAAATGATTCCCATTAATGGTTTCAACAGGGGAATATTCTCTCTTTAAATACAGATAAGAGATCCTCTTTAAGTTGCAATTAAATGAATCAAATCGGTGAATCTTTCCATTAAATCCGTCAACTACAATTCATACTTCAAAATTTCTATTCTTCCTTTTTACCACTGATAAGAACAACTTCTGGGATGAAACCAAAATGTTCAACGTACTTATAATTATCTTCTTCATGAATTAAAAAAATTCTTAAATATTCTAAATAAACGACATAAAAATAAACTCCAGTTCCGGTTAAAAGGTGCCACCAAGCATGGAGTTCAAAAAAGAATCCATATGGCATACCAACATAGTGTCTAATATCGATCCAATTGGAACAGAAATGAACATCAAGATTCCATAAAAAGTATCCTAACAAAAATATACCAACTCCTAAAATCATACACTTGTATAAATGTTTCTTAGCAATTGGATCTTTAACCTTCTCTCTTGTTAAAAATATTCCTTTTAAAATAACTGCAACGTTCAGTAATGCATAAGCAACTTGGTGAATTGTTGGATCTTTGTAATATAAATAAATAGCTGTTAATAATTGGGCACCAAACGCAACTCCAATACCAATACTCATTGATTTCTTCTTGCTTGTACCTTCAGAGAACACTGACCAGGCAGGAATACACGTGGCATATACCATTGGTAGTTCATCTAATAACTGAAATTCGTATTTTAAAGTCATATGAAATAACCAACTACCAATACCCACAATACCAAAACCCAGACTAACTAAGGCGAATCTTTTTTCCAATTTATTCTTTAATGCTGAATAGAAAGTATAACCAGCCAATAATATGAATCCTGAATTTGATATTGTATTTGCAGCTTCTGCAACATAATGACTGACAACATAATTCTCTTCACACCAATCTATTGTTGCTGTGACTTCATCCCAAAAACCAGAAACTGGTGCTGGAGGATAGGGTTTAGAAAACGGTAATGACATAAATAATTAATAAATAAATTAAACGATAACAACTTCTTTTATATTAAAGTTTATAGAATTTCCTAGATAAAATTCGAGTATCATGATTAATTTCTCACACATCCGAGGTTCCCAATATTGACACATTTCTGATTCACGTGACGATTACTACAATTCTAATAATAATACCTTATATTGATGCCCTTTTTCTTTACTTTCCTTTATTTTGTCTTTTTTTAATTGTCTGGATTAACAATCCTTAACGTATTCTCATGAAGGTCTAGTGATAATGACCCATTGCTTAACCTTTTAACTCCACTGTCACTATAGTCAATCCCATATAATGTATAACTTTTTTCTGTATTAATGCTGCTACTACTTGATTCATTCTCTACTACTTTCCTGGATCTGAGATAGAAAACAACGCATGCAGCTAATATGAATGCAAAACCAAATACCGATCCAATTGCGATTCCTGCAATAGTTCCTTTACTTAGCTTCGATGATGTTGTTATCGTGGTATCTGATGCACTGGTGGTTGTTGTAGCTTGAAATGTTGTTGTTATTGTTTCAACAGAGTTTGATACACTAATTACTGTTGTGATGACTTTGGTAACAGCAGCCACCGATGATGTGCCTGATTCCGATGTTTCAGAATCTGTAGAACTGGTAGAAGTAGAGGTGGTTGAAATAGAGATGTATGTTGAAGTTGTTGAAGTTGAATCTAATGTTGATGAAGTTGTGGTTAATGGAAATGAAGTAGAAGTAGTTGAGGTAGAACTTCTAGTACTGGTCGAGCTTTTTGTAGTTTTGGATGAGCTTGAGCTTTCACTGGATTGATTTGATTCTTCAAATGCATCAGGATCAGTCGAAAACACACTTAAATAGCCTTCACCTCCGCATGTTTCAGTCCCATAACCTTGACAGGCAGCGTTACAATTACTTGAACTAACCGAGCTGATGCCATTTGGTATTGTATTTCCACAATAACAAGTTGAACCATCCAAAGTTGCTGCTATCTTTTGACCACCGCATAAATTTTCACAATATGAATTCGTTTGGTATGTGTATGAGCCTTGTGAGGTTAAATAACTTTCTAAATCACTTAATGCATAGCAACCAACAGATGAGTAAGTTGCAGCATTAACTACACTTATCAAAAAAATTAGAATCATTTTATAATAAGTGTATATGAATGGTAGAAAGTCTCCAATCAAAGTTTTTTTTTAATTAAATCAGTTTAAGAATGTTTACATATTCTTTAATATGATGTGCGTTGATAAACATGGATAGACGAATAAGCCGCAGCAATTGAAAAACGCACACAAATAAGACAACTATAACCGCAAGTAATCCATGAATATACGTTGTTTTGATTGAATATGGTGAGCCTTCTTCTATATTACTTTCAACTCATAATTCGTTTCATAAATAACTTGCATGGGTATTATTTACAAATTTCAGATACCATAGTAACAAACGAATGAAACTTACAGAATGATACGTAATTTCAGATGCATTTTTATTCTATTGTGAATATTGTGAGTATTGATAATCGATTGATTCAATCATATAATTATTTAAAAAAATTTCAAAAAGAACTGAACTCTTTGGGAACTTTTTTGGATTTTCAATGAAAAATTTATTAATTTGATTATTAAGTAACAAATCTAAAGAATTTAATTGATCAATTAATTGGATTCTGGAATAACTGATCTCATTATTGGTTATAATTTCAGGATTTTTTTCATTTTTGATTAATTGAATTATTTCTAATCTTGATAAATTTTGATTTAAAACTAGTTCATCTTTTGGAAATAATATTTCATCTAAATTAAAATTGTTTGAATTTGATAAAAATCCAAAATTTTGTAAAAGCTTAATGAATTTAAAGAATAAAATTTCCATCTTTTCATCAAATACAATATTAAAATTATTATTGATTGATTTTGAATCATTGGTCAAATTCGAATATTGCCAGCATTTTTCAATATAATCATTAAATTTAACTGATTTTATGAAGTCAAATGATTTTAAGATTAAGTCCAACATTAATTCATAGCTGATTTCAAAATTTGGTAAATTTTTACTATTTGAAGTTTGAAAAATTTTAAATTTAAAGATATAAATTTTCAGTAAATTCAATTTAAAAAATAATTTAAAGTTTTTTATTATACCTAAATTCAATGGTTGAGTTTCAATATTTGATTTATTCAAATGATTATCTAGATTTGAATAAATTGTTTGAAAATTTGCATTGAACCAACAAACTTCAACATTTTCAAATTCATTAAAGTCTAAAACATGTTGATGTAATCTATCTAATACTAATAAAATCTTTCTATTTAACGATTGATCAACTTTTCTTAGATATTTATAGAAAATCTCACTTGTATAAAAATTTGAATTGAAGTAGCCGTTGGAGATTAGTTCCTTATTTGAAATGATTAATGGTGGTAAAAATTCAGTTACATCAGAATTTAATCCAATACCAACTATGAAAGATTTTAATATATTTTCAGTTGGTAAAATCCTTGAAGTTAGTTCAAATTCATCAAATTGGAAAACGTTACAAGGTTTAAATTTATTAATTTCAAACTTAATTCTTTCACGTTCTGAATTGATATCTTCTCTTAAATTATCAAGTAAATAATTTTGATGAGATTTGATTAAATCCCCTTGGTGTTTCATTTTTTTATTAAAATAATTTAACCACCCATTGCTTTTGTTATCATTGAATGATTCATTTGGATATAACAATTTTGCAAAAATTAACCATTCATTTTTTAAATCATTTTGAGTAAATTCATTATAATTAAATAACCATTGTTCATATTGCTTTGAAACGCAATCATTAACCGAGTCAAATTTTACATATGATTTCTTTTTAAAGCTGGAGTTGGATACTTTAAATTCTGATAATAATTCTTCTTTATCTTTTAACCATCTACCAAATGATGATGTTGTTATTTTAAATTCATTTTTATCTTGGAAGTACTTTACTGTGAATCTTTGTGATTTTGAGCCATGATTTAAATGCCAGTTAATTACTTCAACTTTCTGTGCAAGTGTGGGTCTTGGAAGCTTTTCCTCCATATTAGGTAGCAAAAATGGGATTAATAATTAGGTTTTATAGCGGGAAAACCTCCTAAATTGAGATTTTTTTTTTAGACGGGATGGAAATTGCCTAATTAGGAACTAAAACTTGATGAGTTTACCATTAACGTCTTTTGAGAACTGTTCCGGAGTTTTAGCCAGATGACCAGGTGATGGAGTGAATATGTTAACATAGTCATTCATGTTGAAACCAGGAGTTTTCAGTAGATTTCTCATTGGAGTACCAGGTGTTGCATTAATAATTTGATTATTGCTCAAAGAGTTACCTAATCTTTGGATTGAGGAAGTTTGAGTTAATTTAGAAGCTATTGAACGTGATGGCGTTGAAGGTGGTTGCTTGTACTGGACAGGCGAAGGAGACGTGGCCAAAAACATTAATAAATCAGCACCTTCATCGTGATGTTTTTGATGGTCAGGAGTTGATAGTAATTTTTGCTGTCTATTGAGGACAGCAGGAGAAGAAGATGTTTGTATATATGTTTTATTTGTAGAAGCGGTGTTATAAATTTCTGAATTAATATGTATCTTTTGCTGAGGAGGAGTTGAAGGAGGATTAGTTGGGATTGCGAATTCTTCGTAAATTGGTGAAGAAGGTGGCATTTGTTGAATATTTTTAGAATTATCATCAAATTCTTCTTCATCTTCAGTCTTATTCAAATCAAAGCTTTCAGCTGATTTTTTTTTAAATAGCTTCTTTGGTGTTGTAATTTTAACTTTTATTGGACTTGATGATTTTAAAGGGCTCGTTCTATCTTTGATCTTAAAATTGGTCTTGGATAATCTGGACTTTAATTGCCTCGATATTCTGGCAAGCTCTGCCCTCTTCAAAACATTTTCAGCTGCTAAATCTTCTTGACTTGTCATATTATTAGGTTAGTTTCAAAACTAAAAACTTTTTTTGCTTTCACTAAAATTTCAATTTACCCAATTTGGATTAAATTTTTCGCGTCGCAGATTTGATACGCGTCGCACGTGAAAATCACGTGAAATCATTAACTGCATTAACTTTATTACCTTTATTTCTTTGGTTTGCTTATTACTTTACAAGTTCAATGCTGGATTTAGATAATCATTTGAGTAAAAATGAGTTCCGCTCGACTGATTTCTACTCAGAAAACCCAGAATGGCTAGAGATGCACCCTGAACCGATCGACCTGAGTGGTGGCAGACCAAATGCTGGATTCTATCCCATTGAATCAATCAAGTTGAGTATTAAAGATTCTCCATTTCAGGCATCTAGAGAGTATGAAATCAAGAACGTGGATTCATCTACAATTGATATTAAAACAGGACTGCAGTATGGACCTAGCTTTGGACATTTTAAATTGATTTCATTCATTAAGAATTTAATTTCTGAATTGAATAAAACTGAGCTAGATTTGGATTATCTGGTGACAAATGGATCTGGAGACTCATTGTTTAGAATTTTGCAAATTTTATTGAATCCTGGTGATACAATATTGATTGAAGAGTTCACATACACCCCAATCTTTGGACCAATTAATGCATTAGGTGGAATCAAAATTCCGTATAAGGTTTTATTCAGAACCGGCTCAAATGTTATTGATATTGATTACTTGACCAACTTATTAGAGAATTGGGGAGACATACATCCAGGATTGCCAAAACCAAAATTGATTTATACAGTTCCTACTCAAAATCCATCAGGATTGACTCAACCATTTGAGATTAAGAAACAGATTTATGAACTGTCTCTGAAACATGATTTGATTATATTAGAAGACGACCCTGATGGATATATCAGATTGCATGACTTAGAGACGTACAAATCATACAAAAAATCAATTATTACAAACAGTTATTTGAATTTTGACGTTGATGGCAGAGTCATTAGATTTGAAACATTCAGTAAATTATACTCACCAGGCTTGAGACTTGGTTTCATTGTATGTATCAAGCCTATAATTGATAAATTAAATGAGTATACTAAGGTTGCAACCAAGGCGTCAAGTGGATTTTCGCAAATGATTTTTTATAATACTTTACAACATTGGTCTTTGAAGATTAAGGACGATTGCAACGATATATTGGTTGAAGGGTATTTAAACTGGTGTTATCAAATATCATTAGAGTATTCCAAAAGATGGAAGTTCGTGTTGGCTAAATTAAAAAGCTCCAAGAGTTATAGTCATGGGTATTTTGAAATTGTTGAACCTGATGGAGGAATGTTTTTCATAATTAAGATCAATAATATAGTAGGTGAGGAGTTAGAGAAAGTTAGGTATAAACTGGTAAAATATGGAGTGATTGGGATATTAGGAAACTTAATGAATTTTGAAAATAAAGATACGAATTTTATAAGACTGACGCTAGCTAATGTTGATTCAACAACAGAATTAAATGAAGCGATCGAAAGATTAGACAAAGGGATCTACGAATATTTTAAAAACTAAGTATATTATTAAAGTGAATAAGGAATTGAAATGTAGTTTAATTTGGATAAATTGTCATTATTTAAATTCAAGGGAGGTAATTTGATTTTTGAGTCTAAATTATTGTTGAAATAAGTATAATTTAAATTTAAGCCAGGTTGATCATCATCAGAGATTGATAAGCTTCTTTTCTTTTCAATTGGAGAATTCAAGAAGCAAGTGTTTTTGAAAAAAGTTAAATTTAAATCAACTTTATAAAAATCTAACCAATTTTTAAAAATTTTGAATAAATTTTCAAATAATTTTTGTTTGATATCTTGGAAATTAAAATCGTTGTAATCAACTTTAACTTCATCATTCATTTCAAGAATCAAATAAATAGCACCTTTTAAAATGACATTATTTTTAAATTCATCAGTGTTTTCAAAATTCATGAAAATCTTAATTAAAATTAAAAAGTTTGGTATTATTAAGTCTTTAAAGTCTAAATCTGAATTTAATAAATTTAAAGGTAATGAACCTAAAACCAATAGAGGATAAGAAAACAAACCCAAGTTGTTATTGATTGTAATAATATTCAAATCATTAAACCATTGGTTAGTGTTATTATTCAAAGGTTTGATTTGATTCAAATATTGATATTCTTTCAAGGTCAAAGTCAATAAATTTAAATGGTTTGAATCAAATGGTATTAATACGTAATCAATGATTAAATCTTGGAAAAATTGTGGAACGTTTAATAATAAATTTCTTTTTGAAATTCGGAAAATTTTATTGAACTGACTATTTATATTATAACCAAATTGGATGATTTTTGAAATATAAAATTTGTTAAACATTATAATTGAATTATGAATTTCAATTTTATTCAAGTTTAAATCTAAATTATTAAATTTTAAATTTTGGAATTCAAAAATTAAGGAGTTTAATAAAATTTTCTGATTTGCTTCATTCATTGGTAAAATATTTGAATTCTTTGATAAGATCTTTAACCACTCAATCAATTTAATTGAATCAATTGATTTTTGTAAGTAAAAATGAATTGAAAGAGGGGCTTGTTTATTGAATTTCAAAATGTATAAAGCTTGCAAGTGATTAATAAACCATAATAAGTCCTCATTTACTTCATCAATCTCATTATTTAACAAAGTATCTAATTGATTCAAAACTATATCAATTGGTAATAGATGATTTGATAATTTATCATAATTCAAAAGATAAGTCCAAGAAAGAATGGTCAAAGAGTTTAAATTTGGAGTCAACAGAGCTTTATTGAATAGCTTCACACAGTCATTTAAATCTAACAAACTGGAAGAATAACATAAACAAGCATATATATTTTCGTTGTTGATCTGGATTGGGATATTTGAAGTACCATAAACAAAAGATAGTGTTGAAATTTGATTGTTCAACTGAATATTTAAACTGTTCAAATTTTTAGAAATAGTTAATAATTCTGTGACTTTATTAACATCTTTTGTTAAAACAACTTGCTGAACTGGTTGCACTTGAGGCACAGTTTCAATTTTACCATTTTGGATAGACTTTAAATCAATTTTATGAACTGTTCTTAAATGTCTTTGCATTAGATCTCTTCTGACAAAACATGAATTACATTTTGTACAGTTGAAAGGCTTTGTGTTTGTATGAGATCTTTCATGTCTTAGTTTGTGTTCGGATCTGGAAAAGGGTCTTGCGCAGAACGAGCAGATATATTTCTTTGTTGGAGGTGATTTAACCATGATTGTATTAGTAATGGTAGAAGTAAAAGTAATAGTAATAATAGTAATACTAGAATAACAATCATAGCAAAGTGATAAAACATCGCCTTTATATCTCGATATTGTCGATTCCCCAATTTTTTCTCCACTTATCTACCCCATTTCATTTTCACTCATTTTGATCCGGAAAATTTCTGGAAAAACTTCTTTAGTGAGAATTTTTTTTTCTCCAATTTTTCTCCTCTTAACGAAGATTTGAAGTTTTTATGATTGTATTCGCTGTTAATTTGATTAATTTGATTATGATTTTGTTTATTTTCATCTCCAAAAACTCTTTTTCTTGCAACTTCTAAAGCTTTTTCATACATTTCTTCTTCAGTTAATTTCTTGGTGTCTTTAAATCGGACATTTTGGACTGGTACTTCTTGTATTTCTTGTAATTGTTGTAGTTGGTTCATTTGTTGTAGTTGGTTTACTTGTTGTAATTGTTGCCCTTGGTTTACTTGTTGTACTTGTTGTACTTGTTGCACTTCTTGAGCATCTGAATAAATACTTTCACCATCATCATCATTTTTTTGTGGAGATTTACCTACTCCATTCCCACTAAAACTCTCAAATGCGTCTTCTTCTTCTTCTCTAATCGATCCCAATTCAAAACTCTCTGCATATGCTGCTTTAAATAAAGGCCTTGGTTGCGTAATTTCTTGAATCTCTCTCTTAACGATTTCAAACGATCCAAACTGTTGAATGGTCTCTGTAGTAATTGATTTAGTTCTGCCAAACTCATCTTCTGTCTTTGTAGTGTGAATTATAATTGGTGCATTATGATAATTGTTCCTCAATGATGAAGTTCTCATTGAGTTGTTTCTTATCGAATTACTTCTTATGGAATTGTTCCGTACTCCACTCAATGAATTGGTTCTACCACTTGGTCTTGGTCTTCCTCCCATTGAATAACTTCTTTGTTGTTGTTCCCCTGTTAATGAATATGTTCTTAACGCAGTAGCAGCTGCACTACTTGAAAGACTGTTGGCTCTCGACTGTCCTTCATAATATGAGTCGTATCTACTCAGGTCTGGAACCTTTCTATCCTTCTTCTGTCTTTGTTAATATTGTACCTTCAACATTCCTTTCCACTTACACTGAAAAGTCCCATGTTGTTTTAGAAAGTTATCTTGAAAATTACTATTCAGAAACTACAAATATTCTCACTTCTCTACTACAAATAGTATAATTATAAAATAGTTTGTTTATAATATCAAAAGACTCTTAATTCCTTCTACAGGCCTCCTCTACTCCACACATCCCTCTCGACCACCACAACCTCTACACCACTTGAAGCGTCCCGGATTTAAAAAAAAATCCAATCTCGACGACTTTTCCTCTTCACCACAAAATGTCAACTGTTGAAGAATTAAAGAAACTCGTTCATAACTTGCAAGAAAGAATCGTCCAATTGGAACAACAAAGTGGGTTGTTACCTGTTGTCCCAAAATCAATTAGAATGGTTTTAATTGGTCCTCCAGGTGCCGGTAAAGGTACTCAAGCTCCAAACTTAAAAGAAAAATTTTGTGCTTGTCATTTAGCTACTGGTGATATGTTAAGATCTCAAGTCGCCAAAAAGACCCAATTAGGTTTAGAAGCTAAGAAAATCATGGATCAAGGTGGTTTAGTTTCTGATGATATCATGGTCAACATGATTAAATCTGAATTAGCTAATAATCCAGAATGTAAAAATGGTTTCATCTTAGATGGTTTCCCAAGAACTATCCCACAAGCTGAAAAATTAGATTCAATGTTGAAAGAATCCAACAAACCTTTAGAAAAAGCTGTTGAATTAAAAATTGAAGATGAATTATTAGTTTCAAGAATCACCGGTAGATTAGTCCACCCAGCTTCTGGTAGATCTTACCATAAAGAATTCAACCCTCCAAAGAAGGAAATGACTGATGATATCACTGGTGAACCATTAGTCCAAAGATCTGACGATAATGTTGATGCTTTAACCAAAAGATTAGTCACTTACCATCAACAAACTGAGCCAATTGTTGAATACTATAAAAAAACTGGTATTTGGTCAGGTATTGATGCTTCTCAAAACCCAAAAACCGTTTGGTCTGATATCTTAAAATGTTTAGGTCAATAGATCTTACGTTAAAATAAAAGTTTCTATACTATTTATTATGCCTTTTCTGTAGTTTTAATTAAATTCTTTAATAAAGTCATGTCTAAACCCTTTAAATTTGGTTTTTTTTTACTCTCCTCCTCCTCCTCTTCTCTATTTCTTTTAACTATATTGATCAAAGTATTGTTTGCTTCACTGAAACAATTGAAATGGAATATTTTACCTTTATTTTCAATTGAATTCATCCAAATCCATTCACCCAACTCATCATCATATTCAGCTTTAATTGTTTCTTTACAGATACCACAAATACATGACATATCTGAATTCTGAGGAACAATAACATACTTCTTAACCTCTTCAACCTTCTCTTCTTTGATGTCTTCATCTTCTTCTTTATTAAAAATCTCATCATCTCTAAAATTAACAAAGTCTTCATCATCTAAATACCAAATTTTGGATTGTGGTATAAAACCATCTTTTAATTTTTTATTCATACGAAAATGCCAATCTAAATGCTCTCTACGTAAATTTAATCCTTTTTCATTATCATTAAATCTTTTACCACATTGTCCACATTTATTTGGATAGTTCTTTATAAAAATCAATTTAAATTCATTGGCTGGATCTAAGTTGAATAGATTCTTATTATTGAAATTAAAATTAGATTCCTCCTTTTTAATTAATAATGATTTTAATAATGAATTAGATGGTATGGATTTTTCTTCTTTAACTAATCCCGTCTTTTTTAACGTTGTTATTAATGAATTCAAATCAGTTTTAGGTTTTGGTTTCTTTAAATTGATTATATTGTTTAATAAACCCAATGGATTTTTATTATTACTTGCATTTATTGGATTTGTATTGATCGGATTTGTATTGATAGGATTGGTGTTAATTGGATTTGTATTAATTACATTTGAGTTACTAGGAGTTGGTAAAGATGATGGTAAGACATTTGAAACAGATGGAATTGGTAAGAGATTTGACAAATTAGGCACAGGGGTAGCACTTCTTCTTAAGAGTTCTTCTTCTTGTTTCATCATATCCTCAACTTGTTTTGAAACAATTGGTAAAGAACTTTCAGGTACAGAGTTCGATTCTAACGCAAATTTCAATTGATTAATTAGTTCCAGTTTTGATTTGATGTTATCATCATGGGAAGTTAATGATCTTTTCGTTGTTAATTCAACTAATTTATTAACTCTTGTTAAAATGTTTGGAATTGAAGGTAATTGTTGTTGTTGTTGATAAATCGAACTAGCTTTAATTAGAAACCTTTCAATCTTATCAATTGGTTCTTGCGGGAATAATGGCAGACCACTCAAATTCTTTGCTATCTTCCATGTTTTGAATAATGATATGAATTTTAATCTTGTTTCATCATTAACTAATAAATATGCTTGTGTAAAAGTTTGAAATAAATTAGCTCCAAATAACAACGTATATGGACTACCAATGTTTTTTGATATGGAATCGAGTAAATAAAATGCAAATAATTTTTGATTTGGAGTAGCTTTCTCAATTCGTTTTTCAACTGCACTTGTTATAAATTGAGCTGCATTGACATTCTCTTGAGCAATTTCAGTCAAACTTGATATAATAGGTCTAGAATTAAACGTCAAATCACTCAAAGATTCATAAAAATCATCTCCAATCGCTTGAAGATTAGAATTATGATCTTCCATATTGACTTTATAAAGGCAAATTTAATTTAAAAAAGTCATTCGCATAAAATATAAAAACAAAGTTTTCGCAGTTGATCACATAAGTGCTCAAAACCGCACATAATCACGTGATATTTTTTGAGTCATCGTTGTTTTTTTCTTAATTTTTTTTACCACTAAATTTTTCACTTTTAATTAAAGATACAAAAAAATGTCACCTTCTCAAACCGATAAGAAACAAAGTGGTCTTGCCAGAGTTCTTGGATCTGCTTCTGCAGGTATCTGTGAAATTGGTGTTTTTCATCCAGTCGATACCATTTCAAAAAGATTAATGTCTAACAGTACCAAAGTTACTTCAGTTTCTGAATTTAACAAGGTTATCTTCAGAGAACACGCTTTAGAACCATTGAGTAAAAGAGTTTTCACCTTGTTTCCAGGTTTAGGATATGCAGCTGTTTATAAAATCTTACAAAGAGTTTATAAATATGGTGGTCAACCTTTTGCCAATGAATTTTTGAATAAGAATTTCAAACATGATTTTGATAGTGCATTTGGTGCTAAAACTGGTAAAGCTTTAATGTCAGCCACTGCTGGTTCTTTGATTGGTATCGGTGAAGTTGTTTTGTTACCTTTAGACGTTTTAAAAATCAAAAGACAAACAAACCCAGAATCTTTCAAAGGCCGTGGTTTCTTAAAAATTATTAAAGACGAAGGTTTTGGTTTATACAGAGGTTGGGGTTGGACTGCTGCTAGAAATGCTCCAGGTTCCTTCGCTTTATTTGGTGGTAATGCATTTGCCAAAGAATATATTTTAAACTTAAAAGATTATTCTCAAGCCACATGGACTGAAAACTTCATTTCTTCAATTGTTGGTGCTTCTGCTTCTTTAATTGTCAGTGCCCCATTAGATGTCATTAAAACAAGAATTCAAAACAAAAACTTTGATAACCCAGAATCTGGTTTAACTATCATTAAAAATACCATTAAAAACGAAGGTATCACTGCTTTCTTCAAAGGTTTGACTCCAAAATTATTGACAACTGGTCCTAAATTAGTCTTCTCTTTTGCCTTAGCTCAATCTTTAATTCCTGCTTTTGATAAATTATTTACTAAATAGATTATTTAATTCATGTATATATATATATTGTATTTATATTACTCGTAGACTACACTGATTATAGAATGTCATTATATATATACAGGATTATTCTTTTGGTTCGATGTTTTGTTTATGTGAGTCTAATGTTAAATATAAATGTTGAGAAGCTGATTGTAAAGTTTGGACTAAACCAGCACCAGACATTATAGTCAACAAACCTAATAATTGTGCTTGTAATTCTTCCTTTGTGGACAACTCTTTGAATTGATCAATCTCTTGTAAATTATATAATTTATTATCAATTCTAGCACCAATTAAAAATAATTTTTCATTTGTAGATTTTAAAAATTTGACTAATTTCTTAACGATTGAAGGGTCTGTATTTTGAATGGTAATGATAGCAGTTGGACCAACTAATAATGGTGCTAATTCATGCTTTATATTTTTAGTTTTATAATATGCATCTTTGCTTGCAGGATTTAATTCATTTTCAGCTCTTAAATATGATAATAATAAACTGTTTCTCACAACAGATAACTCAGCTCCTAATCCTTTGATATGGTCTCTGTATGAATTAGTTTCTGCTTTGACTAAATTATTATGATGAACGAATAAAACTATTTCTGATTTATCAAATAACATTTTATATCTGTTAATCAAATAAGTCTTTCTGGAATCTTTGTTTTTAAGGTAATTAACTGCCTCCACCTGAGTGGACAAACTTCTTCCTTTGAAGAGAATTCGAGCTGAATTTCTGATTGAACTGAACATTTTTATGTTTCAAAAGTTTTCAGTATAAAAAATTCGTTGAAAAAAAAGTTGAAGAAAAAAAATTACATAATCAATTTTTTTCTTCCTTTTTGTTTTGTAAACAAAAAAAACTTCAAGTTTTTTTATCTCTTTTTACTTTCAATTGTCAAATTTTTGTGTTTTATTTATTCCAAATGCCTGCAGAGACGGTCAGCAACGTTCAGACAGACGAATCTTTTACAAGGTACTCAAAAGCTGCTCATTTATCCGAGTTTTATCCTTATCTCAATGGGAACTCTCCCCAACAACAACCAAATGATACAGAAACATTCGACTCTTTTGACTCTAATGCAAAATTATCACCTATAAAACAAAGAAATCATTTCAGAAAGCCTTCATCAACTACTTTGAACTCATATACTTCGTTTTCTCCTTCAACTTTTGATTTCACAAATTTAATATCAAAATCTGAAATTGAAGAAACAACAGAATCTTTCAATGAAATAATTAAAGCAGCAGAGGAATATGGTAAAGCTTTATCAAAAGTTTCAGAAGCAGCTGCAAATTTCGGTGTTGCATTAGAAAGAGGTGCAAAATCAAAAGGTACAGGGATATCTTCAGAAGGTTTGTTAAATTCAAGTGGATTGTTTTTTATCGTTGCAAATCATGAAGAAATTTTATCCAATTCAGTTAAAAAGAATTTTGAAGAGCCAATAAGAAGTAAAATCAATCAATTTAAATTACAAAATATTAAAAATGAGAATCAATTTAAAATTAATATTAAAGATAAAATTAAAGATTTGAAAAAACAAGAATATGAAAATTTAAAAATATCAAAGTTAAAGACAAGGAATTTGATTCAATATAGATCTAAATTATTAGAATTAACAAATCAAATTGATGATATTGATAAATTAAAACATGATTATTATCAAGATTCTTTTAATTTAGTTCAAGATACTTCCAATGAAATTTTAATTAAATTAGGTACAATAATAAGAGCTCAAGTGGAAATTTATGAAGGTATTGCTAAAAAAGGATGGTCCGGTGGTGGACTTGATGATTTAATTTCTCAATGTCCAGATCCATTTGCTCATGAAGATGAAGAACATAATGATAATGATATAACAAGTGATAAGTCAAGTAATAATAATAATAATGATATAATAGATACCTCAAATGGACTAAGCATTAGAAGAGATTCACAGTTAACAACCTTCGCACAACCAGTAATAACAACATTTCAAACTGAATCACTTTCAAACTCTCCAATTTCAAAAGGTACATTAATTGATGCACTTGAAGCACAGAATGAAAGAGAATCTGTTCTAAAATCTCCAAGTCCATTAGAAGAAGAAACCAATGAAGTGAATGAAACTAATCCTGATGAAGAGCCCGATGAAGAAATTATGAAACAATTAGCCAACACAACTTTGGAAGATGATAATTCATTTTCACTGCCAATGCCAGGTTCATCAAAGAAGAGAGAAGATATCAATACAAACACGATACTAGAAGAAGATGAACATCAAGTATGGAGATAAATACAAAGGACTCAATAAATATTATGTGTGTATAAATGCTGCTGTAGTATATTATTTCCATTCACCAAATTGATAGATTCCCCAACCTAAAGAACCAACTGCATTATTATAAATTTCTTTAGCAACTTCATGATTTGCAGCACCAGAAGCAACAACGACTGGATTAAAATGTTCTAAGGTTGGATGTGCACTATATAATAAATTTGCGTTTGATAATTTTACTTCATTTAATAATTCTAATCTTTTACTTGATTCAGCGTTTTTAGTTAAGATTTCTGTCAAGACTGAGTTGAATTTTTTAACATAAGGTAATGGGCCATTTGATCTCATTGCTCTTCCCATATCTCTTAAATTATGAACAGACATACCTGAACAGATAACCAAACCACCTAATGATCTATATTTTGATAGGATTTCTCCAACTTTAGAATGGATTCCAAACTCATCTGTTCTTGCTAACGAGACTTGAACAATTGGAATGTCAAGATCCCAAACGTCATCAGCTAATTTGTTGGTTGAGAATGCAACTTTAAATGGGACCCAAACACCGTGGTCAATACCTCTATAGGTTAAATTTGAATCAACACCTGCTTTCAATAAAGTATCTTTAATATCATTTGCTAATTCTAAATTAACTTGTGAATGGAATTTTTCTTTATACATATGTTCAGGGAATCCATAAAAATCATAAATTAATTCATTTTCTAATGGTGTTATCTTCTTAGCACTGTTGAAAGTTTTAGTGTTTGGGATAGCAACTTCAACTGTATTCAAATGATTGGATTCCCAATGTGCTGAAACAACAATAATAAAGTTTGGTTTGATCTTTTCTTTAATAAATTTACCGAGTTTTGATGTTGCTCTAAATGCACTAACATCACCACCAAACTCAGCTTCTTCATACATGAAAGTTGGACCACCATGACTGAAGAAATAGACTGGTGTCTTTGGGAAAGTAGAGTTAAATAATGAACTGATAGAAGGCATTGTATTAGTAGCAGTATTAGTAGCAGTAGCGGTGGCAGTAACAGCAGTGGATGCACTCTTTATAGTAGAAGGTGCTTTTTTAAAAACTGATTGAATTCTTGAGGCTATCAATGCGATGAGTATGACGAGAACAGCTTTCAAGAACTTGCTCGACATTTATATTCAAATTTCATTACTGGCATGAATTTCAAAAGACTTTATAATTTCTTGAGAAATGGAAATTACTAAGATTACAAATATTTCAAAATTATTAATATTTACAAACTTATTTACAAATTATTTACTCCACCAACTTTTAACTTGTTCTCTGTTGGATTCTTCGACTTCTGGTTTTGTCATCATTGGTCTTTCTTTTGCTGCGACTGTTTCTCTCGCTTGTTGCGCAAATGCTAGTTCTTTTCTTCTTTTAGATCTACATTGTTCCCATGAAACTGTACTACCTAATAAAAATGCACCAACACCCCAGTTCACTGCTTTCGAAGGTGACTTCTGTGTGATAAATATAATGGTCCCCATGACACCTAATGCACTTAATCCTGTCAATCCTGCGTCCCTGAAACATGGAATTTTGACTAAATTGTCAAATTTAAAACTTTCTAAAGTGATTGAATTGACTGCCTCCTTGATAGGCATCTCTGGTCTAGCTGGTCCATTGTTGAATCTTGGTTCGGTATCTTCCAACAGTAGTTGTTTATCTTCTTTGTTATTATTACTATTATTATTATTATTATTATTACTTTTAGGTTTAATCACTTCTTTTACTGGTTCTGAATCAAATTGATAATGTGATTTTCTCTCTGACGATCTTTTGGTCACTAAGTGCTGTGGAGTTGGTTCCTCTTTCTTCTCACTCGAACTGAATGGCCAAACCATCGTTTATTGGAATTGAACGATTATTCGCTACACGAAAAATTGTTCGGAAAACTTTTTATTGCTGCGCAGACCGATGAGATGAACCAACTTTTGAGTTTTAAGAGCGACATTAATGAAGTTTAGTTCATTGTATCTTTCTAATAAACTTTAAGCTTTTGATATTTGAAGTGGTGGTAGGTATATAAAAAAAAAATTGGAGCTCGCACTCAGGATCGAACTAAGGACCAACAGATTTGCAATCTGCTGCGCTACCACTGCGCCATACGAGCAACCGATTACTTCTTGATGGGTGTAAAATCAATTCAAGATACCAATTGTATATTCAACAATCCATTAATTCTTCAGAGATCGTACATTGAGTTTTTAAAATGTATAAATAACTGAAGAATATAATAATGTATTCATATAAAAGAATTAATGATAGTAAGACTTTATATATTCTTGTTTATATTACATTTAAAAAGTAAAGGTTTAGGGTTTCAGAAATAGTATTGGAATTGATAGAGTATTTTTATTTACTGATATGCTATCCAGCATTGAATCACTTGCATTTGGTAAGTTTAAATATCTACATAACGCTATTTTTAAGATCCTCAATGTAATAAACCTTAAGAAATTAATTCACAAAAAATATGGGCTTGATGAAACTGATATTTTGGCTGAACGAAATAAGTTAAGCGACAGAAAATTGGAAGCGATAGTACATATTTTTTGTTCTTTTATAATCCTGGATGAAGTGATTCTTTTTGATTATAATACAGCAAAATTACAACATTTATGAGTTTCACGTATATAAACCACAAAACCATGAAATTTATTACCATGAGTGCAAAACCACAAAATCAGATTCTTGAAGAAACATTTTTTTTTTAAACTATGCGAGTCAATGGCATAGATAGTTTCATTAGAAATGAAGTTTCCTTTCAATTAAGTGATCCTACTACGATACAATTAATAATAGAGGAGTTTCATTCAAATATGGAATCTTTATCAAGCATTACCTTGGTTGAGTTTATAATTCCACCTATACAACTTGTGGCATCATCACCTTTTGAAGATGAGATACAACAAGAAGATTTATCAGAACTAGACATAGTGTTAACAACAGAAATACTTAATTTAATAACTAGAATGGATAATTTACATTCTGTGTTTTTTTATGGCCATATTCCTCAATGGTTTATAAACTGGAGCAATCACCATCAATTTCAGTTTACAAGTGTTAACAGAGTTATCATAGAATTTCTGGTTGCAAATATTTTTTTTGAAGCAGAAAGACACTTTCCTAATGCTTATATCTTGCATATCGTCGTTGCAAGTCATGTACCTCAGATCAGACCACTACAACAACTAAACTATAAATATTTATAATATATAAACGCTTATCTTCTTCTTGTAAAATCCCAATCATCACTATCCGTATCACTAAAGCTTACGCCATCATGATCGCTATTCTGTAAAGTGGTATCATTATTAACAGCATCATCATCAGGATTAACGATTCTTAAAGTTTTTTCATGTCTTGCATCAGGTAAAGAACCATTACTTAGTCTTTTATGACCAGTTTCCATTAGTGGAGGAACAGGTTGTTGGAAACCATAATAGTTGAAATCATTATGAATTGGAGGGGTTGGGAATTTTTCTTGAGAAGCTGAAACAGTATCTTCATCATCATCATCTTGATCAGAGTTTCTTGTTTTAATAAAGATTAAAATTAAAACAGCGACTAAAGAAGCAACACCAAAGATACTACCAATCGCTATACCAGCAATAGCACCTTTACTTAAACCACCTGATGAACTTGCTGAGGTAGTTGAAGAATCAGAGCCTGATGCAGAACTTGCAGTTGTCGTTATGACTTGGACAACATTTGAAGCAGATATCACACTTGTTACAACTGTGACTGATTGTGTGACTGAATTAGATGTAGTTGTTGTTGTTTCTTCTGAATTTGTTGATGATGATGTAGTTGTTGATGCTTTTGATGAAGTTTTGGTGGAAGATAAAGTTGTTGTTGAAGAAGTTTTTGTACTTGAGGTAGATTTAGAACTTGAAGAGGAATCTGCATCATCGTCTTCTTCTCCGTTTGTATAAACAGATAAATAACCATCACCACCACAAATTTCGGTACCATATCCGTAACAAGTGGTGTCACATTTATCTGAGCTGACTGAAGCTATATTTGAAGGTAAGGAGTCACCACAATAACACCCTGAACCATTTAAAGTGGCTGCAACTGCACTTCCACACTGCTGTTCACAATATGAATTCGTTTGATATTGATATGTACCTTTTGAAGTTAACACACTCTCCAAGTCACTGAGGGCATAACAACCCTTTAAAGTATAACTGTCCGCAGCAACAGAACCAGCCACTAACGACAGAAGAATATAAGAAAACATTTTAAAAACAAGAGCAAACAACGAAATGAATTAAATAAAAATGAATGAAAAGGAATGAAATGTTTTGTTGCTAAATTTTTTTTGTTTTGTTTTAAATTTAAAAAGAAAAAATGAATAAAACAAAAATTTTAATATGAAATTTTTGTTTTTGTTGCTGTCGAAACGAAATGTTTTTTTACAGTTAAAATTGGATAATTTCAGAATAACCGCGTTTTTCGTTTACTTTTTAAACTTTAGTAAAGAGAACTACATTATATAAATCTCAATCCTCGTTTTTACCTCATTTAAATCTTTAATTTTATCGTTTAATTAATTAAATTCCACTTTATTATTTGAGTGCACCAACCGAGTCGCGTTTTTTGATTCGTGCAACAAAAAGTAAACAAAAAAAAAGCTTCACTTAAACTTCAGTTCATATTAAATTTTCAATGTCAAATGCTTCTTTAGGGAACACTTTCATCCCTAAGATTCCATCACAACTCATTTATAAGATTCTTTCACAGATATCTCCCGAAGGATTGGCGAATTTATGTCTTTTGTGGGGGTCTTTAAACCAAACAAAGCCAAAAATTAATCAAAATAATCAATTAAATTTAACAAATGAACAACTTCTGATAGAGTTTAATAAATTTGTTGAGAAATTTAAGAAGAAAAAATTACATAAGAGAAAATTAATTGATAGATTAGTGGTTGATTTCTATTCAAATGGTTTAAATTTATTACAATTCGCTCAATTAGATTCTCAATTATTAATTGAAAAACCTTTAATCTTTTATTGGAAATCAAATAGACTTTTAGACTCAAATGATAAAGAAATAGTCATTAATTTAAATGATCCTCAATTATTTTTAAATAATTTATTGCTTGAAATTTCGCAATTTTATTTAAATCACATCTATATAAGTAAACATCCCCATTTTCCATTGATTCTAATTAGAATACAATTATTTGATTTAATATCTGATATAAATATTCAAGATTTCAAGAGCCTATCCACTTCAGATTCCATCGTTTCAAGAAAACCTTTTTTCATTGCATTACCTTTAAACTCATCAAATTTAATAAGTTCTTATCAACAGGACGATTTGATTTCAAGTATTTTATTACAATCAATTGAGTCTACCCTATCAAAAACTTTGTCAGTCCCAATAAGAATAGATAAACGTTTAAATCATCAACCAATAAAATCTTTAGAATCTTTACATATAATTAAAGGTAACTCAAGATTTGCTGAATCTTTAGGGGTTTGGATGCCTTATGCTGATGGCATAATTGATATCTCCCCATTTGATGATATTTCAAATCATCAAACTTTGAAAAAACCAGAACAATCTAATTTGAGTAGATTAAATAAAATTTCAATGTTAAGATTTAAAGGCTCATTAAATAAATTGAAATCCAAGAGTTTTTATATGAACAATAATAAAAAAAGGAGAATCAATGAAAGCAGTTCAATTTATTCAAGTTTAACACCAGTTCAAAATATTCAATTCGAAATTAATAATGAATTCAGAGATTTCACTCCAAAAATTAAAATGAAACTTCATGGTAATGATATATTTGGTGGTTTACATGAATTATGCGATTTAAGTATAATTAATCCAGAAACTATTCCAAATTGGCTTACAGGGGAAGAAGGCTTGAAATCTGGAATTATCAAAGATGACATATTTATTGAAAACGATTCAAATACTAATTTAATTTAATATTCTATATTCTTGAATTGAAAATAGTTGTTGATGCAGATGATTGTAATTTTTGTAAGTTTTCTTCAATCAATTCATTCAATCTTGGTACTTTCACCAGGTCCTTTAATCGAGTCAATGTTTCAAGATCTTTTTTCAATATTGATTGATCAATTGCATTTGCATAATCTTTAAATTTAATTAAATAATTAATATTCAAATCATATGATAAGTTTGCCTTTGATAATATTTTCAATCCCAGCTTATTCTCTTCTTTATCCAGCAATTTATCTAGTATTGGTTCATATCCAATTAATGATTTTTTAGAATTTAAAAATTCATATAATTCATCATATTTGGAATTTTCAATGAAAAAATTAACTTTAACATGATATAATTTTCTATCATTAATATTGAAATCTTTGCAAAATTTATTTATTTTAGTTTGTTGATTTAATAGAATTAACTTTTCTAAAGTTTCGATTATCGATAACCCATTAAATTCAATATTAAAATTATCTGTTAATTCTAACTGCTGTCTTGTTAGTTTTAACTGTTGTTCAATTATCTTATGATCATTAGATCCTTTAAATATTAATCCATATGATTCTTCAGCTTGAATTAATACATTGATTTCTTCATTAACATTCTCTTCAACCTTTTCTTTTAAATAAATTTGTTTTAAATCAAGATTAGCATTATCAATCAATCTATCTGCTTGATTATAGTAATCTTTTAATAATTTAGAATTGTATCTTTCAAAAAATTCAAAAGCATTGGATGCATTTTTAAAATTATTTAATATTTTAAAAAAAATTGGTAAGGACAATGAATTTTTTAGAACTAATAGGGTTTTACCAATCAAATCAATATCTTGAGAATCAATTGCTTTTGATAATGCCAATTCTAGTTCATCCATCTTTAATAATAATGGGATTTGTTTGGAAAATAAGCTTTCAAAGTTGATTAAAATTTTTGACAGATTAACTCTCCCTTCTTGAAATGCGCTTGTTGCAATTTTTTCAAAGGATATATAAGAATTATTATTAACTGACTGGAATTTTGATATGATTGCTTGAGATAATTCATCTTCATTTAAGTTTGGATTGTACTTAATTTTACAACAAGCCCATGAAATGAAGATTAGATCAATTGGTAAGTTCAAAAATTTTGAAATTTCAAAAGATTCATAAAATTTTTGTCTTTTAATTAATAGTTTCAATAGCTTATCAATACCAATTTTTTCATAATTTGAATTTGTTAAAAACAGACCGATTTCATTTGATCTAATTTCATTCAAAATTCTTAAATTATTGCAAATCTTGACAAATTTATTTGAAATTTCCACTTTGGGAAATGATCTTAATTCAATTTCTGATTTACCAAATGAAACAGCTTTTAACAATTTTTTTTGCCAGTATGGATCAAATTCTTCTAACGATGCATCAAGGCAGATATTTATTGCCTCTATTAAATTTGAGACTGACCCAATTATTCTTAAATTTTCGTTTGCCTTTGGTGAATGTTTATTTAATTTATCAACTGCATCTAATAAAATAGAAGCATTTGAAGTTGAGCCAATTTTAAAAACGTCCACAGTTGATGATGAAACCTTTGTTAAATATTCTAAAGTTTGTTCAGTTAATATGCTTAAACCATCAAATTCAGTTTCAATTGAAATTAACTCATCGGAAAGATAAAAATCAATTGAACCACCTGGAGCAAATAATTTTAAAGAATCTTTTGATGCGATTACAATAGCATCTGATCCACACCATTTAACCAAATCAATATCAATCTTAGGTATATTGATTTCTAATAGAACTTTGTTAAAGCTCATTGTAATTATAAAGACTTTTGATGAAACTTCGTTATATAAAGCAACAAACTGCTTGTTTGGGGATACTATTAAATTTTTAAAAGGCCCATCAATTGATCTTTGTTGTGGTATTTCTAAATGATTTACCAAATAAACCATTTCATTTATTGATATTAGAATTTGGAAAGATTCATTAGTTTTCAAAATATCCCAACTTGAAAAGGTTAATTTCTCTCCAAGATCCATACTTAAATCTCTATAAAGATGAGGTAATAGACTTTCTTGGCTTAAATCTATGGATAATATCTTCCAATCATTCAATAATATAATAATATAAGAACCAATTGTTTTAACTGATTTCATTCCAATTAATGAAGCTTCATCACCTATACTTGCTTCATTGAAATTCCCTTCAAAATCATAATAAATACGAAAAACACCATTTTGAACTACAACTATCAATTCCTCTTCTTCTGTCCATAACAAGTCTTGAATTCTACCATTAACATGATGATTCCACGTAATTGAATTAATAATTTTACCACTTCCAGTGTAAATTTCAATTTGAGAGGTGTCATCCCTCAATGGCGATGAGTAAATAGCAATTGTCTTTGTGAATTTGGAGATTTTAACTATACGTGAATGATATTGTTGTTGATCTTCTAAATCCCAATCTAATGTATACAACTCCCTGTTTCTGTAATAAACGTCATTCAAACGCTCCCATCCTATGGAAAAACCATCGTTAGTAAACATTCTATATCAAAGAACACTCAATGCTCCAGATAAACTCACCAAAACTCGGTGAACCCATTTTATCAGGTATTGATTTTCAATGTCTTAATAAACTTTTGGTTTAAATTGATAAACCCGAAAAAATTCCTGCGATGAGCTTAATTAATTTATTTGATGGAAGACGAAGAGGACATGATTTTGGGTGCCAGTGCTGTTGGTACTGTTGGTGCTGTTGTTGCTGATGTTGAAGTTGACGAAGAAGATGAAGTTCAAGATTGGAGCAACTTGACTAAAACTCAAAACTCCAAGGCTGATCACGCTCTACCGAAGAGAGGTGAGAAAGATTATGAACCTGATGGAACTGAAGTTCAGAATGACCAATTGAAAAAGTCCAGAGATGCAATGTTTGATGCTTTGGAAGGTCCTAGAGGTCATGTCGTTAAGCAGAACGTTCGTGCAATATGGATGGATTCATTGAATAAAGGCTTAATAAGGAAACCCAAAGGATCTTTTTTACAAACTGTTGGGATAGTTGACAAAGAACAGAACTGCTGGTTGAATGCAGAAGAATTTGTTTATCTAAGTGAGAGAGGTACTATTGAACCTTGGTTTGAAAAGAAAGATTTGGCAATGGATTTACAGAGTGTTTATGCGCAATGTTTTAATAATGAAGATGAAATTGATGAATATCAAGTTTATTCTCATTTAAAAAGGCATGGGTACATTGTTAGCAGATGTAAAAATGATGTCATTGAAAAATTTAATCGTGAAAAGCCTTCATTAATATCACAATTAATATCAAATTTCTTAAATTCTAAAATAATTACTCTAATTTCATCTTGTTTAAGAAAATTTAATTTGGTTTCATATACACCATTCCATGATTTACATTTTATAACTTCAAGATATTTTAATTATTCACAGATTTTCAATTCACTTAAATTAATACCAGCAAGGATTTCAAAAAATGATTCAGAAATTTCATTAAGCATAACCTTTAACGTTTGGAAACCAAACCCGCAATTTTCTAAAAAGAACCCTCCATTGCCAAACTTTCAAATGATTGTTAGAAACGTCAATAAATATAATTTACCAACGTTGACAGAAATAAATTCAGTTTTTGATAGAACTGAAATAATAACCAAAACTGAAAACAATTCAAAATTAAGCCAAATGAATAAATTAAAAAATGGCAAAGAATCTGTAATTTTAGCATTGATTGATTATGGTGTTATAAGTTTCGTTAAATTTTCAAGAGGTTCATTTAACGAAGAAAATATGTGGTATTTAGGAGGCATACCTTCTGAAAAAGATTTCAAGAAATCGAACAAGAAATTCACCAAAGTTTAATCATTTAGAAATTATTTATTAATACACAACACAATAGCATTTTGTTTTTATTATCTCTATTTGTAATGTTGATTTGGATCATACGGTTGTGAATATCCAGGATTTGGTGGCGTGCCATATGTAGAATAAGATGTAGATCCAGGTTTTGGTGGAAGTGCTGGTCTATCATACGACCCAGATTGTGGCGATGGTGCCTGATATGGTGGATATTGTGGTTGTTGAAATTGAGGTGTTTGTTGGTATTGTTGATAAGGTTGTACTGGAGGTTGTGATGGGGCTTGAGTTGGTTGTAATGGTTGATACATTGGTGGTTGATGTTGAGGCTTAGGAATTTCGTATGGCGATGAAGCAGGAGGCTGCCATTGCTGTGGCTGAGAATGATAGCGTACTGGTGATGAAGCAACTGGTGATGAAGCAACTGGTGAGGACGAATAATTACTTTGATCAACGTATGAACCTCTTGGACTCTGACTTGAAACGCTTAACTTATTAAATCTTTCTTGTAATGAAGAATTTGCTTGTGACTGAGTTGAACCTGATTGTGATAAGTTTCTTGAACTTGAAGATTGTGATAAAATTCTTTGTCTTTGTAAATATCGATCAGAAACAAATTTATCGATATTTGTTCTAACTTCATAAACAAAATTTAATAAATTGTTATAAAATTCAATTGATTTACCATAATTAATTTCATATTCTTTAAACGCATTGAATGTAGTTTCAAAGCTTGCAATTTTTTGAGCTTTTTCAGATATTTTATTATTTGATGTTATGATTTTATCATAATGAATTTTGATATTTTTAATAATTTCTGGTTGTTTTGAATTAATTACCTCTATTTTTTTAATAAATGAATCAAATTTTGTTAATTCTTGTTTGAATAAAGCCTTTTCTTCTTTTTCATTTAAATTTTTATTATTTAAAACCAAAATATTTGAAATATCATCTTCATGAATTGCTGTTTTTAATTCCTCTAAAATATTTTCACGCTCTTTTTTCAAATTTCTTAAAATTTTTAAGTCTTCTTCAATTTTATTGATACTTAAACTAACTTTATCAAATGAACCACTTTCATCATTATCATAGAAATCCAACAAATTTTCATCTTGTTTTGAATTATTGAAAAATTCGAATTCTAAATCTTGTTTTGATTTTAAAATATTTAATCTTTTCAGTTCAGGTTCAATTTTGGCATTAATTTGAGAATCTAATTTAGCTGCACTTAATAAAGATTGTTTTGCGTTTGTTAGTTCATCTTTTAAACTTGCACTTTGTAAAGTTGATGGCTCTTGTAAAGAATTTAATTCATATCTTTTTGCATTAAAATCTTCTTCTTCTTGAATCAATTTCGAATCTAAATTTTTAATCAATTTTAAAATTTCTTCCTTTTTGTTATTAATTTTTAATTTATTTTCATCAATGTCATTTAAATTTGATTCAATTATTGTATTACTCCAATCAATTAATTTGGGATCTAGTTTATTAGCATTTGTATTTTTAAAATCATTTAAACTTTGTGGCAATCTTAAATATTCTAAAAATGATTGTAACTCAATATTAACCATTTCAATATTATCTAATTGCTCTCTTAACAACTTTGCTTTTTCTTCAGAATACAAACTTAATTTTTCATGAACACCATTTGGAATAATCTTTTCAAAAATATCTTCACCAATAATTTCAGTTATATTTGCATGTTCATTTAATGGGATTGATTTAGATGCATCTAAGGCTTTAATTAAAGACTCAATTTCCAAAGATTCTTTTGATGGCACTGTATCATGATAAATGAAATCATTATCCTTGATTAAAAGTCTTAATTTATCATCTGTGAGAGTAAAATAATCAAGATAATTAATTGATGTTGGGTTTTCATATTTTTTTAAATCTTTAAATTTTTCCAAAGCCAATTTTAAAACTGCAATGCTAATTCCAAATTTTTTATCTTCTATAGATAAACCATAATAATAATAGCTTAAACCTAAATAAAATCTTGTTTTAAATTTGAGGATTTGATTCCAAGAATTTGCATCACCATAATAATCATCAATTTTTTCTAATGAAGTCTGAGTCTTATCATATTGCTGGGATGCGGCCATTGATAATCTTGAAATCAAAGACTGTTTCGAAGAATCCTCTCTTACCAATTTCAATAAAAAGACTTCTTGAGCTTGGGCCAATTGTAGATTAGTCAAGAACTGAACTGTTTTGACATTTAAATCATTTGATGGTGCATGTAAGAAATTCTCTGATATAAATTTATAAATACCGGAAGAATATTGAAAATATTGATAAGATTTAGCATAGTCTTCATCATGAAATTTCGAATCAGCTAATTTTGACAATACAGAAGCTAAATTGAATAACACTGAAGCTTTTTCAAAAGCTAGCGAGTGCTGAGTATAATTAATTGCATTATCGTAAGCGTCATACCATTTAAATTTGATTTTAACACCATGCTCTTCAAATGGTAATCTTAAATCTAATAATTCTAATTGACCATAATATTTATAATATAAATTTTTAGTAGTTTCATAATTGTCTTCATCATTGATTGAATTCATAACATCTGATCTTAATTTGTTAATTATATTAACTTCTTTTGAAAAATCAGTGACATTCCCGTATAGTTTTGTCAAATAAACTTTCAAAGATCCAGTCCAGTCGACATCGTCAGTCGTTCTGAGCTTTGTTGAAACGAATTGAGTTTTCATTAGGAATTTAAATAAATATTAATAAAGTAAATACTAATTCAATCGCCCCTTCAAGAAGGAAAAACTCACCAAGGCGCAAAACCAGAAATATAAAGTGTCACGTGATAAAGGCAGTTTACTACAATGAATTAAATCTATAAAGTCTCATAAAATCTTTTTCTCATGTCGTTGCCTATCTTCCTTAGCTCATTAATTTCAGGTATCTCTGATGGTTTATAAAATTTCAACTCCTTTTTCAACCAATTTAAATTTTTTACTTTTATTTTTGAATTATAAAAAATTAAAGATCTTTTCAAAACTTGAATTTCAGAGATTAACTCAATTTTATTTGAATTCTTTTTCAAATCTATTAATGAATTTATCTCAAAGTTGTTTAAAATCAATGAATTTAAATCTTTTGAGTTTTGTTTTTGAAATTTTAACAACTCTTTATTTAAATTCTTCATTTCCACTTCTAAAGTTTCTGTTTTATCAATTAATTCATTATTTTTAGATTTATAATCATTTAACAAATTTGATAAATCTTTATAATTTAAAAGTTTTGAATTTAAAACTTGGATTTTGATTTTAAGTTCATCAATTTCAACATCTTTTTCATTAATTTCGATTCTTTTCTGGATTTCAACACTTTCTATAACTTCAATTTTTTTCCATATTAATTTATTGAACTTCAACCTTTTTTGAAACTCAATTAGTAGTGAATTGATTTCATTAATACATTCTTCAGTATTGTTTTTAATTATTGTCATTTTTAAAATGCTTAAAAAGGACTCCAAGTTAATATTTAGAAACTCATTTGATTCCAATTCATTATTCCCAGCTTTTGCATTCTCAATTTCCTTTAGTAAAGAATCCAAAACCAACTCATATGATTTCAATACTTTGAACAACTCTTTAAATTTCAATGATAATTTTTCATCTTTAAACAAGTTAATTATATCAAATATTAGTCCACTTGAGAACATTTCATAATTCAAGTGAATTTCCATAAATAATCTATTTTTAAAAGCATAATCAAAATTTAAATTTAATATAGACTCATTAATTTCAGTAAGTTTAAGTATTAATGGATTAAATTCTTCATTTTTAAATAATTTAATAAATTCAGCTAAAAAATTTTCAAATTTAACTATTAACGTGCTTGAGTTTAAAGCATTTAACTCTTTGAATGTGTTAATTAAAAATTGAAACTTTTTTAATTCAAATTTTATATTCAAGTACATTAAATTAATTAAATTATCCTTGTTATCAATTGGTATTAGTTTAATTAAATCATTTATGAAACCAAAATAGTTATTATAACTAATTTTAAAATAATTTTCATCATTATCCAAGTGCAAAGATTTGAAAATCTCATTTTTATTATTCAGTTGGAAACTCAAATATTGAACGTCAATTTTCAAATTTTTTCTATCGATTATTAAATTATTCATCTTTTCAATAATTAACGGATCCGCTTCAGTTTGAACATGTTTGATTTTGTTTAAATCCATGCTTAATGTTTCAATTAATAATTCTTTTTCTTTTAATTGAGTATCTTTGCTTAAAATTGTTTTATTTAAATCTTCAATTAATTTATTATTTTCCAGATCTAATTCAGACTCAATCGTTTTCAAATCCTCAAATTCTTTAATTAATGAATTTAGCTTATTATTTTCTTCAGTTAATGACTTATTTTTCAAATTTAACTCATCAATTATTAAATCATTATCTAAATTTGATAATTCATTAATTAATTCATTTGATAAAGCTAGCTCGTTTAAGATTTTTGAGTAATTTTGTTTCAAGTCGTCAAACTCGATTAATTGCAATTCTAAATCTTGAATCTTTAATTCAAGTTCTTCATTAATAATTGTTAATTCGTTAATTTTATCATTAAATTCAACTGATTTTTCAGAAGTATTCAATTGTTTTTCTAATTCATTTAATTTCAATGAATTATTATAATTTATATTTTTCAATTCTTTAACTTCCTTATTTAGCCAATCATTTTTCTCAATTAAAGTCTCTTTTTCAATTGTTAATAATTCAATATCATCATCATTTGAATTTAATTTAGTTTTATTTAATTCTAAAATTTTAGCATTCAAAGATTGAATTTCATTATGCATACTTTTAGTCTTCGCCTGTAACTTATCGATTATACCTAATTTATTATCAATTAACATACTTTCCCTTACAAATATACCATGGTTAGCAGCACATTTGAAGTACTCCACTCCATTAACAGATCCGTTGTTCTTCCCATCAGGTGTATCTAACTCAACGCCAATCCAAATACCCTCAGCAAACTTTGTCTGACCAATAAACCTCACTAAACCCGGAAAGTCTTTGAACTTGACAGCATCACCAACAATCATTAAAAAGCTGACACGGTTAAGATATAAAAAAAAAAATTTAAAAAAGAAAAATTAACGCGTCTCTAAACAACTAATGAACAGAAATTCACACGCTCGTGCTCCATCACAGTTACAACGTGAGCTCATTGAAGAGCAGAAGCAAGAGATCCGTGAGGCTTTCAATCTTTTTGATATGAATAATGACGGATATTTAGATTATCATGAATTAAAAGTTGCAATCAGAGCTTTAGGATTTGAATATAGTAAGCAAGAAGTGCTTGATCTAATTAATGAATTTGACAGACATGGTCGTTCATTAATGCATTATGAAGATTTTTTTGCTGTAATGGGAGCTAAAGTATTAGAAAGAGATCCATTAGAAGAAATTAAAAGAGCTTTTAAACTATTTGATGATGATGGAACAGGTAAGATTAGTTTGAGAAATTTACGTAGAGTTGCTAAAGAATTAGGAGAGAATTTAAGTGATGAAGAACTTC
The DNA here is from genome assembly GCA_030568845.1 of Millerago galiae. Lineage (NCBI taxonomy): Eukaryota > Fungi > Ascomycota > Saccharomycetes > Phaffomycetales > Phaffomycetaceae > Millerago > Millerago galiae. The sequence continues at coordinate 83,864 of JAJMIZ010000010.1, read as the reverse complement.
GTGCAATGATTGATGAATTTGATTTAGATAATGATGGAGAAAGTATGTATTTCATGCAAAATTTAAAATTATTGATTTTTTTTACTAACATTAACCAGTTAACGAGGAAGAATTTATAAGTATTTGCACTGAAAACTAATGTATATGACTATTGTAATTTAATTTTTGTAGATTTGAGGTTATATAAAACTGTTGTATCAAGGATATAAACATCACTCATCATTAATCACTAATCACTACAGTACATTACAATATAATAGTATAAACACTATAAAAATGAACTAAGTCCGGAAATCCGTATTACGTAATATTTAACTAATTTTTTTTTCACTGAAAAAAACTTCACCGACAAACAAAGTTCATTAAGTAAGAGAAATGTCGTGGTTGTCAAAGGCAGGTGCCCGTTACAGACTGGACTTCCAGAAGATTCCAAAGCATAGACTGCCTAAATACTTGAAACTACAGGAGCAAACACAACCTAAATTCATTAGACCACAAGTTCCAGTTGATCTTAAAAGTGATGGTGCTATTCCAACTGACTGGTCTAAATTGAAATTCTTAGTTGGTGACAGAGTTTTAATTGTTGATGGTGATAAAAAGGGAAATATTTGTAAAGTTTCTCGTCATACTGAACACGGTGGTTATGTATTAGATGAAAATGGACCAACTGATACAGTTGTGGTACCAAAACAATTTTGGACAGAAGGTCAAACTTCCCATGTTGTTACATTCCCAAAAGCAGTTACACAAGATAAAATTAGACTAGTTGCAGAAATAGAAGATGAAGAAACAAAAGAATTGAAAACTGTTGCAATTGACCATTTAAATTTTAAAACTGGTAAATATTTTGATGAAGATTATCATAAAGTTGTACCATATAGATCAGTTCATGGTCAGCCTGAACTAGTAATTCCATGGCCTAGACCAGAACCTACTGAAGATGGTCCAATCTGTACAGAAGTTGCACAAGTTCGTGAAAGAAGTTATTTCGTTGAAAGTATTGTTAGAGATTCAATTCCAGAAGACGCTTTATTAACAATTAGAAATCCAAATTCAAAATTCAGAAAGGCTAAATTAACAAAGACTCAAGTCAAACAATTGACTCCTCCTACAATGCCTCTCACAGAAACTAAGAAAGCTTTCTGGAATGAAAAACAAGTGTTAAAGAAACGTTCAAAGATAAACATTACCGATGAAATGAAGTCTTTCTTAGGTAAGAAGATTAGAGAACATGAATTATTAAAACAAGAACAAAAAAAATCATTAAAATTGTAAATATTTGTAAATAAATAAAAAAAATATTATTTAAATTGTAAAATTAGAATCGTTGAATCACTTAAAGAAATATGATTGTAGATATCAAATATCATTAAGATATATAGTTAAAAAAATAGACAAAACCAATTTTTGTGCTTGAAGAGAAAAAAATTGCACCGGGAAAATTTTACTTGTTTTACATTTATCAAAAGAATCAATTAATGTACGACCCTTCAACCGGGCCATACTACAATCCTGAGAAGGAACGTCATGTTGCTCTTATCACTGGTGGTAATAGCGGGATTGGATTTTATACCGTTCTACATCTTTATTTACATGGTTTTATCGTGTATATTGGTGGTAGAAATAAACTAAGAGTTGAGAAGTCAATTAAAGAGATTAAAAAAGAAGCTGAAAGAAGAAATAGCATAGCACTTGAGTCAACGGTTTCTAATCAACATTACCTAGGAGAAATAAATTTCATTGAAATTGATTTATTGGACTTGAATAACGTTAATTTAGCTTGTGAGTTATTTAAATCAATTGAGTCAAATTTAGATTTATTAATTTTAAACGCAGGTGTTGGTGCCTTGCCTTACAGCTTAACCAAAGATGGATTTGAGATCCAGTTTCAGACAAATTACATTGCACAATTTTTATTAACTTTAAAATTATCAAATAAGTTTAATAATAATTGTAGAATTATTTATGTTTCATCAATAACAAACTTTTTAGAAATTTTTCAATTCAATAGAGATTGGAAGTTCAATTTAAAGCCCAATTTCATTTTTACTTGGTTTAGATATTCAATGTCAAAAAATTCAGGAATTCAATTTATAAAATTCTTGTCAATTAAAAAACCAAACTTCAATTTTTTTGCAATCAATCCTGGATTTATAATGAACACAAACTTCTTTTCCTATTGGACAAGAATACCAATTTTTGGTATATTTTTTTGGTTTTTTTTCCAAATTTTTGGTTTCTTCTTTGGTTGTTCAAATGAAGAAGGTTCTTTTGCAACTTTGAAATGTTGTTTATCAAATGACGTTTTATTAGAAGAAAATGGCAGTTATTTTACAACTGGTGGAATCTTATCAAAGCCTGGTAGATTAGCCAATGATTTAAATAGTGTTACTTATAATTATATTTGGACTATTAAAGAATTGAAAAAGAGAGGTTTTGATTTAGAAAATTTGGTTTAAGGTTTATGGGAGTTGAGTCGTTTTAGCATTATTGTTTAGTTTTACTGTTGTTCTATATATTTATTTGCATATCGTTTTATAAGTTACATTTTTTTTTTTGTAAAAAATTTAAATTCTATTCACTATCTTTATTTTCTTTAAATATTTTCGATTAAAATACCTGGTTGACCTGGAACTGCACTGTCAATGATTTTACCAGTAATTGAAATTGGGATTTCTTCACCAGTAAAAATGTCAGTACCAACGTTTTCACCATTTTTAAAATGAATAATATTGTATTCTTGAATTTTAACAATTGCTGTTGATTTCTTAATGAATTCAATTGAGTTTTTAATTGTTAAAACTTCATCAAAGTTTAATTCTCTATTGAAGACAACTTCAGATGATTCTCTTGTTAATCTTTGTTTCAAATTAGAAATAAATGGCATTGCTCTTTTCATATCTTTACCAACTTTTTCTTTAATGATTTTATTGTCATCTAAACTTTGTTTTTCAAATAATTCACGAACTAATTCAATGTAATTATTTTGCCATTCTGGGAATGAATCAGAGACATAAACTGATAATCTGACTGGTTTACTGGTATCTAATTCTAAACCTTTACCAGTTTTCTTTTTCTTTAATAAACCACCTTCAGTTTCTCTAATTGATCTTGTTAATGATCTAATATATTCTAAAGAATTAGTAACTGAATTGTCAACTGGTTTGGAAGCTCTTGGGAATGGAGCATTTTGAATGGTAGATTGGTTACCTAAGACTTCTTTCCAAATATATTCTGCAAAATGTGGTGCGATTGGTGTTAATAATAAAATTTGAGTTTCAATATACTTCAAAACTAAATCTTTGTGCATCAAATCAGTAGCTTCACGATAATAATCTCTTGCTGTTTGGTAATCGAATAAACCAAATTTCAATGCACTCTTGTAATTGGTTTTAACATATTGATGATGAGCTTCTTCAATTAATTCATTCAATTCATTCTCGAATGAAATATCATAGAAGTTATATTCACCAGTTCTGAAGTTATCAATGTTTTTAATTGCATCTTCTGACCATTCTTTTAATGTGGTTAATCTTAAAATTGCAGCATTTGCATTGGCTTCTTCAAAATTGGCATCTTCAACAGTATCACCAGCATCAGCTAAAGCAATTCTTGAAGCATCAGCACCGAATTTTTCGACAATTTGTTCTAATGTCATGAAATTACCAGTGGATTTTGACATTTTATTATTATTTAATAATAAATGACCATTGGCTCTAATACCAGCTGGCCAAAATCTTTTTGGGAAGATTGCAGTGTGAGTATAAATGAAAAATGTTAAATGATTTGGAATTAAATCCTTACCAGAGATTGAGACATCTAATGGATAGAAGTATTCAAACTCTCTTCTTAATCTTTGTAAATGTTCAACTGGGATATCAGTTTTAATGTCATCTTTTCTTAAAAAGATGTAATCAAAAACATCAGAAGTTAATTGTTCTGGTTTAATACCTAATTCACCTTCCTCTTTACCATAAAAGTCTTTATGTAATAAATGACAAATTGTGTAGAATGATTGATAGATTGTTGAATCTGATAATGATTCAACTAAAAAGTTTTCATCCCATGGTAATTTTGTACCTAAACCATATTGTCTACAAACAGCCCAATTTTTCAACCAATCTAAAACGGCTTCAAAAGCATTTCTTGTTTCTGGAGTAAAAGTGTTCATTGAATGTAAAGCCTCTAAAGCTTGGCTCTTCCATGATTCTTCACCATAATCAACATACCATTGATCTTCTAAAGAAACAATACAAGAATCACCAGATCTTGACATAACAACACTTTCAGGTTCATTATAAACAAATGCATCGCCGGAAGCAATTAAGTCAGCCTTAACTTTTGGTTTAGCAATTTCAACTTTTTCACCTTTATATTTACCCAAAATGACAATACCATTATAGAAACCTTCTTTATAAGCAGCTTCCTTAGCTTTTGCTAATTGAACAGCATCTTTTGGAGATTGAATTTTTAATTCTTTGACTAAAGACTCGGCAGTTAAATCACCGTATTTATCAGTGTGAATAATTGGAATTGCATCTTTAACCCAGTCTTTTTCAATTTTATAATATTCAGGTTTATTTTGTAAATCTTTAGTTGTGATGTAATCATCTGGGGAATCAGATGGGACACAAGTAACAACACCAGTACCTTTAGTTGCTAAAACGGTTTCCATTGGTAAAACTCTTAATTCATCATAAACAGATAATGGGGCTTTGATTTTAGAACCAATTAATTTAGAACCACTAACAGTAACAACTGGTTTATATTCACCTCTTGTTGGGGTAATCTTTTGATAAGACATGTTTTTATAAGCACGTTCAGTTGTAATATAATATTCGTTACCGTTATCAAAAATACCATAATCGATTTTTGGAGAAACAAAACAACAAGTTTGACCATACATAGTTTCAGGTCTTAAAGTGGCAGCAACCAAATAAACCTTTTTAGATTTATCTAAAGTTGAAGCAACAGATTCATCAGCGAATTCAGTAATTTGAATTTTAATACCAACATATTCTTGTGGAGTGACACCTTCACCAGATTGTCTATCATGATCCATACAAGCTTGACCATCTTTTTCAGAATAGATTGTATATCTTTCACCGAATTTGATTCTGCCAATATCTTTTAATCTTTGAATATGCCATTTAACGAATTGATCATAGTATGGATTTAAGTCTGTAGTGATCATAGAACGTCTCCAATCGATTCTTGCACCAAATGAATTACAATCATGTTGACATAAAGGTGGGAAGTATTCTAACCAATACTCTGGGTCAGCAAATTTGAATAGTTCGTCTCTTGGAATACCTAATTGTAACATAATTTCGAATTGATATTTACCACGGCCTTGTTTGGCAGCAGCTTTTGATTTTTTAGCTTTAAACTTGGATGGATCTTCTTTAACTGCAACCACTTCAGGTTTTGGAGCTTCTTCTTCTTCTTCTTCTGCAGGAACGTTTGAATAATCTTTACCGAATAATTCAGCTTCTCTTTGTAATTTATCAGCACAAGCTCTAATCGGCATACCAGTACAATGGAAACCTAAAGGAAACAAAGCACGTTTACCTTTCATTCTTTCGAAACCAATAGAGAATTCGACTTTAGATAAAGTGAAACAGTGACCTGCATGTAAAACACCATTCATATATGGATAAGCCATTGAAGACATGAATTTTGGATGATCTGCATGGATTTGATCAATATCAGCATTATCTGGGTATTCTTCTAAAGATGGTGCATCAAATTCAAATAATTTATCATCTTGCCAAATTTTTTGATATTTTTTTTCAATTTCAATTAAAGTATCTCTTCTTGAAGTCTGGTTAAATTTGTTAATATTTGACACAATATACTCATCGGTGATAGATAAATGTCGACATAACTCCAGCACCAAGAACCGGATAAATATCAAATTTGTACCTAAATACAACATTTCTTTATCTCATTCCATACTTACGTTTTCAAGAACGATGGGAGTCGCCATTTTGATAGCCTAATAGAAAAAGCGTTTTGTGTTGAAATCTCGTTGACTAAATTTTTCAGTTTTTTTCAGAGTCAGAAAAAATCAATGGTTTACCCGGATGGAGTCACGTGAACTGATTTAATTAATTAATTAATTAACTACAAAAAGAGTGAATGAAGTCATTAATTATGAACGGTCGAATAGTCCATCGTCTTCGAACTCGTCGTCATAGTCATCCTCGAAACTTTCATCTTCTTCAGAGTCGTATTCGGACTCATCAGTTGAATCAACTTCCATATTTTGACCTTCAATGAATAAATTAGTTAAAGTTTCACCTTTAATTTGTGAGCCTTTGGATACAGTGTATCCACCTTCAATGTTACAATTAGTCAATCTTGCCTTGCTGTTCACTCTAGCACCAGATCCAATAATACAATTTTCTAAAACAACATCGTCTTCTAATGTGATCCCATTTAATAAGACACAGCCAGTTAAACGACAACGACTACCAATTGTACAATCTTTACCAACAACAGTCTTTTTAACACTTGTTCTTTCCCCTAATGTAGTATTATCACCAACAACTGAATCAACACCAACAGTTGCTGCACCTTTTTCTTTTGGTTGAACGTTACCACCACCTTGGGTTTTAGCCTTTACTCTCATTGCATAACGGTTTGCCTCCATATAAGCTGGGATGTTATCAGTTCTAATAAAATTACATTCGGTTGGCAAATTAAAGATAGAAATAGTATCTTTCTTAGATGAATGTTTCCATGAACGACGAGCCAAATCTCTCAGTATTTTTGTGATTGATCTATTTGAGAAGTCATTTATCTCTTCTCTTAAAATCTTTGAAGTTTTTGGACTCATGAAATAAATGAATGAATCCAATAATTTCGTTGAAACTTTTGTAATTGGGAATTTCCAAACCATTTGAGTTCTTAATTCTAAAAATTTAGAAATCTCAACTGAGTCTTTAGAATAAATGTCTAATAAATGATCGTCATCTGAATAAACTGTATAATAATGTGTTAAACTCTTTTTGTCGATACTTTCATATTTATTGTAATAATGAACGGACATTGCAATGTCTTCATCTGATCTGTTTCTATATTGTTCAATTAAGACTTGTGGTGGTAGATCTGTAATGAAATCACAAGGTAAGAACACAAAATCTTTAGCATTGTCGTTATAAATAAATTGGTTCAATGCTTCACCTGTATTATCACCGTCAAATTTGATGAAATTGATGGGACTTATTTCAACAATCTCTTTACCTCTCTTTTTAGAATATTGATCCACAGCTTCTGTGATTGCTTGTAAATCTTCTGAATGAGTTGCAACACTAATTTGGCTAAATGGAGCACGATCGCACCATTCTAAAACATACTCAATCATAGGTTTATTGCCAATTGGAAGCAAAGCTTTGGTAATACCTGTGTCTCTCACATTAGAAAATGGGTCCAGGCGTGCTCCTTTTCCACAGAAGATCACAGCATGAAATTCCATCTTTTAGCTAGTTTCTTCTATAAAATTTTTATTGGAAAAAATTCAATTAATTTTGAATTCCGGTCTAATTTATAAGTCGGAACTTTCTGGCCAAATTCAATTCAATTTTTGCCACTTTTAACTAAACAAACAAAAATATCAATTAATTAATTATGAGTGAAGATAACGATCCACTTTTACAGGCTTTAAATGAGGACACTGGTGTAGTTGCTGAAGAGAGTGGAAGTGTTCCAGAGCAATCCCCAGAAGAATTGGCCAGAGAAAAGGCATTAACCAAGTTTAAGAATAAATTAACAGAACATAGAAGTTGGGATGCACGTTTAAAAGAATTAAGATTGAGCATACGAGATCTTGAAAAAGATTTCGATAAGACCGAAGATGATATCAAGGCTTTACAAAGTATCGGGCAATTAGTTGGTGAAGTTTTAAAACAATTAGATGACGAAAGATTTATCGTTAAAACTTCTTCAGGTCCAAGATATATCGTTAATTGCAGAAACTCAATCAATAAAAAGAACTTGAAACAAGGTATTAGAGTCGCTTTGGATATGACAACATTGACTATCATGAGAATCTTACCAAGAGAAGTTGATCCTTTAGTTTATAATATGACCACATTTAAACAAGATGAAGTTAATTTTAGTACAGTTGGTGGTTTAAATGAACAAGTTAGAGAGTTAAGAGAAGTTATTGAATTACCTTTAAAGAACCCTGAATTATTTCAAAGAGTTGGTATTAAACCTCCAAAAGGTGTTTTATTATATGGTCCTCCAGGTACCGGTAAAACGTTATTAGCTAAAGCTGTTGCAGCTACAATTGGTGCTAATTTCATATTTTCTCCAGCTTCTGCCATCGTTGATAAATATATTGGTGAATCAGCAAGATTGATTAGAGAAATGTTTAGTTATGCAAAAGAACATGAACCTTGTATTATATTTATGGATGAAATTGATGCTATTGGTGGTCGTCGTTTCTCAGAGGGTACTTCTGCTGATCGTGAAATTCAAAGAACTTTAATGGAATTGTTAAATCAAATGGATGGTTTTGATTATTTAGGTCAAACCAAAGTTATCATGGCTACAAACAGACCTGATACTTTAGATCCTGCATTATTAAGAGCTGGTAGATTAGATAGAAAGATAGAAATCCCATTACCAAATGAAGCTGGTAGACTGGAAATCTTTAAAATTCATACTTCAAAAATCTCAAAACAAGGTGAATTTGATTTTGAAGCTGTTGTTAAAATGAGTGATGGATTCAATGGTGCTGATATCAGAAATGTTGTAACAGAGGCTGGTTTCTTTGCAATTAGAGCTGACCGTGACTATATTATTCAAAATGATTTAATGAAGGCAGTTAGAAAAGTGGCAGAAGTAAAGAAATTAGAAGGTAAATTAGAATATCAAAAATTATAAAACAAAAATCATGCATTGTGTATATTTAATCAATTTCAATCACTTCAATTTCAGTTTTTTTTATAAATATTTTCTTAAACTCTTTTTCTTTCAAATGTCTTTTCAATTGAGCAAATTGATTTGTAAAATTTTGTTTACAAAAAGCACAAATTAAATCATCTTTACTACAATGATTTTCCATTTCTTTTGGATTCAATCTGGAATCATTTTGATTTAATGGTAATTCATTAAAGTTTACGAAAAAATTGGTTGTGAATGAATTATAATGATGCTTTCGTTTCATTTTATCAGAATTTAAATCTTTTGTAATGAAATGAATATGTAAATTTGCTAACGATGGAACTGCATGAACTCCAATTTTGATTAAACCTTCATCATTTATGACTTCATACCCTTGATTAGATATTTCTTTCAGAATTAACTCTTCAATAATGGGTATCAGATCAATTACCTTGTTCTTTAATGATTCATTTTTGAATGCGTCACTCAATGGATTCAAATATGTGATTTTTGGATCTTTTGGTAATAATAACCAATGGATTATGGATTTTGGAAAAGCATCTTTGATTAAAACAAAATCTTTATCCTGATAGATAATTTGATCTGCATATTTGTGATTATCTTCCTTAAGATATTTAGCTAAAACGAACCTAAAAGACATTTAAATCGTTTAAAAGTATAGGAATTCTCTTTGTTTATTGCAGGATGTTTGAATTCCGGCCGATGAGCCCTCGGAAATATAAAGAAAGAATTTTCTTTCCTCTAATTCTTTAGTTCTTGCAAAAATGGAAGATTCGCTCGAGAACCCAATGGAGCAGATTAAGAAAAAGATTTTTGAGACAGTTATTAACCTTGAAAAGAAAAGAGACTTGTTATTGAAAGACAAAAATTCTTATAATGATTTGAAATCAAAATTAGATAACGCAAATGTTAATATTAGTTTTAATTCAAGTTCTAAACTGAGAAAGAATGATGATGTTATTGTTGAATCTGGTAAAGAAATTAATGATAGATTGAATGTCCTGAACACTGCTATTGCTGAATTTGATGAGAAAATAAAAGAAGCAAAGAAAACAATTGAAAATATAAACGAATTAATTCAATTTGATCAATCCAATGTTGAAACTGAAACAGATACTAGTGATGAATTTCAATTTATGGAAATTAGGGAAGAGTTGGATGAAGATGGTAACGTTATTAATAGTTCCATCAAACCTCAAAATTCTAAAGTTTTAAATGATTTTAATAAAGAAGTTCCATTAGATTCTAATGATGACGAGATTAAAGAACTATTGAAAGATATGGAAATTATACTGGATAAAAGCGAAAATAAAGTTGTTGAAGTAGATAGTGATGAGGAATTAGACTTGAAGATCACTGAAAAAACAATGGTTAATAAATCAAAAAATACCAAACCAAAGGAAGATATTAAACTAAAATCAATTTTAAAAAAGACTATTAAAAAGGATATAGTCCCTGAACCAATACTAGAACAATTACCAGAAAAATCTCAACAAGAGACTGAATATGAATTGCTATTGAAAGAAATGGGTATATATAATATCAACTCTTTATCAGAAATCAAAGAAGAGATTGAAGGCTTTGGAGACGAGGGTTCCGACTATGTTCCAAATATTAACCAAGAAGATATTCTTCAGCTTCAAATACTGGATAATGAGCTTGGCGAACTTCTTGAAGAAGAAGAAGAAGAAATCAATTTAGAAGACATAGATATTCAATTTGATGATGATGAAGAAGACGATGACTGGGATTTCCAAATCACGGAAGATAATTTAGTTCCTGGTCCACATAAAGATTTATTCATTGCTGAACTGAACAAATTAAGATCAGGTAAGTTTCAACAACCTGATGAAGTTTCAGAAGTTTCTAAGATCGAAGAGATTGAAGATAATATTGAAATCTCAAGTATGAAATCAGAATCGTCCTCTTCAGTTAAAAAAGTTGTTTTTGCAGAAGAGCTAGAACAAGTTAAAGAAATTGAAAACATTTCACAAGAATTGAAAGATGCTGGTAATTTGAAAGTATCAAAATTCAAAATGGCAAGAGGTTTATTCAATTCGTTCAATCCATCAAACAATGTGACTGGAAATGAAATTAAGGAAACAGTTGAAGAATCGGTTAATGAGCCAATTGGAGAAAAAGTGCAACAAATAAATAGCGCAATGAATGAGTTCATAGTTGAGAAAGAAGTGGAAGTTCCTGTGATCGAAGAAGAAATTAAACCAAAAAAAGAATCGAGATTTAAATCTTCACTTAATTCTAAAAAAGCCCCGGTACATACCCCAATTCCAGAACCAAAATCTGAAGTAACATTACAAGTTGAACAACCAAAGAAGCTATCCAAATTCAAATCTTCACTCTCCTCTTTAAACAAAAATTCAAAACCAATAAAACCAATAACTATTATTCCGATTAAAGAAGCTATTATTTCACCAATAGAAAAAGAAGAACATATTGAAGAAATAATTGAATCCGAGGAAACTAACATTGAACTTACAGAAGACGTTGCAAATATTGAATCATTGAAAGAATACATCAATCATGAGGAGGAAGAAATTGGAGATGAAGAATTATTAAATCAGTTAACTGATGAAATTTCTGTTTATCGTGGAGATGATGCAGATTTGGATGACTATGATGAAGATGATGATGATTATGGACCAATGGTTCTTGATGAAATTGTTGAGAATGAAGAAGTTGATGACCCTGATTATTTTGTTAACGACAATTTGCTAAAGAAAGAATACTACGATTTGAGAAAAAAAATGATTGAGAAATATGTTAAAAATGAAGATATTGAAGAACAAGAGAAAATAATAATAAAAGAAGATGAAGGACAGGAATTGGAACCAATCAATGAAGATGGTAATCCAATTAAAGTTAGTAGATTTAGAAAATCATTAAAATAAATAATTTCCACTAAATTTTGTGTAGATAAAAAATTCCCGACAAATAAAATTAAAACTTGATAATTTTATAAAGGAATTGAAATATTCAGTCAGGAAAAGTCGTCAAGACTCTCTGTTTCTTTCTGATTATTCTTTGTAGATATTCCATAGATCAAAAAAGACAATCTCTGACGTTTTCTTTCGAAGATCAACGAAGATAATGTTTATTTTTATGTCTTACAGTTAACTACATAATTTCGTAATATTGGATATAGTATTAAACATCATAGAGGAAATCTATAGAATTGAACGTAAATGCACAGAAGTATTGAAAAATTTAGTTTGTTAATATCATTGTTGGAGCGCTTGATATTCTAAAGTTTTTGAAATTTGGTTTTCTTCTAAGCTTTCTCTCAATTGTTTTTGGTGGTAATGGTGGTAAGGATTTTTCGTTATCAATACCTAAATTGGATATCATTTTAACTACGTCAGTAAATGAGCATTCGCTGCTTTCGTTATCTGCTTCGATTTCTTCACTTTTGTCTTCCATTGAATAGATTGACGAGGCTGCATCATCTATCTCTTTAGAGAAGACTGAGGAATCTGATAATTCATGAGTAGATTTTGATGAATCTAAGACTTGATCAACCATGCTTTTATAAAACGTCATTTTGACGTTTGAATTTTGAATTGGTTTAATTTGAACTTGTTCTTTTTCTTGAATAGAGGCAGAACTGATTGAATATTTTGAGAATCCGGCATCAGAAACATTTGAGCTTTCATCCTCAGAGGCAGTGGAAATAACTGATGGAGAACTATATTCTGAATGGCAAACTTCAGATGCAGTTGAAAGTTCTGATTTGGCTTCAGCATCACTCAAACTATTGACTATTGTAGGTAAACCAGGATCTAATAAAGTCAAATGGTCTGTTGCAATAGAAAAATCAAATTTGGTATCATTGTGTGAATTTCTATCATACATTTGAATAATTTTTACATAAGAGTCGGTAATGCTTTCGGATGGTTTATGATTTGTTGATAATCTTTTAATAATTGTAGCTGCCCTTTTTGGTAAAGGAGGTAACGATCTTCTTTGGTCTTTATTTGAAGCATTTAGCACTTCGAAGTCTAGACTAGTAATCTTTGGTTGTTTAAAAAAGCTTAAATCATTTTTAGGCTGAACTAAATCAAAAGTTGGTGCACTGACGATTCTTCTACCACCTCTAATGTTATACTTTGTTTTAACTCTAACTGGGATTGAGTCCAAATTTCTCTTCTTCTTTGGTAGTACAGGAATACTTGGAATACTTGTGTCAACGTTTAGAATGCCAATCGATAAATCATCAATGGTGATTTTATCACCAGTCATTTCTTTTGTATAATACATTTTGTGTAATTATACTTTAAAGGGGAAAAATTCATGAAAGGAAATACAATCATGTTAAATATACGAACATTCAATTGATTTGAGAATGCTGGCTGTGCCTCTGTAAACTAAATCTCAGTAATAAGTACGGAAGATCTATCAACTGAATCGTATATGCTGGTTAGTATATGGTTCGGACAGCACAATTTGCCCGATTAGGAAATACCACCAGCCATTTACTTGTTTCGAATCTACGTATACAATAAGAGTTGATGCATGCGTATGATTTTAGCTTATACATGGTAAATTTCGATCTACAGTTAGAACACCTGGATCTCAGATGTGGTGAAATTTAGAGCCTTTTTGATGCGATTCGCTTTCAACTGAGTTTGATCTAGGGAATCTGATCAAAACGAAATAATTTTTTTAGTAAATTACACAATCTGTTATCTTGAGAGATTAATATGATCCTTATATGACTGAAATTACTCAAAATTAACACCAAATTTGGTAATCTTTTCTATCCCCAATTGATGACATAATCCGCAGAACTGAAAATTTTTTGAGATGCGATGAGCTTCGACTAAGAGAAAAAATGGCAGAAGAAGCAGACACTCGTATTGGACGGGATGATCCGTTTGTTTTTGGACAGAGAAAGCTAGAAAATGATGACGATGTTTGGAATCATAATGCATGGGATAATGTTGAATGGGATGAAGAGCAAATTAAAGAAGCTGAAGAAAAAATAGCTAAACAATACGATGCACCAGTTGGAGAATTCGATAAGAAGTTATATAATGGGAATCCAGCAAGATATTGGGATTTGTTCTACAAGAATAATAAAGAGAATTTTTTCAAAGATAGAAAATGGTTACAAATTGAATTTCCAATATTGTATGAAGCTACAAAACCAGACGCTGGTGAGATAACGATATTTGAAATCGGATGTGGTGCCGGTAATACAATGTTTCCAATTTTAAGTCAAAATGAGAACCCAAATTTGAGAGTTGTTGGTGCAGATTATAGTCCCAGAGCTGTTGAATTAGTTAAAACAAGTGAAAGTTTTAATCCTAAGAATGCACATGCATGTGTTTGGGACTTATCAAATGAAGGAGGGACTTTGCCAGACGGAATTAAAGAGAAGTCTGTCGACATTGCAGTTATGATTTTTGTTTTTAGTGCATTAGCACCAAATCAATGGGATAATGCAATTAATAATTTGAAAAAGATCATGAGACCAGGTGGTAAGATCTTATTGAGAGATTACGGTAGATACGATTTAGCACAAGTTCGTTTCAAAAAAAATAGATTATTAGATGATAATTTTTACATTAGAGGTGATGGGACTAGAGTTTATTTTTTCACTGAAGAAGAATTAAGAGAAATTTTTACAAAAGATTTCACAGAAAATAAGATTGGGACTGATAGAAGATTAATTGTTAATAGAAAAAGACAGTTGAAGATGTATCGTATTTGGTTACAAGCAGTATTTGATGTGCCTATTTAAGTTAACTTGTTATTAGAATTGAAAAATGTAGAAACCCATCGAGGTACAAACACTCTTTATATAGTTCAACTAATGGAGTTTCTAAAGGAATATTTATTCCATGAAGTATTGGTTTAGCAATATGCTTGCTTTTAAAAATATCTGGTAAAACGTGGATTAAAACTTCACCTAAACTTTGGTATTCATCTTTATTATTAACTGGTTTCACTGGAACATCAATTATTCTATTACTTAAAGTTAGATGGAACCGTATTGGAATATTTTTAAACTCTAAAGGTATTATTTTGGGGAATATACTCCAAAAAAGGTCATAATCATGTTTTTCAACAGATTTCCATAAATCTGATGATAATTGTTTTGATAATGACATTATTGGTTTAGAAGAACCATTTAGCACGTAGCAGCTTTCCTTCACTTGATTCACCCAATACTGTTCTAATGTACCACTAGAAGTTAAAGGTATTATGAAATCGCTTGGATAGTCTCTGTAATGCAAAGTTAAATGCCATACATCTTTAGTTCTATTATTTGGGTCCACATTTGTTAGCGTATCAAACAATAAACCGATAGGCAGACTCCATTTTAATGGGACTTCTTCGAACTCAAACCACCAATCAGGTCTCTCAGACCATTCAGGAACTAATAAATACTGTTCAAAGTAGGTGAGGATTTTATGTAGATAAAGAGGAAGATAAGAGTTTCTAAACATAATCGTGTAGTACTCTCTTGCTATCTCCATTTGGTTGCTGTCTTCTGCTGCCAATGTCACAACAACTGCAATTGAGCCATCCCAAACTTTCCTCCTAATTTCTGACATTTTTGTTTGTTGACAGAAAAATATATGTATATTTTTTTTTTTGGCACATTTATTTTATAGCAGAAGACGTGAAAATGTTAGTTCTTGAGCCTTCAAAAGAGCTCATATGGGAGGACCCGAAAATGTATGGTTTTCCAACAGGTTGTATGATGTTTTCTTTGTTCTGGATCGACCCAATGATGTCAGTTGATGAAATTAATACTAAAATTGGTGAAATCTATGATGAATTGAAACTAAGATTTGATCCTTGGGTTAAATATTACGTTTGGGATAACAGCCCAGTCAGATTAGAATTGGTCAGTGATGCAAACTACAGGAACAATTATCTTTATGGACAGTTGGTCTTTGATCAAATGCTTGATGATCAGAATTTGGTTACACATATTTTATTTGAGTTTAGCAAGATATATCCTGATTTATACATTCACCTGGATGATAATGATGGTGAGTTTATATTGGTTGACACATACGAGTATCTTCCCGAATGGCTAGATCCAAGTAATGCCACTAATAGAGATTGGATTAATAGTGGTAGAGTCTTGATAATACCTGAAGAGTATTACTCAAACAGAGGTTTGAAATTAATTGAAGCTTTGATGTTTCTAGAAAAAGCAGTCTATAAATGTCTTAAAATATTAGAGATTGATAATAAATTGATCAAGGAACTATCCAAATACCCTAAAAAAGCATTACAAAATCAATGTGAATTGGATCTAAACATATCAAGAATCTATGCGAGTTTATTAATAAACTCAGATAAAAGTTTTCTAAACAGATCAGTTCTCACTGCTATTAATGAGGAATTTGATCCAAAAGATGAAAACTGGATTAATGACGATGTTGTTAATTTGAAGATCAATACAACTACTTTATGTTTTGCATCAATTCAAATGTTTTTAAAGAAGTCTGAGGAACTAGATATAAACAGTTTAGTTTCCCTTATTTTAAATAAATCTATTAAGGGTCAGAAGCTTGTGAATGACAATGAAATTAAAACTTTTAATGAGACTTCCAGTTTGTTACAAGCTGAATTGAAAAGAACTTTTGTAATCAAGGAATTCACACCGACTTGTTTTGAATCACTTGATGAAAATATCCCAGTAGAGCACAAATTTAATGAAGAAGAAATGATACACCAGCTTAAAGAATTCTTTGAAGATACAAATGCCGGTATTCATGGCGTTGAAAATAGACAAGCTGATGATGATACAGATGATGAGACTGATATTTACACTATGAAGACGGCAGAAGAGCTTGCTAATGACAGAGAAATAGAAGAATTAATGAAAAAAGATGGTATTGATGAAGATGATTTCTTTGAATTTTTTGCCAAAGAAGCATTGAAGTTAAAAGATGAAGACTTAGAACAGTTTAGAAATTTAAATATTCAAGAAGTGGAGAAAAGAAAAGATGGTGAAATTGATGAAGATTACGATTCTGAGGAACGCGAAATGTTTGAACAATTATCATCAAATGACGTTTCTTCTTTACAAGATTTATTGAAAATGTTTACTAGTGGAGAGATTGATGGACCTGCCGCAACATTTTTACAGAATCTAAAATAATAATAGTAATAATAATAATAGTAATGATATGTGTACATACATACTATATGAAAATCATTAATGCATATTGAGATTTAATTTTTCATTAATGTTCATGATAATAAGAAATTAATCTCTTTCTAATTGTCTTCCTCTTTCTTCATTCAAATCACTTTCAAAATCTGAAGATTTTCTAGTGGATTCAACAATTCCTAAATTCTCTAAATCTGTTTCTAAACCATCAATGTCTTCGTCATAAGAAAGCTCTTCATCTTTAGTATCGTCATCACCTTCTTCTTCTTCAATAATTAAAGTTTTTGATCTTTTGAATTTGGAGCCTCCAGATAGTAATGCACTTCCCAATGGAGATTTTCTTCTTCTAAAATGCTTTGGAAAAATGGAAGTTTCTGTATATGGTCTCCTGCCCCTTGTTGGTGCCATTGTATTCTTCAATCTAAACTCAGTAATTGTTGATCTTCCAGCAGATGGGGAGTTCTCATAAAGAGAGCTTCTTCTCGATGATCTTTCTGATGTTGACGAATTACTTGAAATTAAACTTAACGATCTTTTAGCTCCACTGTTTTTTGCATCATCACTTGATAATCTTCTACTGAATGGAGGTCTTGAATCCGACCTTGTAGTTGTATTTGAACCTAATGAAGCATCTGATTTTGTTGTGAATTGTGACATTAATGAATGCTGAGAAAGTATTGAAGTTGGTCTTTGTTTTCTTAATGAAGATGTTCTACTACCCGTACCACCATTCACGAAAAACGTTGGAGAAGTTGGGTCTTTGATAGTTAAGGCTGGTTGCTGTAAATGGTTCACATATTGCTCTTGATGTTGGCTAATTTGCTCTAAAATTGGCGATGATGAAGAATTTTGATTTAAGTCTAATGCAGAAGGTTTAGATGATCTTTGCAGCGAGGATGATGAGTTCTTGCCCATTATTGAATTTGGCAATGATTCGTTTGGGTCTACCTCCTCTTTTTCTTTAACATGATCATTTGATGAATATTTTCTATTTTGAAAAGTCGTTCTATTAAAAGATATTCTTCTATTATTATTTGGATGAGGAGGTGTATAAGTATTCAATTTATTTGGAGATACCTGTCTTGAACCAAAAGAATCTCTTGAATTAATTGTGTATAACTGATCATGATTGTCTTTTCTTTTCCATAATTTACTAATTTTTGAAATGAAATTATTTTTCTTCTTTTCAGGACTTGAAGTTACAGAATTATGATTTAAATAACTATCAGTACTTGGTCTTTTTTCGACTTTTGGTGAAATACTTTGTGAAATGCTATTAGCAACAGAATTTGCGTAAGTAGCTGCTTTGGGTATTGTTGAATTTGAGTTTGCAGTTGTATTGACGGATCTTTGACTAACAATTCTTGATATGGAAGGTGAATTTTCCATGAATTGAGAAACTCTTCTTGAAGTAGACTCAGTTATTCTTAAAACAGATCTACTTCTTGTTTTATATTTCTTTAATTCAGATCTTTTTTGTTTTTCTAATAATAATTCCCATAATCCACTCAAAGAATCACAATTATTTGATAAAACAGATTTTTTTAAAGAGTTTGTATCAATACCAATTGATTTCAATTTTTTTAATAAATATTTATCAATTTTGGAATCAAAAGATTTATTTGAGGATAATTTTTTAATTAGATTATTTCCTAGATCAATTTGACCTGAGCCTAATGATTCTATGAATGGATGACTCAAAACTTCTTTTATTGATGGTCTATCATTAGGGTTTTTCTTCAATAAGCTTTGAATTAAGCTAATTGCTTCAACGGGTATATCATTTTTATAAACTGGTTCATCATTAATAATTTTGACCTGAGTTTTAAGATCATCCTCTTCTTCAAATGGCATTTCACCATATAATAAGGTATAGAGAATGATACCTAAAGACCAAATGTCTACTTTGAACCCATTGTATTTCTTTTTCTCTAATAATTCTGGTGCCATATAAACTGTTGTACCACAAATGGTTTCTAATAACGTTCTAGATTCATATTCTCTTGTGAATCCGAAATCTGATAATTTAATGTTTCTTTTTTTGTCCAATAATATATTTTCTAATTTTAAATCTCTATGAATACAATTTAATGAATGAGCATAATAAACTGCACTTGAAATTTGTGTAAAAAACTTTTTTGCTTCATCCAAATCAACCCTTCCCACACCCAAGACGTAGTCGTACAATTCTCTTCCTGGGCAATACTCCAACACCATCCAGATCTTACCATCAGAAACGACAACTTCATATAATCTTGTAATATTTGGATGTTTGAATTGACGATGGTAAAAAACTTCTCTAACGATATTTGGATCGTCTTTAGCACCAGTTTTCAAAACAACTTTGGTATGTGTCAATACATGGTTTGCAAGATAAACTTTACCAAAGGCACCTTCACCAATTAATTTAACAATGGAATAATTACCAACTTGTTTGATCTCGTCCGAGGAAAAGTAGGAGTACAGAGCATTGTAAGATTCAGCAATCTTGGCTCTCTCATTATGCGTGTTGCACCTCAAATTACCACTCATCACTCCAATTTTCTCCTCAAAACAATAAATATATTTAGCAGTTGGTTGAGAATCTTCAAATTAATAACCTTCGGTTATCATCAGGGCTGTGAACCTTTCCGGTTCGGGCGCACGTCACTCTGGAAAATTTTGTTTTGTTGATAAAATTGATTAAAATCTTTGTCGTTTGGCACTTTTTATGGGAAGAGAGGAGTCTGGAGAGTCAGAGATG
Organism: Millerago galiae; assembly: GCA_030568845.1. Taxonomy (NCBI): domain Eukaryota; kingdom Fungi; phylum Ascomycota; class Saccharomycetes; order Phaffomycetales; family Phaffomycetaceae; genus Millerago; species Millerago galiae. The sequence continues at coordinate 64,050 of JAJMIZ010000010.1, read as the reverse complement.
CGTCGTACATATGTCGTAAGTATTTACTTCTGTTTTTTTGCTGAATTTTTCTAACACTCCAGGATGCTATTAATGCATTGAACTCATTACAATCAAACTTTGCAACAATTGAAGCTATAAAAAAATTAGGAACCAGAAAGAATGCTCTAGCTATGCCTGAAATGTACGAATGGACTAGAAGAATTGGGTACAATCCTATTGATTTTGACAGATTGAACGTCGTACACGTTACAGGAACTAAAGGTAAAGGATCAACTTGTGCATTCACTCAATCTATTTTAAAACAATTCAGCCCAAATATCAGTAAGATCGGTTTATATACTTCACCGCATTTGAAGACAGTTAGAGAAAGAATAAGGATCAATGGTGAACCAATTGAAGAAGATCTATTCACTAAATATTTCTTTGAGGTTTGGGACAAATTAAACAATTCAGAATCTGATTCAACTGTTTTCCCACATATGGATAAAGGTATGAAACCTGCTTATTTCAAATATTTAACACTGTTATCCTTCCATGTTTTTATGAAAGAAGGTGTTGATACTGCTATTTATGAAGTTGGTGTTGGTGGTGAATACGATTCAACAAATGTGTTCCAAAATCCAATTGCAACTGGTGTCACAGCATTGGGTATTGACCATACATTCATGTTAGGTAACGCAATTGAAGAAATTGCTTGGAATAAAGGTGGTATTTATAAGCAAAATTGTCCATCTTTCACTGTTGAACAACCACCTGCTGCTTTAAAAGTTTTAGAAGACAGAGCAAAAGAAAAAGGAAATGAATTAACAATTGTTAAAGAATCAATCCCAAAAGATTATGAATTAGGTATTTCTGGTGATTTTCAAAGACAAAATGCTTCTTTAGCAATTGAATTATCAAAACAAGTTTTGAAAAAATTAAAGATTGAAATTGATGAAGGTAAAATTAAAAAAGGTCTTCAAGAAACCAGTTGGCCAGGTAGGTGCCAAATAATTAAAGAAGAAAAGATCACCTGGTATATTGATGGTGCGCATACTTTAGAAAGCATTGAAGCATCTTCGAATTGGTTTAAAAATCAAGTTAAAAATTCATCAAATCGTAAAATTTTATTATTCAATCAGCAAACAAGAGATGCTGCAAGTTTAATCAAAAAATTATTTGAAATTACAGAAACTAAATTTACAGATGTCATTTTTACAACAAATGTTACTTGGTCTTCAGGTAATTATTCAGTTGATTTAGTTAGTATGAATACATCGAAAGAAGCTGTTGATAAATTAGAAATTCAAAGGTTACTAAGTAACGAATGGGAATTATTGGACTCAACTTCAAATAGATTTGTTCTCAGTGATATTGAATCAAGTGTTTCTAAAATTAGAGAGATATCAGAAACCGAACAAGTTGAAGTGTTCGTCTGTGGTTCATTACATTTAGTTGGTGGATTTTTAGTTGTATTAGATGGCAACAAGCAATCAGAATAAATTATAGCTTAATCATCTGTAGTAGAAGAAACTGTTATATAAATACATTACGCGAATATTTTTGTTTACCTTTTCAACAACCAAAGATGGCACCAACACCACTTGAGATCAAGACAAAAGCATTGGGCAGACTAGTTAAGGAGGAATCCTTGTATCAACAGGAGTTAAAGGATCAAGAGAAAGTTGTTTCTGAGTTGAAAGCAGCCAATGGAGACGAATATGAAATCAAAAAACAAATTGAAGTTTTTGAGGACACAAAGCAAATGATCCCAGAAATCAGAACAAAGATCAAAGAATCCTTGGAATCATTAGAATCGTTCATTGAAAGCTATACAGGAGTAGAGGATCTAACAGCCTCAAAAGAAAACATCGAATTAGCGAGAAATTTATTGAATTAATATATATATAATCTATTTTGGAAATGAACTAGTATGGTTATTGTCCCAGTCTTTCAAAGCAGCTTCCCATTCGTCTTCGACGTTAAGCTCTTTCTCCATTTCTTTTGCTTCTTGAACTAATTTCTTTTGTTTTTCTTCTTCCTCTTTGTCGTACATATCTTTATTATCAATCCATCTGTCTTGAATATCAACGTCTGCGTATCCACCTTGTCTTGTAGCTTCAGCCCAGACGGTGTCACCACCAACTTCTGTCGTACCAAACATGTATCCATTTGCTTTATCAATAACAGTTAATAAATTAATCATTGACTGTTTGTCTTCAACTGCTAAAACTTCAAAGGAAACTAAATTGAAATCTTCAACTAGTTCACTTATATGCTCAGTCAAGTTTGAATACTTCTTGCCTAAATGGGTTTCTTTTTCAATATTTGGTTTTAAATATGATAAATTCTGGACCTCTGTGTAATATTCCAAATTGAATGGCAGTTCTCCATAATTGGAAAGCATATCTATCTTGCTTAAAACGTTGACATGTGGGAGGTCTAATTGCAGCATTGATCGTAGTGCTAGTAATAGGATTGAAATGTATTGTGAAGGACTTGTGATGTAGAAACTATCGATTAAATTGACAACACACAGTCTAATATCCATTTTTTTCTCTAATGTCTTGAATATCTTATGCAACGATGAGTGATGTGTGAATAGCTCTACTTGGCCAGGACAATCAAACACCAGGTAGTGGTTTTTGGAGATTTTCTGAATCCTCTCTAGTAAAGCATCTATTGACTCATCTAGTGACTCCAAAGCGTACATTAATCCTCCATTAGGACCCAGGTCGTACTCAGCCATGATATCCTCCAAGGTAATGAAGTCTCTGATATCCAAAGCACACTCATACGGTAAATGGTCATTAGCTGGATCAAGGTTTATCACAGCTGATGACCTGCCAATAGCATTAAAGAACTGTTGTACACCGTTGCAGTAGGTAGACTTCCCAGACCCCGGTGGTCCAATAACGATCTGTCCAAAGGGCATCTCAAACAATATATATAATGAAGACTGAAATATTTATTTTTTTCACGTGACTCAAAATCTTCACTTTTTCGAAGGCAAAAAACAAACCCAACTTCAAACCCAAATGGATTCTTTGCTGCAGAAACAAGTCTCAGTGGCTCCACTTGTGCTATTGTCAGTAGTCGACCACTATAATAGAATTGCGAAGGACACCAAGAAGAGAGTCGTTGGTGTGATATTAGGTGACAATTCCTCCAACACAATCCGTATCTTGAACTCATTTGCCATTCCTTTTGAAGAAGATGAAAAGAACCCAGACGTCTGGTTCTTGGATCACAACTACATTGAGTCAATGAACGAAATGTTTAAGAAGATCAACGCAAAGGAGAAACTTATCGGTTGGTATCACTCTGGCCCAAAGTTGAAATCTTCTGATTTGAAAATTAATGATATATTCAAAAAATACACTCCAAACCCAACATTATTAATAGTCGACGTCAAGCAAACAGGAGTTGGAATCCCAACTGATGCTTATATCGCAATCGAAGAAATCAAAGAAGACGGGACAAGCACTGAAAAAAACTTCAATCATATACCTTCAATCATTGAGGCTGAAGAAGCTGAAGAAATCGGGGTTGAACACTTGTTAAGAGATATCAGAGACCAATCTGCGGGTGACTTGTCTATTAAGATCACAAACCAGTTGAAATCTTTACAAGGCTTACAGTTGAAATTAAGAGATATAATCAATTACTTGGAAAAGGTTTCTCTTGGTAAATTACCAATCAATCACACAATATTAGGCAAATTACAAGAAGTTTTCAATCTCTTACCAAACTTAAATGGTACTGATGAATTTGCAGAAGTAACTGAAAACGTGAATGATTCTAAAAATCCATTAGCAACAGCCTTCACTATAAAAACAAACGATGAATTAATGGTCATTTACATCAGTTCTTTAGTCAGATCAATCATTGCCTTCCATGACTTGATTGAAAACAAAATTGAAAACAAGAAAATCGAAGAAAAAGAGCAAAAAGATGCCATTGAGAAACTATCAAAAGAAAATGAAATTGAAACAGAGCAAGTAGAAGTAAAAGAATAAATTATTCTATATATTAACACGTAGTCTATTTGAAATTAAACGTCGAACGACATAATGGACAAGTATTACCACCTGATGATTTAAACCATTTGTATAAACATCCTGCATGGAACTTGTTCTCACAAGTAGAACATTTCTTAGAGGGTAACGAATTGTCGCTATGTAAAATTGAATAACAAATTGCGCATTCTTCGAATCCTTTGAAATGGAATTTGATGTTCTTTAAGAAAAAATTCAAACTTTCTTCAATCTCTCCATTCGTCACCGATATAATTCGTTGAGAGGATAAGAGCCATGATTTCCAAGTCTGCTCTTTAACACCAACCCTTGAAACACCTAGAATTTCAATGTTCTTCAATGGATAATTATCTGGAATCTTAAAGATGATTTCTAAATTCTGCTCATCAATTAAATAAATAACTTTGATCTCATTTGTTAATTTATTAATCCTGATTGTTAAATTCTCATCTTTGGACGTAAAGGATTCAATTTTCTTTTGAAATTGATTCAATTTATCCTTAATCAAATTTGGTGAGATGTATTGAATTGTAAAATTCTCAAATTTGGCTTTAAATGAACGATCTTTCAAATTATTGAACCAATTAATACTTAATGATCCGATATAATTCAAGATTAAATAATATAAATTAATCCCTAAATTCTTAATCTCTAATGATAAATTCAAAACATCCTCATAAAAATAATTAATTATCTCATCTTCAGAGAAATTTAATAGATATTCTTTATCGTTGATTTCAAATAAGATCAAATTGGATAAAAACGTCAAAAATTTCGTTAATAATTCCTTAGATTCCAGTTGTTTGATATATAAATTTCTTAAGTCTAATGAAATCTCTTTGAAATGAATCAATATCAATCTCCAGTTCCATAAATAATTAATCAATAACTCATTGTATTTTTCTTCATGTTCAATAAATTCATTCAAATTTGGTGGATTTAAAACGTTATTAATAAAAATCTCATCGATTTTAAAACTTTCAGCTTCAGTTTTATTCAATTCAAATTCAATAACTAAATCTTGCTGTTTTAATAAAATTAAAATTTCAATTTTTTTGATTAAATTTCTCTTGTTTTCAAGGCTAAATAATTTGAAATATTTAATAATTAATTCATTGGTAATTGGTTTTAATTTCTTAAATGAAATCAAGTTTAAAAATCTATTAATCAACTCATCATTTAATATAATACATTGATTGACTTTCTCTACTTCTTCTGTGGATTTATAATATTCTAATAATTCATCATCTAACTCATTAATAATTTTTTCATCAAATAATTTTTCCTTTTTAATCAATAAATATAATTTAATTGAAATATATTTCAATTCTTCTAAATTTTCACCTTCTCCAATGCTAATAAATGCAATTGAATCTTGTAATAATTTTACAGTAATTTCAATCAAATTCTCTTTGCTTTTTAATTCATTAAAATTCAATAGCAAGTTTAAAAACTTCATTATCTGGATTCTTAAAACTGAGAAGTTCTCTTCAAATGAAATATCTGATTCAATCCATTTATTAATCTCATTAATTATTAAATTTAATCTTTGTGGTTGTAATGGTGACTCGTCATTTTCATTATTGACCAAAAAATTGTTTAATACGGTTAATTTATTTAATCCATTTGTTAAAATTTCAGATGACTTTAAACCAATTAATTCAGATGCAATTAAATTTCTGAGTCTTTCAAATTGTGAAGAATTTAAAAATTCAGTAATTGAAAAAATTATTGTAATAAATATTAACAATTTATTGTTATCTTTTAATCTGATATTTGTTTTGATAAATTTTTCAAAATTCAATAAATCAATTTTTGAATTATTGAATCCTAGTTGTTTTGATTTTAAATCATTCAAAATTGAGAATAAAATTCTTGATTTATAAAAATTTAAAACTTGATTCTCTTCATTAAATAACAAATCAATAAAAGTAGAAGTTTGATCGCCTGAAATTAGACTGTTTAAAATTTGATCAAATTTGATGGTGTCTGGAATTAATGAATTTAATTTATTTGATAAGTCATCTTTAAATTTTAAGATTGCCTCATTTTCTTTATCCTCAGCCGATAAAAATAAATAATCACTTCCAATTTCTGATAATATTCCTAAATATAATAACAATGAATCACTACTTGGTACACTCAAATCATTTAAAAAGATTGAATAGTTTAATAATGATCTGATTGGCTCAATTTGAAATGACTTATCTTGAACTTCTAAAATGTAAATATTGGTTTCTAATGGATTACCTAAAGAAAGTCTTGAATCTAATTTGTCACCATACATTTCAACTAGTGAATTGATCAACTCTTCATAATTAAATAAGATGTTAATCAAGTCTGGATATTTGGTTAATTTTTCATTGATTGTTGAAATTAAATTGGAATCTGAACCATTCTTAAAAATAAACGACTTCAAGCTTTGAAAATATCTTTCTTTAACTAATTCATCATTTAAAAATAAATCAAATTTATTATGTAAATCGCTATTTGATTCATTTGACCATAAATTATCTTCGATTAATCTAGTATTAGTAATTAAATAGTTGAACAATTCATTATTTTCAGAATTATTTTTGAAAAAATAAGCTAAAAATTCATCTATTTTATTCAATTGGATTGCTAAATTGTATAATTCAATGACCGATTCATTTGTAATTAAATGAGATTTGAATAAACTATCATCGTTGAAATTATATTTTGATGAAGCTTCATTAACAGTTGATTGTAGTTCTTGACTGTTTGATAATAATTCAGCTTTATTAGCAAATTTATCCAATCTTGATAATAATTTGTCTTTTGAATCAATCATGGTCAATTTAATTATAAAATTATCAAAAGTTTCAATAAATAAATCTTTTTCATAAAGTCTTGAATTTGCATAGGTGATTAAAATCCTAATTGGTTTTTCAATAACTAGTGGCGTAATAAAAGTTGGTAATTCATCGATAAATTCATTGATTATTTGAGAATAAGTAGATTGGTTTTCAATTATAACAAATTCAAAAATTTCAAAAGCTGGGTGGTTCATAAATGATTTACCTTCTTCATCCTCTTCTGATTTTGATCTTAATGATTCCAATGATTTTTCAAGGACTGACTCTAAACTAACAGTCTTCAATAATGAAATTTTTAATAAGATTTGTAAATTCAAATCTTCATTCTCAATTGAGTCAAATTTTGATGAAATGATTTCATTTGGGATGAATTTAACAATTGGGTCAATTAAATTATTAATTATTGGGCTTTTGATTTTAACAACTTCATTGAAAATCCCTTGGAATGAATCATTTGAATTGGAGCTTAATGAAATAATTTCTAGATTTGTTAATAATGAATTAATGATGAAATTTGAACCTTCTCTAAATTTTAAATTCTTGCTTAACTCAAAACGGAAATCGTTCAATAGGATAGTCTCAATGATTTTTGAATCATCTTGTAATGATAAGATATTTGAAGTTTTCAAATATTCTGATAATTTGACATAATAACTTGAATCTGAATTCAATGATCCAACCTTTAGTAATTCAATTATTTTTTCTTTTGAAGACTTATCAAATGAATAAAATAATGGATTTGAATTATTTAAATTTATTAAAGTTGATAAAATTGGTAAAATGACAGTAGAATAAATTAAGAAGTTTGAAGAATTATCTAAATCAATCTTTTTAACAAAAGTTAAGGATTTTAAAAATCTTTTCGACAATAATTTCCAAGCTTTTTCATTAAATAAATCAGGTTTCAATTTCAAAACTGCATTTATTAAAGACAACAAAGTTTTAAAAATTCTTTGATTGTTTGTATTTGAATTGATTAATAAATAATGCCATAGATTTTCGTAATTGAATAAATCATTGAATGAAGATTCAAGATTTAAGTCCATTTTATCCAGCTTTATGCTTAATTGTAATAAATGAGAAGTCATTGAAATTGTTGAATTAATTAATCTTAAATATTTTAGTTCAGCTTCATCTCTAGAAATGAATCTATCATCAGATAAAGAATCAATTTTTTCTTTGTTTAAAACTTGATCAATGAAATTCAAAATCTCATTATTGAATAAAACCCATAAATTGTTAATTTTTGTTTGGTCTTTATTGAACACTTCAGATAAATATTTCAAAGTTAAATTTGAAACTGAAGAGTCAATGTCATAAAGACCGGATAACAAAATAGGAAGTGAGTCTTTCAAATACTTCAGATAAGATTTTTGCAGAATTGATATCAATTTACATTGAATATGATGGGACAATGAACGAACTGACTTGTTTTCGCTAATTGATAATTTTGGATATAGTTGAATCCAAGTGATTAGAACTAGATCATCTTTTAAAATAGATATATTATCAGAGGTCGTAAATGAAGCTAACTCGTTTAATGCTTTTTCTTTTGTTGTTTCATCTCTTTTTAACAAAGATTTGAAGATTAGTTTTAAAGATGAGTCAGAAATGACATTTGGATCAGGTACTCCACTAACAAAGTTCAAAGAAACTTCGAATCCGTTAAATCCAAGACCCAATGCACCGAATGAGTTCTCATAACCGGCAGAAAAAGGGTTACCAAAGGACATTTGTTCAATTAGATTTTTTTATCAATACAAATTTATGTTGAAGTTCTCGAAATTTTTCAGTGCCACTAAACTGAGTTCCGAGGATAAAGACCCGTGAGTACAAATTTAATTCCTTATAAACTTCAATCATAGAGCCATTTGGTCTTACTGATTGATATATTTTAGATTAATATATCTTTTTTGAAATAGAGCAAGCTCACAAAGTTAATATCCAATTGTAAAAATAGCACATTTTTAAATGCAATAATGACAAATATTAACTCCTATATTAAATCTCACAGGCTTTTCCCTTTTACAAATAAGCCTACAAATTACAATATCAGGCATATAGATATTCCTCGTTTAGTGTAAACTAGTCAGATAATTCTTCAGTCTGTTAATCAAATCATTACCCGGACAGAAACCAGACAATATATCCATCTCTGGAGGCTTCTTTCATGTTTTTTCAAACCAAATTGATCTGTAAACTGATAGTAAATGTTCATATTCTCTTGATCTTAAATTCTAATTATTATATTCATTTATTCGTTTGTACTTCCATCTGACAGATATTCTCTACGTTATGGTCATACTGTATCAAATTAACTGATCTATATTTGTAGATATACTTGGTCGGAGATGAGCCCTCGGAAAGATACCAATTTTTATATAGTACAAAAATTTTCATATTCAAGTAAATACTTAATAACTTGGTTGTATTAATCAAAGGATGAGTGTTGATGCGACAGATAGACTTAGAATATCAGCTAAAAGGACTAGAAAGCAAAAAGAAGGGAAATTAGTGAATGTAGATAGACTTCAATGCCAATTCATAATACCTAGAAAGAATAGACAATGTCCATTAACAAGAAAGAAAGATGTACTATTTTGTGCAGAGCATTTAAAAATTAACAGTGATAATGATATTAAAAGAATACCTTGTCCGGTTGATCCAAGACACTCTATTTGGGAGAACACATTAGAGAATCATGTTGAAAAATGTAATAAAAAGAAAGAAAAATCTAAAACAGAACCATGGTTTGAATTAAATAAGAATTGCAGTAACCAAGAAACTAAAGAACTTGAATTTGAGATTAATTATAAGAAATGGATCCCAATTGTTGAAGAATCATTCAAAGAATACGAAGAATTAAAATTAGAGATATTAGAGCACAAAGGTGTCGAAGATAGAATGAATGAGTTGTCGAATCAAAAGCATGCAATCCAACAATCTTCATTGATTTCACATTTAAATAATAATAAGTTACTATCAAATAATTTTAATTATATTGAATTTGGATGTGGAAGAGCAGAATTTTCAAGATATACATTAAAATCAATCATTCATCAAGATTTAAAAGGTACTGATTTTTTTTTAATTGATAGATCTCCATCAAGAATGAAACTCGATTCTAAAATGGTTCAAGATGCAAAAGAGTCTGATCTCGATGTTAAAATATTTAGAGTTAAAATCGATATTAAAGATTTAAATGCTGACAATATTATTTCAAATGAGTTTAAAAATGGTAAAAAATTTGTTGCAATTTCCAAACATTTATGTGGAGCAGCAACTGATCTAACAATACAATGCATTTTAAGAAATGAAATACTGAAAGAAAGATTTGAGGGTATGATTGTTGCAATGTGTTGTAGACATTGTTGCGATTATAATATGTTATCAGAGGAGTCAAAAACTTATTTACTATTAAGAAATATCGATGAAGTAGGGTTCAAACATTTAATGAAGTTTGCAAGTTGGGCAGTCAATGGGCGTAGAGATAATCTAACTGAAGATGACGGTACTGATCATTTGAGTGGATTATCATTAGGAGAAAGAGAAACACTAGGATTGAAAGCAAGAAGATTAATAGATGAGTCCAGAAAATTCACATTAATACAACAAGGATTCAAAGCTGAACTCTGTCAGTACATAAACAGAGAAATTTCTTTAGAGAATACTTGTTTAATTGTTCATAAATAATGTCTTGTCTGTACAAGTTTTACGGTTGTAAACCCGAAATGGAAATAAGCGAGAATTTCGCGAAAATTACCTCTTTAGAATTTGCATGTGGCCAAATAAAAAAAAAATTTTCATGAAAAAATCTTTTTAGCTTAACTAGCAAAACTTTTGTTAATAAATCATAAAATAAGATGAAGATTTTCTCAGTAAGTTGAAATTGCCGGAGTCAAGTGCTCTGTGGATGTGGTTAGATAGTTTTGTTTGTATCTTTTGGACTTAAATTGAGTTCTTGAGAGTATATCAAAATTAGATCGCAATGTTTAAAGGAAGAAAGAAGTGCTAACATTTCAAAGGATATCATCTCAGGTGACGAATTATTATCCGATGCTTACGACATCAACGAAGTTGATGGTGTCATCTACGAAGCTGACTGTGCCATGGTCGTTGTTGGTAACGGTGATGTTGATATTGGTGCCAACCCTTCAGCTGAAGATGGTGCTGAAGATTTAGAAGATGGTGCTGAAACCGTTAACAACATTGTCTACTCTTTCAGATTACAACAAACTCAATTCGACAAAAAATCATTCTTAACTTACATTAAAGGTTACATGAAAAGAATTAAAGCTATCTTACAAGAAAACAACCCAGACCAAGTTGAAACTTTTGAAAAAGGTGCTCAAGCTTACGTCAAAAAAGTCATTGGTTCTTTCAACGACTGGGATTTCTACACTGGTGAATCCATGGATCCAGATGCTATGTTAATCTTATTAAACTACCGTGAAGATGGTACCACTCCATTCGTTGCTGTCTGGAAACACGGTGTTAAAGAAGAAAAAATCTAAGTTAGACATAATCTAATTTTATTAATATTATTTACTTCTCTACATTTTAAATCTCGTATAAGCTCATCTCATCGCATCGGCGTCAACTATTCCGATTCAAAAAAATATATTTCCATCAATTCTCCTTCTCTTTGCTACTTTAAATAAAATGTTATTCAAACGTTATGTTTCCTCACTTCATGGAAGAACTGCATTAATTTCCGGTGGTTCAAAAGGTATTGGTCTTCAAATTGCTAAAAAGCTATCTGAAAAGGGTGTCAATATTGTCTTATTAGCAAGATCAAAAGATTTATTAAAACATAATATTAAACATGAATTAGAAATAATTGACAATTCACAAAAGCATTCGTTTATTCAATGTGATTTAAATAACACTGGTGATATATATGAAGTTTTCGAATCATCAAGAGATATTGATTTAAAGAAAATTAGTATCTTAATAAATTCAGCAGGTTTAGCACAAAATTCTTTATTATACTCAACTTCACCAATTGATATTTCAAGATTAATAGACACTAATCTAACTTCATCAATAATATTGTCCCAGTTATTATTAAAATCTTTAATGACCAATAAACCTTCCTCAATTATAAATATTTCATCAGTACTTGCATTACGTGGGGTTAAAGGTACATCAGTCTATAGTGCGGCAAAAGCTGGATTGATTGGTTTCACAAAAGCATTAGCATCTGAGCTAGGACCAAAGAATATTAGAGTTAATTCAATTTCACCTGGGTTAGTTCAGGAAACTGAAATGGGTAAAGGAATTAAATTTGAGAATGCATTAAAAAAAGATTCTGTTAATATTGATGATATTATTAACACTGTCATCTTCTTATTGGAAAACGAAAGTATTACAGGACAAAATATAGTTGTTGATAATGGATTTATATGTTAAATCAAATCTCCTTTTGATTTGATATGTTTTCTATTTAGATTTGTAGTTATATCAACTAATGGGTTATTTATAATTTTAAATAACTTTTTACTGTTTATATCATTGTTTTTAATTAATTTTGATTTTAAAATTGACTTTAAAGTTAATGATAACTGGTTAAACTGTAATAATATTAAATTATTGGATTTTTCTAAAATGAAAGATTTGATTAATTTTAATAATGGAATTAATGATTTGAAGTTGCCAATTTTCAAGCAATTGTAAATATTATTCAAAAATTTCACGTTCAGTTCCTTACTGTTTAAATCTAAAATTTTTATAAACTTGAAAATTGAATTAATTATTGAGGTTTGATTTTTATTGAAATTTTTTAATGTTTCAACTAACTTTGGTATATCTAATAGATAGTTTGAGTTCAATTCGATTATTTTCAATATTAATGATAATTTATTTGAGTACTGTCTTGAATTCAAATTAATCAATTCACATAGTAATGAATTTGAATTGGTTAATTGATTAATATTGATCAATTTATTTGAAATAACGCTTAAAACCAATTCCAAATAATCTATATTTAAATTTGAATAAAACTCATAGAAGAAATAATAATCATTAAAAATTTCTTCAAATTTACAATCAGCTAAATATAATTTAATAAGATTCTTTTGTAGACCAAACTTGAATGAATAATCAAACAAATAAATCTTTAAATTCTTCAAATGGTTAAAATTTGCAAATATTAAGCCAATCAAATGACCAAATATAACCCACTTTGTATATCTTTTAACAATTTCATGATTATACCATTCTTCATTATAAACTTCGATTTCATTAATTTTTGATTCCTCAACCGATAGTTTATTTGAATTTATGAATCCAATATTGATGCCGATTTCAATTGCACATATTTCAGTTAATTTCAAATTATTATAATGACTGTCTTTAAAATGATTGTCTAAATGTGTTTTGAATATTATGAAAATATCATTTAATAAATCCCATTCTTCAATTGGTATTGAGTTTTTTAAATCTTCCCATCTGGGTATCTGGGTATTGGTAGGATCGTATTCATCAACATCAACATCTGATTCGATATCTGAATCATCACCGTAATTCTCTGTATAAATGGTTTTGTGTGGTTCTTTATGTAATATTAAGCTGTGATCTATCGTTTTAATTTCCTGGTACCAAGGCTTATAAGTGTAGTTAACCATATACTGCCGAAGAGCAGACAACTTCTGGTTCAGAGGCCTCAAGCCTCTCGTGTTCATCGTTTCTGTTTAATTTATAAATGTGTCAAAACAAACAATAAAAGAAATTTAAATATCCGAATCGGGAAGATTACTATATTCGAAAACATATATATGTATAAAACTAGGAATAACTCATAATTTAATTAATTAAAAGTAACTTAAATTATATATATCTACTAATACAATATCCCTCTATCTATTAAAGCATTTAAAACGGGATTTCAGCTGCCAGAGGACCATTTCATAGTCTTAACTATGCAGCACAAACCGTCCAAACGACGTCGGAAATTTTTTAACATAAAAAAGTCTTCGAGAGTGAAAAATTAATTAAATAAATAATTAAAGAACAAAATGGCAACTCGTTTCAGAGCAGCCAAATGGTTGGCAAGCAATGATTTCGCACCACAAGTGTTTCTTTTCAGAAACATTGAATCAGGACAAGTTTTATATTCACAAATCCCAAAGTTTTCAGAGTATCAAATTAAGAAACAATTCCAAAGACCAAATTGGGAAAACAGAAGACCAACATTGCGTAGAGATATCTGGAGAATCATGGCCGTTGCTAATTTACAAACATATGAAAGTGCAGTTAAACTTTACGAGAATTTAGTCTCACTTAGATCATTTAGAGATTTGACTAAAAAAGATGAAGCAATGAAATATAGACCAAGAAACAGTGATGGTAACATCTGGTTCAGTGCACAATACAGACCTATCTACACACAAGAAGCAGTTGCAGACTTATCTGAGTCTATAGATAATGTCAATGAAGAAACAACCATTTACTGGGAAGACGATTGGAGAAGAGGTGATGCATCAAATTGGAATCCTGAATTGGTTAAACATGAAGTATTGGACAGAATCGCATTACAAACACCAAAATCTCTATTAGAAGAGATCAGACTCACAGGAAGACAGCAATTCCTATCAAAATAACTTGTAAATAAATGAACATAGAATTAGAATCTGTAGCTCACGTGACTGTTCACGTGACTCTCCTTTATTTCGTGTTTTTCTTTTTCTTTTTCTAAGAAAAAAAAAATTACGATTAAACGATTTTTCTGTTTATTTATATATTTAAAAAGTTGAGTTTTCCCACTTGAGTTTAAATTCACTAATGAATTCAACAAGTTTTGATTTGCCTCCAAGCTATTCTCTAATAGAGAAGCCGAGTTTAATAGAAGGATTGCCTGATAATATATTATCATTAATAGCACCAATAGTTGCATATTGGTCTTATTCAGGTTTCTTTTTCCTTATTGATACCTTTGAGTTGGCAGAGAAATATAGAATTCATCCACCTGAAGAAGTTATATCAAGAAATAAAGCAACACATATGGATGTCTTGAAAGATGTTTTATTACAGCATTTGATCCAATGTATAGTTGGTGGAGTTTTTATTCAATTTGATGAAATTCAATATACAGGTATGGAAGAGTTTGTTATTTTCCAATGGACAAATAAATTTTTATCACCAAATGATGCATTTTATTTCACATTAAAATATTTTATTGGATTTTTATATAATTATGGAATTTCTTTAATTAAAATCTTTTTTGCATTCGTTTTAATTGATAGTTGGCAATATTGGTTACACAGACTAATGCATATGAACAAATATTTATATAAAAGATTCCATTCAAGACATCATCGTTTATATGTACCATATGCTTATGGTGCTTTATATAATGATCCAGTTGAAGGATTTTTACTAGATACTTTAGGTACTGGTTTGGCCGCATTAATAACTTGCTTAACTCCAAGAGAATCAACAGTGTTGTTTACATTTTCGACATTGAAAACAGTTGATGACCATTGTGGTTACTCTTTACCGTTTGATCCTTTCCAAACTTTGTTCCCAAATAATTCAATTTATCATGATATTCACCATCAACAATTTGGTATTAAAACAAACTTCTCTCAACCATTCTTCATATTTTGGGATGTTTTATTTAATACAAGATATCATGATTTAGATAACTATAAAGAAAAGCAAAAAAGAATAACAATTGAGAAATATAGACAATTTTTACATGACAGAAAATTGAATACAATTAAAAGAAAAGAAGAACACTTAAAAAGAGTTGAACAAGAAAACAAAAAATTAAAATAACATGATAATAATAATAATAAGTCTTAATGAGACCATAATTTTGGATACGAATATAATTAGTAATGATTTAAATTTGATGTAGAAAACGATCGAGATTAGTTTCAATAAGCGTGTCAATTGAGCTAATTGTGTTATTACATTTCACTCTGGTCGATTCTATTTGATTTCAAGTGACTTCAAGTGACTTCAAGTTACTTCAAATCATTTTAAGTGCAAATGATTTAAATTCATCTAACAGAAAACTAGCCTAAAGAAAAACCTACAACATTCAATACAAAAGTATTTCATTTCATTTTTCTAACTGTAAGGAATATAATCATAACATTTTATATGAATACATCATTCAATGACATAATTCATTAATTTAAACTGCTTGTTTCAAAGCATTGTTTAATTTGGCAACTTTTGAAGCAATTGATAAATCAACAGTTCTGTCACCAACTTCAACGACTAAACCACCTAAGATATCTGGGTTAACTTTGTTTGTTAATTTAAGAGTTTTACCAGCACCAACGAAAGCTGATTTTGAAACGGAAGCTTCGATTTTCTTTAAAATTTTTGAATCTAATTCTTTAGCAGAAGTAACAACAGCTTCAACAACACCATTGTGTGCATCGTTTAAGATTTTGAATTGAGTGAAAATTTTTGATAATAAATCTAATCTGTTGTTTTCACCAAGCACTTTAACTAAGTTGGCAACTGATGCATCAATTTTTGGTTGAGATTTGATTAAAGTTTCAACAACAACTGATCTGTCTTGGAAAGATAAAGCTGGGTTTTCTAAGATTTGGGAAACTTTAGCATCTTTGGCAATTGAACTTTCTAATGCATTTAATGATGAGTTGGCTGATTCAATTGAGGTGGTTTTGGCAGCAGCTGTGTATAAAGCTGAGGCGTAAGTACCATCTAAACCAAATAATTGAACTGGTGGCTTAACTGCTTTAGTAGCAGTGGCGAAAGAACCGGCAAAAACTCTTGACATTGTTGATTTATTGACAAATGAATTATTTGAATTATTTTTTTTTTCAAGGAGTTTTGGGTCTTTTTTTTGGACGAATAAACAAATTTAATTGGTTGCGCGAATATTCCTTTATTTGGAAAGGTTGTGAGTGTTTATATCATGTGATTATCATGTGAGCGGGTGTTTGGATGTTATGGTTGATTTTTAAATTTTTCAGTTTTTTTTCGACATCTTGTGAATTGAATTAATCAAATCAAATGTTCTCCAAGAAGCTGTTTGGTCTGGTACAGGCAGTGAGATGGTCTTCTACGGAGGCTGTTGCTACTGATGTTGCTCCTGCTTTGTCAAAAGCCAATCTTTTGACAATCCCTCCAAGAGATGCTGATTTAACAGTTTTAGAGAAACAGGATGAAATTATTAAAAGAAGACAAAAATTAGCAAAGACGATTGTTGAAATTAAAAAATTCAAGCCTAGATCGCCAGGTCAAAGATGGTTCAGATCTCCTATTTATCCATATCTTTGGAAAGGTGTGCCATATAAACCATTAACAGTTGCAATCAGATCCACTGGTGGTCGTAATAATACAGGTCATATCACTACCAGATTCAGAGGTGGTGGTGTCAAGAGAAGAGCAAGATTATTAGATTTCCATAGATTGGAATCTGGTTCCTCCAAAGTTTTAAGAATTGAATATGATCCAACAAGAACTGGTCATATTGCTTTAGTTAAAAATTTAGATTCAAAGAAAAAAACTTATATCTTAGCTTCTGAAGGTCTAAGAGCCGGTGATTTAATTGAGAGTTATAGAAATGGTATACCTGAAACTTTAATGCAAGAAATGGGTGGTAAAATCGATCCTGCAATTTTATCAGCTAGAACAAATCAAAAAGGTAATTGTTTACCAATCCATATGATTCCAATTGGTTCAGTCATTCATGCCATTGGTATAACAGCAAATGGACCTGCTAAATTCTGTAGAAGTGCAGGTACTTATGGTAGATTAATGCAAAAATTACCAGAGAAATCAAGAGCGATTGTCAAATTACAAAGTGGTGAACATAGATATATTTCAATCGATGCCTGTGCAACTTTAGGTATTGTTTCCAATATTGATCATCAACATGAAAAATGGGGTAAAGCAGGTAGAGCAAGATATAGAGGTTTCAGACCTCATGTTAGAGGTGTCGCTATGAACAAGTGTGATCATCCTCATGGTGGTGGTAGAGGTAAATCCAAATCAAATAAATTATCCATGTCTCCATGGGGTCAATTAGCAAAAGGTTATAAAACAAGAAGAGGTAAACATAATAATCCATTAAAAGTTAAGGATAGACCAAGAGGGAAACCTGGTAGAAATTTAAAATAGTCATGTAAATAAATATTTAAGATAAAATAATTGTAAGCGAATCATATTTCGAATTCTTCATGTAATTCATATTCAATTGGTTTAACTTTCAAGAAATAATCATTTGTAAAATAAATTGATTTTAAACCAATATTAATTTTATCACTATCAAAATCAAAAATTTTGATTTCATCATCAATCTCAAATATTGCAAAAGTATTTATATCATTTAATTCATTATTATCAAAATGATTGTTGAAATTATTCAAGAACTGAATTCTACTCAACCATCTTAATTTAATATCTTTAACCATTATAATAGTATTTGTTGTATCTTCAGTAATTCTTGATTTATTTGTTCTTTCAAATTCAGAAATTGATTTATTTGATATCTTACAAAGGATAGTATTATTTGAATCTGATAAAATACAAAGAATTTCAAAATTTGCATCGTTGATTTTATTTAATTTTAAAAATTTCAAGATCTTCAGTACTCTAAAACCTTTTAAAACCCTATAATTTGAAGTCAATTGATAATTTAATAAAACCTCAGATAAAATCCAACTCGACAGAACCGATTTATCAATGATCTTGTTGTTCATTGTATTTCTCTACAACTATAAGCCCGAAATTTATTTATTAAAAAATGTGTTTACCTAATTCATATGAGTATCCTAAAACTAATTTTGTAAATTCTGCGATATGCTCAAAACTTAACTTGTCCAATGTGTCAGAAGTTGAATGAATATGTGGATTTGAGTATCTAAATTCACTTTCAATTATAAAACTTGATGGATAGCCGTATTTTAAAGCAGAGGCATGATCTGAACAGGCATAATCACAATTTGTTTCAATCCATGGAATTGATAAATAAGAATCAATAATAACTTTAATGAAATCGGTGAATGCAACAGAAACATGATCCATAATAACACCAACGTGCTCTGGTGCTCCACTATCTAAAGTTTTTTGGGTAAAACCGGTCATGTCTTGTTGTAACATACCATAAACGGTTTTATTTTGGGATCTATATGAACTGAAAATGTCTAAAGAGCCTAATAACCCACCTTCTTCAGCACTGTAGAAATGGAATTCAACGGAATTTTTAGGTTTGAAATCATTTAAAAGTAAAATTCTTAAAGCTTCTAAATTTGTAGTGACACCAGAACCATCATCATCAGCACCTGGAGCTGCTAATAAATTTGGTAATAATAAATTAGTACTATCTTGATGACAACCAATAACAACAATGTCATCAGGGTTTTCACTACCTTCAATATGAACAATTGTTGAGAATTGTAACCATTTATGTGAGAATTTTTCAACTGTAATATTTAATGCTGGATTTGCGTTTTCTTCAATGATGGAATTTAATTTATGATATAACCATTGGGCACTTTTCAAACCATATTCAGATTTATAATATCTTGAATGAAAACCTGAGAATTCTTTTAAATTTTCATATAAGTTTGTTAAATTAACTTGTTTGGTTAATGCTTTGACTTCTTTTTCAAAATGTGGCTTTTTTGGATATGAGTAGACTGGAACTTCAATATCGTTAGTGATTAAGTGTTGGTGATCAGTGACATCCATAAAATTAATCTTAGATGATAATAACTCCAACTTTTCACTTTCTTTAATAACTTTTGGTATGTTATTAATCAAAACAGTTCTTTCTTCATCTCCTAAAAAGGAGATTGGCAGTCTGTCCCATAATCCTTCAAATAAAGGGATACCAGAGACACCAGCAGCAGCAATTAAAACGAGTGACAATTTCATTAGTGAATAGAAAAAAGATTAAAACTTCTCCGGCACCAGCACGTTTGACTTTATCGGTGCGGTTGGCACACGACGCATCTTGCATTTTTGTGTCTTTTTACTGAAAATTGTGGATTTCTTTAATGATCGAATTCAGATCGCAGAGATTTGCGTGTGTTGGATGTATCAGAGGACATCGTGCGGTGGACTGTTTGCACCTTGATGAATTATTGTTGTCGGTGAGAAGATTAAATTTCAGAGACTCAGAAAATTGCAGGATTTATTATAGATTGGGATTCCTATCAGGTAATGCACTTAAAGACAATCAATATGAAGTTAAATCAAGATTGTGTTTCAAGTTGAACGATGAATCAATATCAACTGTCTTTATGACGGTTTCTGGTAGTGATGATAATTTTGGTAATTTAATAATTAAAGGTATTGCAAACATTAACGACTTTTGGTATCATGAATCCATATTGAAAGTCAGACAAAAGTTTGGCAATGATATCAGAATAAGCAATGATCAAGTATCGACTGTCAAGATTTTAAACTCTCAATCAATCCAATTGATCAATGAAATAATACCTTCAAAATATATCAAATTCCCTGAATCTGCAATTAGGTCCACTCTAAATTAATAAATACATCTACGTCTTGATTTCAAAAAACATCTAATGTGATTAAATAAATTTCTCCTGGAAATATTTTAACTAAAAAATAACATCATCTTCATTTTCTGCAACTAAGTTCTCTCCTCCTTCTAATTGTTCAATCGCAGAAACTTCATCAATAACTTTTCCATTCTCTTCAACTTCCTTTTCTTCCTCCTCAATTTCCTTTTCGGCTTCTTCCAGGTCTTTACCAGCTGCCTCAGCTTCAGCTAATCTTTTAGCTTTCAATGCAGCATCAGCAGCAGCAACTGCTTGTTGTTTCTTTTCTTGAACTTTCTTCAATCTATAAAATTCCTCTCTGTCCAATTCATCTAATTCTGAATTGATATAAGCAATTGTGTTTTCTGTTCTTGGAATAATAACATGTTCAATTGCATTGACTCTTCTATTAGTCACCTTGATAACTTCATCTAAAATAATGAATGCGGTTTGTAATGATGCTAATTCAACTAAAGTTTCAACAGCTTTGGAATACACTTGTTTGGCTTTTTGAACTTGTTGACCACCTCTACCTAAACCTGTTAATTTGAAATCGTTTATGCTTTCTTCAATGTAACTTTCAAATGTTGGTAAGTAAACACCACTCACATTTTCTTGTCTTGCACGAACTTTAAATCTAGCATTCTTAACAGATTCTTGAACTTGGTATCCAATATTATCACCGGTTGCATAAGTGACTTCTGCTAATGAAAATGCTGCAACTTGCATGACTCTACCCATTTTTCTCTTAGCATCATCAATACGTTTAGTAATGTCTCTGAAACGTTTAGTCAATGCTTCTGATTTTCTCTTTAATAAACTATGACCTTGCTGAGCACCTTTAAGTTTACCTTTCATCATCCCAAGGGTCATTCTCGTTGGGAAAACGGCCTCTCTGTAATCGTTAGTTTTGCCAATTGAAACGAAATCCTCATCAACTCACCTGTTTGCACCTGACATCCTGCCGTAATTTCACAATTAAATATTAAAATTTATGCTGCTTTTATTTTGTCAAAGATTAAAAAAATCCCTGAAATCACGTGATATATTGATTATGTCAGGAATTATTATTTCATAAATTTTATTTTGACCTTTAAATTCTTTCAACTTTTGCAGAGTATTGGTAGTTTTTGCGGTTTCTGTGGGTTTTACTGATGTCAGTTGAGATATTTGATTTCCAAGATGTTGGGAAGTTCATTGCTGATTCGGATTTACCGTTCGAGTACGAATTAATTGAAGATTCTTCGCTAAATAATTGGTTAAGATACTACTGGTCTAAAGATACTCTAATAGATAAGTTATTTGTGCTTCAAAGAGCTTGTTATTCATTGCCTAGGTCATATAAGCTGTGGAATTTATATCTATCACATTATCTTGAATTAATTCAAGATTTAAATCCAATTGAATACAATGAATATTTTTTAAGATTGAATAATGAATTTGAGAAATGTTTAGAGCTATTGAATAAAATGCCAATGATTTGGGTTAAATATCTTAATTTTTTAATGAAGCAACCAGATGTTTCATTAATAAGGAGAAAGTTTAATCAAGCTTTAAGAAATTTACCTGTTACTCAACATAATAAAATTTGGCCATTATATTTGATATTTGCTGATGAAATTAAAGGCAAAATTGGTTCACAGATTTATCTAAGATATTTAACTTTTAATCCAAATGAATTAGAATTGGTTTTTGAAAAATTATTATTATTTAATGATATAGAAAATAGTTTCAAAATCTTTGATAGATTAATTTCAATTCATAATTCTTTAGATATTTATTTAAACTTCGTTGACTTTTTATTGAAAAATAATTATAATAATGATCATATATTTGAACAGTTAATTAATAATGGCTTAATAAATCATAAAGATCAAATTGGTAAATTATACGTTAAATTGTCAACTCATTATATTAAAAAAAATAATTATTTGAAAGCAAGACAAATTTTTGAAAAAGGGCTAAAATCTTCTCTGACAATTAAAGATTTCACAATTATTTATGACTCTTATACAGAATTTGAAGAAACTTTAATCTCAAATTTAATGAAAAAAATCCAAGATTTGAATGATGAAACAGATATTGATCTGAATAATGAATTAGATTTCAGATTGTTAAATTTTGAAAAATTAATGGATAAAAGACCATTCTTAATCAGCGATATTAAATTGAAACAGAATAAAAATAATGTTGATGAATGGTTGAACAGAATTAAATTATTTGACCCAAAAAATTTAAAAGATATTTTACAAACTTATGTTGATGCAATCACAACAATTGACCCTAAACTATCAACACCTGGTTTATATAAAATTTGGTTACAATATTCAAAAGTTTATGAGGATAACAGAGATTTGAAAACTGCAAGAACTATTCTGGATAAAGCTGTTAAAGTTCCATTTAATTCCATTGATGAATTGGTTAATGTTTGGATTGAGTGGGCTGAGCTAGAATTAAGACAAGATAATATTGATTTGGCTATAAGAGTTATGGAAGTTGCTACTTTAATACCAAATTCAGTCCAAAAAAGAATTGATATCACTGATAATACATTACCTGTTCAAACTAGAGTCCATAAAAGTATAAAATTATGGTCATTTTATTTAGACTTGGTTGAAAGTTCAAATAATATTGAAAAGACAAAATCAATCTATGAAAAACTATTTGATTTGAAAATTGCAACACCATTAACAATTATAAATTATGCAAATTTCCTGGAAGACAATAATAGATATGAAGAATCTTTCAAAATTTATGAAAAGGGTATTTCAATTTTCAAATACCCTGTTGTTTTTGAGATTTGGAATATCTATCTAGCTAAAGTGATTCAAAGAAACTTGTCTATTGAGAGAATCAGAGATTTATTTGATCAATCCTTGATTAATTGTCCATCAAATTTATCAAAATCTATATATATATTGTATTCAAAATTTGAACAAGATAGAGGATCAGTTGAAAAATCAATTAAAATTTTAAAAAAGGGTATTTTAAACGTTGATATTAAAGATAAAGTTGAATTATATGAAATTCTAATTCAACTGAAAATTGATAATTATGGAATAAGTTCTTCAAGAGATGAATTTCAAGAGGCAATTAATATTTTACCAACTAATTTTGCATTGCCATTCATACTTAAATTCACATCAATTGAAATTCAGTTAAAAGAATATGAAAGGGCAAGAAGCTTATTTAAATATGGTTCCCAGTTACAATCAGTGGAAAAAAACTCAAAATTATGGGACTCATGGAATGATTTTGAACTGAGCTTTGGTAATGTTGATACGTACAAAGAGTTATTGAAGAGTAAAAGATTTGCAACAGATCAATTTAAAGTCAATTCTGAAGATTTAGGTTTTGTCAAATCAAGTGATGGCCCAAAAGTTAGTTCAATTAATGCTTCAAAGGACACTACACAAATTAACCCTGATGCTATTGATTTGGATATATAATGATTAATAAATAATATATTACAAGTACTTTTTATCTCTATACATATCTTTCCTCTATTTAATTCCATTGTTATCGACCCAATCTTGAGTTGACATCTGTGATAATCTAGATAAAGCTCTCGCAAATGCAAATCTTTCTTCATCAACGGTGAAAAGTTTAGCATTTTTAGCAATCTTTGCGCTAAATCCATGAACTTTAACCAAATCGTCATTTTCAATATCTACTTCATCAAGTTCTTCGTTATCCGCTTTTAATTCATAATCATTTTTCAAATCTTCAGGTTCAACAAAGAGATCATTAAATGGAGCAGCTGCAGTAACACATAATCTGCCATGATTATCATAAACAGCATCTAAAAATGTAATAAATCTTCTAACTTTATCTCTAACATCAACGGATAAATAAGGAATATCAGTAATAATAAATGCATTGTAATTGGTTGCTAAAGAGATGTAATCACCAGCAGCTAGTGGTTTCCCACATAATTGTTCAAAAGTAAATTGAGCAACGTTTGGTGGAGACGATAATGGAACAACTAATTGCCTACCCCAGATTGTTAATTCGATATTTTCTTCTCTAGGATGACCTTGGCTGAAGAAACTGTACCAATTATCAATATGTTCTCTCGCAGCGATTTTTGAGAATTTGGAGTTCCATGAAATACCAGGATTTGGAGTGTAATAGACACTTGAAATAGGTTTTGGTACTTTTCTATAGTCAGTTGGAGAATCTAAAAATATGACTTCAGTTCTATCCTTTAGTAGCTCAATGCATGGTATAAAAGACTCTCTTTGTATACCATTAATGTATAAATTGTCCGGAGCTCTATTCGAAGTTGTAAATAAAACTAAACCATGATCTGGTGCTAAAGTTATCGTTAGCAAACGACGTAATAACATTGCATCAGCAACGTCAGTGACTTGGAATTCATCAAAACATAATATGGTTGCCTCTTGAGCAATTTCAGCTGCCAATATTGGGATTGGATCCATATCTGGAGCACCATGCTTCAATAAGATTTGATGTCTTCTTTTATGTAAATTTTGCATAAATTGATGGAAATGCAATCTCTTTTTAGGTAAATGCGCAGGAATTGTTGAATAAAACAGATCCATTAACATTGTTTTACCACAACCGACATCACCGTATAAATAAATACCTCTTGGAATTGAATCATATTCGCTAGGATCAAATTCAGATTCTGAGTTTCTATGTTTGAAGATTGATGAAAATAATTTGCTGACACCGGTTTTAGGTTTCAAATCATCAACATTAGGTATATCAACTTTAACTGGTTTATAATTAACTAATTCTTTATGTAAATAACCTAAATTTGAAATAATTTTACGTTGATATGGATCATCTTTCAATTTACCTCTTTCAACTAAATAATTATACTGTTCCAAAGGCGTTCTCGTAGCAGCAGAATTCAATAAAGGACTAGAAACATGAATTGATCTTCTAAAAGACCGTGTCACCAGCTTTAAACTCATGATTAAATGACTGAAGAGAATCAAAAAATCTCAAAATTTATCGAATCCGGAAATTTTCAACCGAAGTGGGGCCAATCAGGAAAACCCAATCACCAATCAAAATTGTGTCAAAGGAATTGTTGGGATCAGTGGAATGAGAGTATATATTCTGTGTTTTTGGATTGTATCGCCTCTTATAATTTTTGTATATTAGTCTATTTTCAGTTCTTTTTTAGATCTCTTTCAATTAATTTAATGATTTCAATACAAAGTTCCGTAAGGTGGAGGTTATCTAAAAGATCAATTCGTAATTTTACCGGTCTTTAACACAATTATAAAGCTGCAAAAAGGATTGATTATAGTTAATCTAATAGTTTCAACATTATCCTCGAGTATTTAATCAATACTCTCATTCTAATACAAGCTTTTACAGACCGACTGTATATATGCCGTCGGTCTATTAAAAATTACATGCTTATTCTTTTATTTTCAAATTTTCAAATTAAATAAAATTAATAATGAAATTTAAAAACATTTTTGAAACTTCTTTCCCTTAGAACTGCAATAGTATAAGTAATTTGTAGTTGAATTGCGTAGTAAAACAGTAAGATATTCTTTCAAATAATGAAACAATTAGTATGAAATTACTATTTCCGGCCAATCACGTGATGGTCCAGAAATGAAGTCGGAAATGTTATTTCTCATCATTGGAGACACATTAAAATTCACTTAAAACAAGCTCGAATTGCATTAATTGAACTTGTCAATTAGCACGAGATAATGGTCACAGAGCTCCTAGCAAAGGTAAGTCTTGATGACAATGATGATACGTTTACAGATATCACTAGTTTATTAATTTCTAAAAGTCAAAGCTTAAAGAATGATACAGTAATTAAAAACCCATCATTTTCATTGTTTGAAGGTACACATGCATTAGAGATTATGAATGCAAAATTGGACTCTGGATTGATTTCATTGAGTGAAGAAGAAATTGATTTTGATGTTGTTAAAGAAAGATCATTAAAAGAAGTTTGTTGGTTAAGTGATTCGATTTTTAGAAGTTTATTTGTTTGGTTAAACAATTCAACTTTGGCACAAACACTATTAAGTAATAGATATGTTGAAGAGCTGTTGAGAAACTATTCATCTAATCCAAATGATGAATTGAAGTCATGCATTTTCAATAAAAATAGTCAAGAGAATAATAAATTAATTAATTTAGTCTTGAAAAATGTTATATTAGGTTGCTTATTTTTTGCAAGGTTTGGTTGTACATTGGTGCAAAGTGGGGCAGTCTACGAAGAAGAAGATATCAATGCTCAAGTTATGGGACTAAATTTATTATCAACAATTCAATTAGATGATGTTTTTAATGAATTACGTAAAGCCAACAAATATTTAATTGATAATTACAATGATGACAAGGATTCATTGATTATACAAAACATAATTTTGATTTTATTATCATTATTGAAATTGCCATTGTTTTTAAATACAAGAATTCCAGAAAAATCTGAGAACATTAAATATAATGTTGATTTTTTAGATCAAACTTTAGTTAACATTAAATTTTTACAAGATAATTTAGATTATATAAATTCATTAGATAAAGTTGAAGGATGCTATACTTTAGGTATTCAGAAAAGATTGGATAACAACTCCCCACCAAGACAATTATTATCATTTACATTAGAGGATTATTCATCACTCGATTTATTAATTAGTGATTTTAAACAAATTTTTACAATAATGGAAAGAGAAGAACCAAAAGATATTATAACCCATTCGTTAAATTTTGCAAACACAAACCATCATTCCATTTCAAGAGCATTTTACCCAATTTTTTTAATTAGAGATGATAAAACTATACTAGGTAATGAATCAGTTAATGAGTTTTTAATTCAATTATTAAATGAATTTAGTTGTTTTAATTCAGAGCTATTTAATAATGAAAATCAAATTGCTAAAAATAAAAGCAATGAAATCATTGAGCTATTATCTGTTCAATTTTTAGAAAGTTTAAGTGTTATGAATCAGAATCCATGTAGGCAAAGACAACATTTATCAAGATTAATCATTCAATTTGATTCATTACAAGCAAATTCAGAGCAACTAGAAATTACATTGAACGAAGTATTCCAATTTAAAGATGAATTTTTAAATAGAGGTGAAAAAGATTTAACACTGGCAATTCCACTAACTTCCTGGATTTATTATGCTAAATTAGATATCATGATCAGTGTTGTATTAAGAGGTTTTGAGTTAGATTTATATAAGATCTGGGAATTCCATTCAATGTATTGGTATTTAAATTATTTACTTGATAACATCTTATCATTATTAGATAGAGTTGTGAATTATAATTTATACAAGATTGAAAGTATTAAAAGTATGAAATTAAAATTAAAAAAGAAAAAAGGAGAACAGAAATTGAAATATAAAGAAAAATATGAATTTAAACTAAACTATGAAATACCAAAACTTTTAAAGATCAATGAAGAAATTGATCAAAAGATTTTAAATTATAAAATTCTTAAAAGTCTATCTAATTTACAATCATTAAATTTAATGAATCTAATTAATAATGATCTTATCAAAACTCCAAATTTCCCATTTGCCAAAAACATTGAAATGTTATATAATTTAAGAATGAAACCATTTTCTACAGTTGGGATACCACATTTTCCAAATTTCAGTCAATATTTACAAGATACCAAGCTTACTAAAATCAATGATGACGAATTTAAATCATTAAGATTCGAGACTCTAAAAAATACAAAAGAAATAATTGATAATATTGAATCTTCAAATTATTCTGATTACTTAATTAATAAAGATTCATGGATCAGTTGGTATAAATTATACCAAAAGAGTTGCATTGGGATTGGGCTAAACGCATACAAAGGACAATCTCCTGACACGCATAAAGTAGTAATTGAATCAGATGGATTCCATAGATACTTCCCAATAGTTAAACTTGTGTCAAAATAAACAGTAATATAGTACATACAATGAACTGTAAGCCCTAAACACGTGATTCCAACTTCAACACCCATAAACCAGACCGTCACAAAAACGCGAAATCCGCGAAAAACTCTAGATAAATTTCTTACTTAATCAAAATTACATAAGTGTTACATAATTTTTTTTACCCAAACAAATTGGAAGTTGAAAAAAAAGTAAAATTAAATTTATAAATCTTATTTAAATTTTATTTACCAGAATTCAAAATGCCTCCAAAATTCGATCCAAATGAAGTTAAATTTATCTACTTAAGAGCCACCGGTGGTGAAGTTGGTGCTTCAGCTGCTTTAGCTCCAAAAATTGGTCCTTTAGGTTTATCCCCAAAAAAAGTTGGTGAAGATATTGCTAAAGCTACTACCAAATTCAAAGGTATCAGAGTTACTGTTCAATTAAGAATCCAAAACAGACAAGCTGTTGCTTCAGTTGTTCCATCTGCTTCATCTTTAGTCATTACTGCTTTAAAAGAACCACCAAGAGACAGAAAGAAGGAAAAAAATATTAAACACAACGGTAACTTACAATTAGAAGACATTATTGATGTTGCTAGACAAATGAGAGAAAAATCATTTGGTAAAAACTTAGCTTCAGTCACTAAAGAAATCTTAGGTACTGCTCAATCAGTTGGTTGTAGAGTTAATTACAAAAATCCTCATGATATCATTGAAGCCATCAACGCTGGTGAAATTGACATTCCAGAAAACTAAAGAATTTAATTTTGTATATTTTATTACGGGTGCTTCATGCTGAATTTAATTGTAAGAACTTTAAGAGATTTGTTCAGAAAAAAATTTATTACAGTTTGCCAACACTCTGGTGCTTAGTGAGTATTATTGCTCACCATACTAAGTTCCTATTTTGGTGCAAACAAGATTGACTTGCTGATTACTCATCGGGATAGCTCATTAATAGTTATTCAGATCCTTTTCACTGGCACACAGAACAAATCTCTCGATTTTTTTCGTTTCTCTTTTTCCTTTTTTCTTTTATCTTGAATGTAAAGTGAATAGAATTATTAACTGAATTATGGAGAGAATCATCTTGTTTTCCAACTTTTCAATGAACATTTCAATTTCAACAATTTTTCACCTTGTAGAAAAAGTTTGGTCACGTGAATTTCGCGAATTTCTTGATTTTTGTTTTTGTTTTGATTTTAGCAAAAGTTTGAATCATTAAAAATGTCAGATTCGATTGGTAAGTGTTTTATTAGAGTGATTTGTATTCAATTCTAACAGTTCAGATCGTGTTTTTGTGAAGGCGATTTCCACGATCCGCACTTTGTCAACAAGAACTGGTTATGGGTCATTACCACGTCCACCGTTGGAGAACAGAATACGACTTTATGGTTTATACAAGCAAGCAACTGAGGGAAATGTCACAGGGGTGATGGCAAGACCAGATGGTACTACTTATGAAGATGAGAATGCTAAGAGAAAATGGGATGCTTGGAAAGAAGAGGAAGGGATTTCTAAAACTGAGGCAAAAAGAAGATATATTTCATTTTTAATTGAAACCATGAAATTATACGCTTCTGGGACACACGAGGCAAGAGAACTATTAAGTGAACTAGAATATTTATGGGATCAAATTAAAGACGTTGATCCAAACTTAAATGATAGTGTTCATGATATTAGTGGAATCTCTGGTACATCTCCATTAAGCTTTTTAAGTCCAGGTTTTGGCATGGGTTCAAATAGCGTTAGTTATAGTGGAAGCATTGGATATGACAGTTTCAATGAGAGTTATTTAAACCAATCAATTAACCATCATAATCGTGGAGGTATAAGGAATGAAATTAGGGACGTTCAATTATTAAAAAAAGAAGTTAATTTGGCATTAAGAAGATTAAACGATGAAATTATAACAAAAAATAATGGAATTTATGATGAAAACAAAAACAGTTCAATATTTATTGTTAAATTTTTAAATTTTTTTAAAATTAATGAAAATAATAAATTTTTTAAAAGATTCTTAATTTATACATTTAAATTTTCAGTCAAGTTTATTAAAAAGATTATAATTGATTTAATTTTATTAATCTTACTGATCAATATAATTAAATTTAAAAATGGACTTAATTTAAATATGAAAAATTTTAAAGATTTGAATAACAAAAATTTATTTCAAAAAATTTTAATTAAATTATTAAATTATTCAAAACTTTTGGAATTATTTAATTTTAATAAAATTTCAATAACTATTGATTAAATGGCAGGACCTTATGAATAGAAACGTTTTATTTATAAAAAAAAAGTTTGTAGTACAGAACAGTTTAATTAAAAATCATATAATTAAAATCAAAAAATTAAAAAGAAGTCCTTATCTATCCTATAAACAAGAGCAAAAAAATTATTAAAAAAAAAGAAATGAAATTACCACGAAACCAAATACCTATATCCATAAACCAAGAAACCTGTTGCAATTATTTCAACGCCCTTTCGATAACTGAATTGACGTCAACATAATCAATTACAACACCTTTATCAGAACATTTAGCTTTGACTCTTAATTCATTACATAAACCATCAATATCAATATCTGAATACTTTGGATGTGATGTAATACGGTCCCAAATTTCCGTACATTTTAAATATTTTTGCTCAGCTGGAACAACTTCATTATCATCATCTGCAGATGCTGGTACTGGAGTTGCTGGAATTGCTGGTGTATTAGGATCTTTCTGTAACATTGGAGTTTTAATTGATTCATTTTTTTCAACAATAGGCGATTGCTTTGGTTGAGTGAACAACCCAAATGGATCATATAAAGATTCTTCTGTTGTTAAACCAGCGAGTGGATCAGACTCAACAACTTGTTGGTCTTCAAATAAATCATCAACATTTAAAGAATTGTTATTATCAAAAGCTAAAGAAGGATCAAACGTTGAATAACCATTTAAAAATGTATTATTTTCATTTAAGAAATACAATGAGTCATTCTGCAACTTTGAATCCTGATTTATAGTTGCGTGACTTGGTAATGGAGTTGGCATTTGAGATTTTGATTTTGGAATTGGACATTCTTTTGTACCACAAGCAGAATTTAATTCAGAGCAAAATTCGTTAATACCTTCATCAAAATGTTCATTAAAATCAAAATCTTGATTTGAAGTTTTAGCTTGATTGAATAATGGTAAATCTTTTTGATCTTCAGTATTATACAATTCAAAAGGTGAAGCACCCGAAGAAGTTGTTGAAGCATTTGAAGATAAAGTGGGTATAGTGCTTGAATTATTTGAAACTAAAGGAGATTTAGTATTAATAGAATTCTTACGACTCCATGGGAATTCAAAAGCGAAGGACGAAGAAATTTTCTTGCTGTCATCAAGTGAAGGAGTTGACTTGCTAGTTGAAATTGAAGTTTCATTTGGGGAAAACGACGAAGAATTATCACTAGGAGGTGAAACATCAATTGTAGAAGATTGAATTGGATTTATTGGTAAATTTAAATCCGTTAAATCAGTTGTACCACGATGTTTTGCTAATTCATTCATTAACATTTGAACTTGAAGTCTTAAAAATTCAGTTTCAGTGTTTGCATTCTTTTTATCAGTTTCCAAATTATTAATTTTAGTCTCTAAATCTTTCATCTTTTGTTCTTTTCTCTCCCTAAAAGCCCTTTGAGCTGCTCTATTTTGTGCAGTTCTTTTATTCTTAGGTTCTGTGTCCAATGGTTTACGTCCAGGTTTGCTGGTTTTTTTACCAGTTTCTCTTCTCTTGTTATCTGGTTCTAAAACAGCATCGACGATGTCTTCAACCGAATGTTGAGATCTTTTGGCTAAAACTTCCATTATTGAGAAATAAATTTAAAGTGAACTTCTTTTGCCACCAAGTTTTTTTTTTCTTTTTCTTCTTTTAGGCTTTAACGGCTGACAAATTAGAAAAATTCCGGGGTAACCAAAATTTCCTGCTTATTTGTACTGGACCACAATACAGAGTTTCGATACTAATTGACTTTATTGTACACTCAAATCTTAACTGAATGTGATTGAAACTAAATAGAAGAGCCGAGGATTCTTTTACATTAACCTTGAACCCCTTGATTCATTTGTCTTGTCAACCGTCAATTTCCAAATCGCGATTTTAGGAATTCATAGTGTATTGTAAATTGTAGATCTAATTCTGCTGAGTCACAAAGTAAGATCTGGACTCCTGCTAATTCTGGTAATCATTTAATGATCTTAGTTTCCGAGTAATACTGATTTAACCCGTTCAAGATTCAAACTGACATTGGTTTAGCCATTAAGGGATGCTAACAAACATTAGATAACATTTATTCATAGAACAATTAGACTGAAAATAATTGTATCATTAGTGTAATTTATATAGCTTTATTCATGATTTAGTTCAACACGCTTGAAGTCGAAAATTATTTGATAAAAATTGTTCTCTAGAAATAAGTTTCTTAGAATTAATTAAAAAGATTTTTCTGTAAACTTTTAACAGATGAATCATCAGAGCTAAGTATATAGCTGTATTTAACCTTGCCAGTGTAAGTGATAAATTTTCAAATTTATCTGTAGGTAATTTATAGTTCCACAATAGAGTGAAGATTTTAAATCGAATTATAAATAAATTGACATTTCTCCTGTAGGTCTTTATCTGTGCTTAATTGTCGACAAATAAAAACACATATATACAGTATAAAGTGGCAAATGCTGGGATTTTTAGGTGGTTTTATTTGAACTGCCTTCTGCAACATATTGCCTTATTCCGCTGATTTATAAATTACATATCTCAGTACCGTTTGTTACGAAGAAATTTAGATTGGAAATCCCAGTCATACTCAGTAAAGTATCGATCCAATATTAGATTTGTTATACTGGTAACATATACGTTAATTCATCTAAGTCAATTTCAAGTATCTCAACTGAAGCTAAATTCTCTATTACAACTGAAACTACAAGTAGAAATAAACTCGCTGCTGCCGACCAAGCTACTGCTTCCATTTCCACCAAAAAGTGTAATAGTGTTGATGAAGCTTCATGGAATATAACTGGTGATATTGCTGCTAGTGAAGATTTATCTTTCTTACGACAAGTTATACTTTTACTTCTAGGGAGCCTCAAATCGCAGATATAAGCCAGCCATCAACAACATATGATATCGTATCATCTGAAGCAATTGATGTAAAACTAGCGACATCATCTTTATTTGTCTTTGCTGTTAGCTTGTTAATGATTTGATTATAAGACATTGCATTGTTTTTTCATTCTTCTTCGTTTATTCTCTTCCAGAGTTGCAATTCATTATATATTTTTTATATTAATATTTAATTGTAGTTAATTACAATCCAGCCATACTGATTGTATATTATACTATATTATTTTAATAATGACATAATTTTCTCAAAAGATTCCTCATCTAATTGACCTAAATTGAATAAATATAAAAGCAGTTTTTCAACTAAAGTTTGAATATCTTTAGGCTCTAAATTTGTAACAATTAGTTGTAAAAATGAACCCACATTAAACTTTGATGTACTTAAAAATGTTTCAAAATATAAATAAGCGAATGAGCCCATTAAAAATTGACAGTCAATACGATCAGTAATACCACCATGTCCTGGAATTGTATGACCAAAATCTTTGACTTTGAAAGTTCTTTTCAAACCACTTGCGAAGAAACCTCCAAATGGAGCAATTAAAGAGGCAAAAGAAGCCAAATTTAATGAATGGAAATAAATAGGTTTTATTGTTATACTATCAAAGCTTAAATGTGCTGAAATGACTGGAGGGATTCTATATTCTTGAGGGGTAAAGATAGGATTGACATCACACGTGAATGAACTCAAAATGTTTTGACGTAAGTGTTCAATTGGACAAATTAAATATTTATAGTCCGATAAAACCTTTGCTAAAATGACAGCAGAGATTGAAGTAAAAATCCAAGCACCAACAAAGCCTTCAACTGTTTTCTTTGGAGAAATTGCAATTAACTGAGTTTTACCAAATGTAATACCACATAAATATGCGAAAATATCGTTAACGATAACCAAGATAACTGGCAGTAAGAACCAAATTAAACCATTGAAAATGTTATTGATAATTAAATGAGCTTGAAAAACAACTAATAATAAAACCATATGAGTAATACATAACTGGGCAAATTGAAATCTATAGTGTCCAGTTTTCAAAGTGGCAACAAAGAAAACTAAACCCATGACATATAGACAATAACTAATGAATTTATGATGGGTTGCTAATGGTGTTAAAAATTGGTTTGTAAAAATCAAATGATTAAATGAATGAATAAAAGTTTCACCATCAAGATAATAAATAGAAGTAAATAAAAAATACCAATTCAAGGATTTTGTTAAAGGTAAATTCTTTTCTTTTGAAGATTGTGATGTGACGTAGATGCATTCTTTGAACACAAGAATTTGGGCTGAAAAGATTAACAAGACAATATAAATCGGGCCCATTGCTATTATAGTTAAAAATCCTATAATCATTATAATTGTCCAGAATGAACGAACGATAAAGTTTTGTTTCTTCTTTTCACGCTCCGCATTCTGTACAGATACATCATTGGTATCTTTTCCTTCTATGGTATTCTTTTCTGTACTCATTTCTGTTCCTTTTGATTCCGAAGTATTTAATTTGTTATCCTTCTGGGACATAACTTTGATCTATAAATATGAATGTAATTACAACTGGACAAAAGCTAAACTTCAACAAAATCCGATCAAAACACAAAAAAAACCTAAATCAAATCGAATTGAGAGGTCTAGAGTGATAAATTTATTGAAGTTTTGAGTATTTTGAAAGAAATTTTGAGAATTAAATTTTTTTTTTGTACTGAAAAAAAAAAAAAAAAAACATGTGAAAAAATAACTATAAACTTACAAATCGGGATGTTTTCTTGATTAGGAAATTCATTAAAATTAAGATTTTTCATTAAACTTTGGCCAATTGAACTATAATAGCTTGTAATTCTACATGATTACCTGATTTTAGAAGCAGCTGAAGTGCCTGTGTTTGTAAAGTTGCAAGCAAATGTTTTGTGTAATCAAAAGCACCTTTTTCAGCAAGATAATCCACTGCGAATTTCTTGATTTGTTCATCTTGAGTTTTTTGTTTCAAGATTCCAACTAGTGTTTTATCATTTGGGTTCTGTGATAAGACATAGACGATTGGAAATGAAAATTTGCCTTCTGTTATATCTTCACAAAATCCCTTATTGTTTTGTAATTCATTACTTTTTAAATTCAGATAGTCATCTCTGATTTGATAAATAATACCCAGTAGGTTAACTAATGGGACTAACGACACTTTTGTGTACTTATCATCTGCAAATAATTCCATTAGTCGAATAGCTAACCTGAACAATCCACCAGTTTTGTTCATAACCATACCTAGATATTCTTCATATGTTGGAATGATTAAATTATCTCTCCAATTTAAATCCAACGATTGGCCACGATGTAGATTTAATAACTCATCATTGAAGATTTTAATGCACTCAGATCTTTTTGTTTCATTTTCGCATAGTTCGCTCAATTGGATTAATTCATTAAATGATTTGAAATAAATATAGTTTGATGAGTTGATTGTGAATGGAACACCGTAAATTAAATGGGCAGTTGGCTTTCCCCTTCTCAGATTAGAGTTATCTTCAATATCATCTATCAATAAAGAAGCTGTATGTAGCAATTCAATTATGTTTGATATGATTTCAAGTTTTTGGTCTTCAATATGTAGAATGTTATTAAAAGAATGAATTAAAGTAGTACGCAATTGTTTCCCTTTATTTTCATTTAAATAATTGAATGGCCCAGTAGTCATCAATTCATTCTCATCAGTCCACTGAGGGTTCTGATTAATAATATTGAGAATATTCTCCATTAATAGATTTAATAGATTCACTTCTCACTCTTAATGAATTTGCCATTAAATTTGGGGCAGTTCCGACTAATCACGTGAAACAATACCCTCGACTTCTTGATCTGGAAATGTAATTACAAGAAGTCGCGAAACATTTTTAGGACTCGAAACTTTTTGTTATTTGAAGTGCAGTTGAGTATGGACGAGCTCAATGAGACTGTAGATGCCGTTTTCGGTGACAGAGTGCGTCGATTTCAGGAATTCTTGGACTTGGAAAACGGAGAAACAGATTATAGACAAGAGATTCGTGATTTGTTGAGTAAAGGTGATCGTCGTTTGACCGTGTCAATTGATGAAGTTCGTGAGTTTGATCGTGGGATGTGGAATGGATTGTTGAACGAACCAACAGAGTACTTACCTGCTTTTGAAAAAGCTTTAAGGGATAACGTTGTTTCAATTTATGATCCAAATGACCCATCCTATGAAGCTTTTGATGAACAAAGACCATTTTATCTTTCTTTTAAAGGTGCATTTGGTGCCCATAACGTCTCGCCACGTACAATTAGGGCCACTCATTTATCCAAACTGATTTCAGTTGAAGGTATTGTCACAAGAGCTTCTTTAGTTCGTCCAAAGTTGTTAAGATCTGTTAATTATAGTGATAAAACTGGTAGATTTCATTCAAGAGACTTTTTTGATCAAACAACTTCCTTTAACCCAATTAGTACCCCTCCTGTTTATCCAACTGAAGATTTAGAAGGCAATAAATTAGTTACAGAGTATGGCTATTCAACTTATAGAGATCATCAAACCATCACAGTACAAGAAATGCCAGAGAGAGCTCCAGCTGGTCAATTACCAAGATCTTTAGAAGTTGTCTTAAATGATGATTTAGTGGACTTATTGAAACCAGGTGATCGTGTTCAAATTGTTGGTGTTTATAGATCACTGGGTGGTGGTGCAAATTCAACTTCAAGTTTTAGAACTATCATTCTAGCAAATTCAATTTATCCTCTACATGCTTTATCTACTGGTGTCTCCACTTTTGAAAATATAAATGAGACTGATATTAGAAATATTAATATGGTTTCGAAAGAAAAAGATCTTTTTGAAATAATTTCTCAATCTCTAGCTCCATCAATTTATGGCCATTCTTATATTAAAAAAGCAATTTTACTAATGTTATTAGGTGGTGTTGAAAAAAATTTAGAAAATGGATCACATTTAAGAGGTGATATTAATATTTTAATGGTGGGTGATCCTTCTACAGCGAAATCTCAGATGTTAAGATTCGTTTTAAACACCGCTTCTTTAGCTATTGCAACCACTGGTAGAGGTTCCTCAGGTGTTGGTTTAACTGCTGCTGTCACACAAGATAGAGAAACTGGTGAAAGAAGATTAGAAGCAGGTGCCATGGTTTTAGCCGATAGAGGTATTGTTTGTATTGATGAATTTGATAAAATGTCTGACGTTGATAGAGTTGCAATCCACGAAGTCATGGAACAACAGACAGTTACAATTGCAAAAGCCGGTATTCATACTTCATTAAATGCTCGTTGTTCTGTTATTGCTGCTGCAAATCCAGTTTATGGTCAGTATGATATTCATAAAGATCCTCATCAAAATATTGCCTTACCTGATTCTTTGTTGTCACGTTTTGATTTGTTATTTATTGTTACTGATGATGTTAACGTTTCAAGAGATAGATCGATATCTGAACATATGTTGAAAACACATAGATATATTCCATTAGGTTATAGTGAGGGTGAACCAATTAGAGAAAGCTCAGGTTTGTCTTTGGCTATTGGTGGAGAGCAATTAAACGATAACGATGATCAAGATGAAAACAATGAGAATGATGAAAATGAATCAGTTTTTCAAAAATTCAATCCATTATTACATTCAGGTGCTTTAGAGGCTTATAAACAAAGATTAATGAGAGAAAATAAGGCAAATGTTAATAAAAAGCCAAAAATTTTATCTATTCAATTCATTAAAAAATATATTCAATATGCTAAAAATCGTTATC
The DNA here is from genome assembly GCA_030568845.1 of Millerago galiae. Lineage (NCBI taxonomy): Eukaryota > Fungi > Ascomycota > Saccharomycetes > Phaffomycetales > Phaffomycetaceae > Millerago > Millerago galiae. Next base: position 25,922 of record JAJMIZ010000010.1, on the reverse strand, counting down.
AACCAGTTTTGACCAAAAATGCGAGCGATCATATTGTTGATATTTATACAAAACTAAGACATGCTTCAGCAACAGGTTCCAAGAATGCCTCACCAATTACAGCCCGTACTTTAGAAACTGTTATTCGTTTAGCAACGGCACATGCAAAAGTTAGATTAAGTCAAACTGTTGACTTAGTTGATACAAGAGTTGCTGAAGAAATGGTTAATTTCTCAATCTTTAAAGAAGTTGAAAACATTGATCATGAAAAAAGAACTAAAAGACAAAAAAGAACACCAAATGGAGATGAATCTGAATCTGAATCTGAAGATGAACCAAACTTGGATGATAATGATAGTGACGAAAGTGATAATAATGATGACGATGATAACAATAATGCTATTTTAAGTCAACCTACTGGCTCGCAGCCTAGAATTTCTAAGAATTCATTAGGTTTAAGAAATACAGAATCCCAAGTACCGGAATCTTCACAACACGATGAAAATGATTATATTCCTGATGAAACAATAGATGAGGAATCACAATCACAATCACAATCACAGGCTAATGCTGAAGGTGAAGAGGAAGAAGATGAGCCAGAGCAATTACTTGAGAAATTAAATATAACAGGTTCTACCACTACAAAAGAAAAACAAGTTTATGACAGACCGTTAGAATATTTAGAAGACGACAGCACAATCACAGAAGAACGTTACGGTAATTACAAGAGTGTATTTTCTAAATTAATTCAAACACCTTTATTCTTAAATGAAGATGGGGATGGTGCTGATTTTGATAAAGTGTTTGATAAAGTTAATGAACAGGTTCAAAAAGAGGAGAAATTCACAGTCGAGGAATATTTTGCAGCAAATAGAAAATTAAACGAAGAAGGTATTCTCATGATTGTTGATAATCGTATTTATATAACAAGTTAAGATCAATGTATAAAATTTTCTAAGATACTAATTTTAATTAATGATGATTGTATTATAAAATTTTTATGTAATAAATAAAGATTAGTGGTATTCTAAAGATTGTGGTTGGGTGCTTATTGGAGCGTTGCCATATCTTAATATTTGATCCCTTGGATTATTGCTATTATCAGCTTGAGTATTTGGATTCCAGCCATAATAAGATTTTGCTCTAACGAAACCAAATATAAAATTTGAAGTAAAAGACCAAGCAATAAAAGCTAAAACAACAACAACTATAGCTTTCCCACCAATTGGTTCAATCAAAGAGTTTAAAATCAAACCTAGAGTTTCAGCACTAACACTTGCTTTTGTTGCCATTAAAGTCGGATCTCTATTCATGCAACGTTCCCAAGCAATGCATGTTTCTTCTAATGCAATTGCTCTTGTATCTGGATGACATTTATTTTCAATATAGCTTCTTGCACAGATCGAAACTTCCATTGCCATATCTTGAGCGTATTCTTCCATTTTTGAATGAATATCAGAACGAACCGTTTTTATTGCGCTAATCAAAACATAAATCGCTGCAGAAGATGTGATTGCATTAAAGAGTAATTGAAGATATGAACTAATAATATATGGAGTTGGGGCTCTTGGTTCTGCAATTTTTGACCATGGAGCTGGTAATAAAGAATCATCTGAATCATCATTATCTGTTAAGAAGGATGACTGCGGAGAAGAGTAGTAGTGGTTATGAAGATGATTTATTTGTAATTGAATTGGTCTGTTGTTATAATGTCCAGTGGTTGTTAATGAAGAATTCATTGATGAATCTAAAGATGAAGGTTCTGAGGAATCTAAAGTTACATCTTCAGAGTCTGATGCTGATATTTCGTATGCTAAATTTGATGATTGTCTTGGTTTTGATCTGTTTTTAATTAGAGAAGGATGTATTGGTGATGATTGAGAAGAAGTTGATATTGAGACATCAGTTAAACCCATATCATCATCATCTTCATCATCCTGAGAAATTGCCTGTAGTTGATTAGATAGGTTTGTAACAACGTGGTTTGGTCTAGGAGATCCGTGAGTAGCAACTTTAGCACCTAACATCGTTGGTTTCATTATTAACGAAGCACCTTTAGCTATGTTGGCACTAAAACTTGAATTATTCTCTCTTTCATCCTCATCTTCCATAACAACATCGTGATCTTCTGAAATAACACCATCGTCAGACAGCAGATCATCGGTGGATGAAAAGAAAGATGACTTTAATGGCGATGAGGTACGTGGTGTATACTCATGTTGAAACACTAAAGATCTTTTCACAAAATGATTTGAAGGTACTTCCTGTGGATCTTCGAGAGACAAAGAAGATGTTTTATCCAGCAGCTGTTCGTCATCATTCCCACTCAATGAGAGCATATTGATCGATATATTGTCCGTCATGTTCTATTGTGATGTGTTAAATTGAAATGTTTTTGTTTTTTACGCGAAATTTTATTTAATATGTAAACTTGGAATCATTGATGGTATTTGAATGTGAATTGGTGTTAAATGAACCCTGAGTGATGAAATTGGATTTATCAAAATTTGCTTATTCTGAAAACATAGAAAAGACAGAGTTAAAAACAAGAAAATTGAAAAGACCATACGAATTCCACAAATCAGAGTTGAAATACAAGCATTTATCACAATTACCAGAACTATTACGTGCAGATCTGCAGTTGGTGTTCGTTGGATATAATCCAAGTGTTAGGTCTGCTGAAGCAGGACACAGATTTGCTCATCCTACTAATACGTTCTGGAAATTACTTAATGAAAGTGGGATCATTGAAGAAAATGTTATTTTAACATATAAGGATGATGAGTTGATGCCTGAAAAGTTTAATATTGGGTTTACTGATCTGGTATTGAGGCCTAGTAAAGGAATCGAAGAACTTTCTGCCTTGGAACTCAAAAGAAACGTTCCAAGATTAATGAATTCTCTGAACAAATATCAACCAAAAATTGTTTGCTTTGTTGGTAAAGGAATTTGGGAGAATGTTAGCAAAACTATGATTTCAAGTGGGTTAATGAAAAAGAGTGAATTCAAATGGGGATTACAAGAACAGAAGTTTTACAAAGGTTCTATATTTGTTGTACCATCAACAAGCGGATTAGTTAGAATTTCATGGGAAGAGAAACTCCAGATATGGAAAGAGTTGGCTAAAATCGTGAAAAATACGTAATTGAAATGCTGATCATTATTATTCTTCTTGGTCTTCTAATTCTATTATTAAATTCTCAAGAGTTTTGGCTTCTTTACCTAGATCACCACCTTCTTTAACTAAATTAACAACTTGTTTCTTCATTTGTGGTAAAAAGATTTCTTTTAAAATTGATTGTCTTGTTTGATAATCCTCACAGGAAGTGTTTAAATCAATTTTTTGATTATTATCACTTCCAATTCCTGTACTTTGTGAGCTTTTTGTTAATTCTTTTGTAAACAATTTTAAATGTGCATATGGTTGTGGAGTTGTTGGTACTAAATATTTACTTGTTAATGAATGTCCAAATAATATAATATTTTCGTCACCTTCATCAATGTTATTGAAAGCACCAGCTTTAATGAATTTAACTAATGACTCAATTGCAATTTTTGTTGATTTATTACCGTTATGATTGACGTTACTTGATGCACTTGTTGTTGTGATTGCAAATGAAATAGCTTGTTTGGAGTCAGTCAATGTCCAGCCTAATACTGTGAAATAGCACTTTAATGTCTTAATCCAAGAACTGCGTACTAATGAATCTGGGCCAAATTTAATCAAAATATTTAAAAATTTACATGAATCAGTACGAATTGCATGGTTGATATGTGTCATTGCTGAATGAATAAATAAAACGATGGTTCTTGCATGTAACTCCATAATGTTTGGTTGCTTTTCTGCAATTGCAACCATTAGTTCTTGTAATGCTAAACGAACTGATTGTGATTGATCTAATATCAATGGAACAATTGCTGTTAATATCTGTTTGTATAAGGATGGATTAGATGGAAGATGTTGTTGAATGTAGATTAACGTTTCCTTTCTTGTTTGATTGGAGTGATGCTTTACCAATGACAGCCTTTTTATTAAGTCTATATCTGAATCTACATTTTTAATACTGATTGATTGATTTGGTAATGAAATGGTTTTAGCAACAAATGAGGTATCAGTGTAATTTGAAGGCTTTGCAGCAGTTTTACCAACTTTCAATTTTGCTTTAGCGAAATCTTTATTCTTTTCCCTCTTCTTTTTGGAAACCATTTTAATTAATTTAAAAGATAAAAATTTTAAGCTCATCGAAAAATTTATTATATTTTTTTCCAAAAGGGAAAGGTTTTCGGCCCTGTTAATTTTTCTTGATTTTGTTTTCGAGTTTCACATTTATAGTGAAAAATCATGAGTTCTAGAGCTTTGAGAAGATTGGAAAGGGAAAGAGAGAAGGAGTTGGAAGAAGTCCAAGAGGAAAAAGTTGAAGAGGTCTATCAGCCGGTGAAAAAGAGCAATCTGTTTGCGTTAATGGGCGATGAGGAAGAGGAAGTGGAAGAAGAGGAAGAAGAAGAAGAAGAAGAAGAAAAGGGAAAGGAAGAAAATAAACCAGAACCAATAATACTTCAATCCAAATCCAGAAAGAAAAAAAACAAAAAAAAGAAAGCTAAAGAACCAGAACCAACTAGTGATGAAGAATTAGACCAATTTTTAGCGGAATTATCAGCGAAAGAGAATAAACCAATTGATACGACTACTGATGATTATCAAAATGAAATTGAAATTAATATGACGCATCCAACAATCGATTCATCATTTAGATTTTTCACTGCTTCAAAACAATTGAAATCTGCTGATTTATTAAAAGTAAATATTAAAGACCTTGATCCAGATAATGAATTTAAAAAATTATTTGGTAAATTATCAATTGATGCAATTCAAGATGCAGAGTCAACAACTTCAACAGCAATACCTCCTGAACAATTACAGCAGATTAGAAAACTAGCGAAAGTCATTAGAGGTTGGGGTGGTAAAGATAGAAGAAGTATACCTGGTACTAGTCGAAAGCTAATCCTCACAAAGATCAGAGATGACTGGATACCAACTCAAAAGAAAGATATGACAATGGAGGAATTAAGTTTAAAGGATTTAGTGTATGATAAGTTACAAGAATCTGAGGATTGGGAAGATGTTATTAGAGAAGATATCAATCAGTTATTATCAAAAGGAATCAAGTTTTTCAAATTCACAAGAAATGATTCTAAATTACCAAACTCACAGTTTTATAATTCAGTTGTTGTTACGCCGAACCATGAAAACTTGATGGCTTTATTATCAAGATACCCATATCATGTGGAAACAATTCTACAAGTTGCTTTAATTTTTATTAGACAAGGTGATAAATCAAACAGCAATGGTTTAGTTGAAAGAGCTTTATTTGCATTTGATAGGGCATTTAAACAGAATTTTGAAGTTTTTAATGGTTTAACAAGATTACCATTTAATTATTATTTGAATCGTCAATTTTATTTATCCTTGTTCAGATATGTTGAAGTTTTAACTAAAAAGGGTACTTACGAAACTGCATTAACTTATTGTAAACTATTATTATCATTATCCCCAGATCAAGATCCTTTAGGTGTTAGATACTTTATTGATTTTTATGCAATTCTAAGTCAAGAGTATAATTATTTAATTGAATTTGTTGAAAGTCCATTGGTGAAGACATATAAAAAATGGCTGACACCAGGGTTAGCATATTCAACTGTTTTAGCTTATTATAGATTAAATAAAATCGATGAAGCTAAAAATTATTTAAAATTTGCATTCATTGAACATCCATTTGTTGGTTATAAATTATTAGAAGCAATTGGATTAGCTGATGATATTCCAGTTAAAGATTATTCCATTTTTGAAGTGGGTCCAGAGACTGAATTATTAACTGAAGCATATTTATTAAGAGCTCCAATTTTATGGAAAGATGCAAAAGAAAGACAGTTTTTACATAATTCGTTATTAGAAATTTTACAAAAAAATGTTAAATTTCAACAGCATCCAGAAGATATTTCAATTCCACCTAATTTCTTAAGATTTGCAATTTTATCTGGTGAAGGTAAAATAATGTCAAAAATTCCTACTGAGATTTGGGATCAAAATGATATTTATGAATATGACGTTTTACCACCAAAATTTGGAAATGTTGAAACTTTAGAAGATTTTATCGATCAATCAGCAATGCAACAGCAATTTGACGATGAAAGATTAATGGAGATGGTGAGAAATATGAGTTTACAAGAGATGATTGATAATGGAGTCGCAATTGATGGAGAGGAATAAAAGAATAAAAAAATCATCACGTGGAATGTGTCAAAAAAAAAAAAAAAGAAATAAATTTAATACCACAAATTTTTTTTTATTTTTTTATTTTGTAATTTAAATTTTGTAAATTCAAACTTTTAATTAGTTTTTAATTTTATTTAAAGTTCATTTTTGCTTTAGTTTTGGTTGAGAGAAATTGATCTGAAATATTTATTTGCATTTCCAGAATTTTTAGCAATGCCAGTTCATAATCTAAACTCACAAGACACCCTAAAATCAAATTCAAAAGATCAAAACAGCGAAGAAAGTTTAAAATTACCATATATTAACAGGGTATTATCTAATAATTCTGCTTCAGATATCAGTTCTTTATCAGTCACACCAGTTACTTCAAGAGGAGAATCAGTGGAGTTAGATGAAAATGAGATCTTAGAATCAAAGCAAGATCCATACTCAAACTCTAACATCTTTAATTTATTCAATAATAATTTATCACAGCCACAAACAACATCAATCTTGAAGCCAGGATCCAAATTTATTGGTTCACAACAATCAGGACGTTCAACTTATGAAGTTTCAATTGAATTCAAATTTGTTGATTTATCAAAAGCCTACCTTAATGGATTTTTAAAGATTAAAGGGTTAACTGAATCATATCCTGAAATAATAACGTTTTTTGATGGAGAAATTATATCAGATTATTACCCTTTTTTGAATTCAAGAAAACCATTATACCCAACAGCAACTTCAGTGTTTAGTACTGATGATGAGACTGATATCGAACATTGGACTAAATTTCCATATTGGAAGAATAAATCTTCATCAAACACTTTATCACCACAATCTTTCAAAAAAATGATCTTATCAGAAGATTATATTCATACTGATTATCTGTCAAAGAAATACATTTATATGAGATGGAAAGAAAAATTTTTGATTCCAGATGCGAAGGTAAGTAATATTGAAGGTGCTTCATTTGCAGGTTTTTATTATATTTGTTTTAATCAATTTACTGGTGATATAATGGGATTATATTATCATAAAGAATCTGAAAAGTTTCAACATTTGGAGTTGAATTACGTTGAAGATCATGGAATTAGCTCAAGCTATCAATTCCATTAAACAACGCTTATGGGAAAATGAGGGAAATTTACGTATCAAGTTATGATTTAATAGGCCAGAGAAAAAGTGCCATTTAATATAGAAAGCTAATGAGATAATTTTGTAGATGAATGTAGACTAATAAATAGGAATATGATCTAGATTATTCATTCAACTGATTTGCTTGTTTTTAATTCACTTTTGCTTTTGGTGGTGCGAGAGATAAAGTTGAAGTTAAAATTAAAATTAAAATTAAACTTCTAAAAAAGCTTGCAACCCACTAAAAAAGCATAGCAAAATAACAAACTCACCATAATAAACATCTTTACCAGTTGAATTAGATATATCAACTTCTGCAAACTCTTTAAAATACCAGTTTTATTGTCCTTCCACGTGACCATACTGATTATATAATGACTCTCCAATTTTTTTCCTAAAAAATCAAAACAAACTAAACTAAGTTTAATATTTGCAATCACCAATTTCAATAGATTTAAGTATTTGTGGAGAAAGTTTTAGTGCCTGATTTAGCTCAAATTTTTTGAAAGGTTTTATTTATTTCAAAATGTCCAGTGAAGAGGCCATAAGTCGAGGCAGACTGATTCAATTAATCACCTCATCTATAAATCATAACTCCACTTTGGATCCTCAAAGTGAAGACAAATATACGTTGAAGCTTACAAATCTTCAGATTGAATCCTTTCCATCTGAATCAGTTGATATCATTAAAGATTCTATTGAAAAATTATCGTTACAAAAAAATTTATTAACAACATTACCATCAAATTTTTCAACTTTACAAAATTTAAAATATTTAGATATTCATAAGAACAAATTCTCTAAATTTCCAAAGATATTGACATATTTATCAAGCTTAGAAATTTTAGATATCAGTTATAATGAAATTACGAAATTTAATGAAGATTTTGATTTTGGTTATTTGAAGAAGAATTTGAAAATTTTATCATTAAAGGGAAATAAATTCAATAAAATACCAAAAGCTCTATTAACTTTAAAAAATTTGAAATTTTTAGAAATTGAAGAAAATCCATTTATTGCAAAACATGCTGAATTATTAAAAGAATCCATTAAATTAGAAACAAATGAAGAATCAATCAAATATATCAAAACATTTCTATTAACAGAACCTGAATTTGAAGAAGAAGTTATTGAAGATGATGATCCAAAATCAAACGTTTCTGAAAATGGAAAAATTACAATTCGACAACTTGAACGTTCAAGATCAACTTCTGAAAGTTATGTTAGTTCAAAAGCAGCAAAAAGAATGGGTTTTATTATTAAAAGACCAAATCAAGATTTATCAAGTGAAATAATAAAAGAATATGAACCTGTACAACCAAGAGTCTCAAGTTCAGTCTCTGATATAACCCCAAGAAATAGATCCTTCACAGCAATTTCAATATCAACTGATTCACGAATTCCTCATGACCTTTCAAGTCATTCAAGTTCTGAAGAAAATAATTCATTTAAAAAATTATCCACTTTACCTGAAAACAATTCATCAATAAATCCACCGCCAAACTTTAAAATTATTAATGTTGCTAAAAAAACTATTACCTCAATTAATGAGTTTCAATCAAGCTTGAATAAAATCTCAAATCTAAATGTCAATGAAAAATTTAAAAAAGAAATTAATACTTTAATGATACAAATTCAAAATTCAATTGATCAATTAAATTTGAATATCAAATCTTTTGAAAATGATAAAAATTCCAAGATTTTACCAATTGATGACGTTTTGAAATCAATTATTTTAAATATTCTGAATTTTAAAAAAATAATTGAATATTTAGAACAGAATTTATCTAATAATTTAAAATCAAATGAGGATGTATCCTTTATTAGGTCATTATTTTTATCATTTTTTCTTTGCTATACAGAGTTATTAAATGCATTTAAAATTATATCACCAAGCCAAGTTCAAGTTCAATCAAATGAAGCTTCTCCACAAAATTCATCTAATTCAGTTCCAAAATTTAGACAATTACCACCTCTAAGAATTCCTGAAAATCCTTCAGCTAATAGTAGTAATATAACCATTGCACAACAACAGTTAAATGAATATAATGAAATTGATGAAAAATTATATGATTCTTTAAGAAGCTTATTAACTGTTTCATCACAAGTTTATGCCGACTTAAACAACGCAATTGCTCAAAGTGCATTAGCAAATGCAAATGCGAACCAGAATTTAACTGAGAATAATGAAGAGAATAACAGTGAAGAAGCTCAACCACCATTTTCACCTCAGGTCATATCCAAAATCAAAGGTTTAACAAATACTTGTGTAACGTCTATGGAATTAAATAAGAAAATTAAATCAAAGTTAGTCAATCAAAGTTTTAAAACCTTTACAATTCAAGAAAAGAAGAAATTTTATGATGATGTGAATTCATATTTGAAATCTATTATTACAATTTTAGGTTATACAAAATCTATTATGAATGAATCAATAATTTTAAATGAAGTAAGACAATCATTTGCAACTTTAACAAAATCAACAAAAGATGTCACTATTGTTTTAGAAATTTCATCATATAGGATGATAAATGATTTATTTACAAAAGAAAACAATTCACAATCTTCAGTTCCACAAAGCTCAACAACTCAAGGCCCTATTTCATCATTACCTGTTCCGATGTTATCTTCAATACCATCTGTTATGTCAATTCCTCAAATGAGTACCCCTTTAGCTTTAACTGCCAATAATACACCAATTCTGGGTAAATCAACTGCATCAGCTCAATTTCAACAGTACCAAGCTCAGCAACAGCAATTACATCAACAACATCAACAACAGCAACTACAACAACAGCAATTACAACAACTACAATCTCAACAAGCAGTTGCCTCACCTGGCATTCTAACTCCTTCGTTAACTTATAATGGACAACCTCAAAATAATCCATTTGAAGTATCAATGATACAATCTCAATCTGAAGGTTCTAACGAATAAAGAAAAAATGACATGACTCCATTTCATATTATAGAATATCACTAGATGTGATGCCTATGTGTTTTAAAATTCAACTTTTCTTCACGATAAAAAGTAGTATTTTATATGATTTCTTGAAATATAATTTATACATTAAACTTAGATAAAAAAGATTCTCTCTAACCTTTTGAAGAATAATGAATTTGAGTATTTCATTGATATCAACAAAAATATTTGTCGCGAATTTTGTATTTTGTATTTTTTTTTCATTTTTTGATTTTCAACAAAAACCACAAAATAAACATTGAAAAAATTTAAAACTTTCATTTTTATTAATATAAATTGAGAATTAGTTTTGTATCATTAGGTTGAATATATTTCTATACTCTTTGTTGTCATTTTAACCATTTTAAACCTAAAATTTAGTCCATATATTGGGTCAATTGGTTGTTTTTTAGAAATTGTTAATTAAGTTCTTTATCATTAAATCGCCACCAAGAATTAAACTTTAATTAATTCAGTCACCATTTTCATTTTGCATCTATAGATTTAAATTCTATTCAGAATGGCACCACCTTCAACGCCCAAACCAGGGCGTGGTGGCACAAGAACACGTCTTCATTCGGAATTAGAGGAGACTGAATCACCAATTCAAGATAAAACTTCAGTTAAAGAAGAAGAAGATGACGATTCAAATTCCAAAAGAAGAAGAAGTGGTCGTGCTCATGCACCTGTCAATTACAAATTAACTAGAAAATTTACTAGAAGCACGCCAATTAAAACTGAGAATGAAGATCATAATCATCAAATAATACAACAAGAAGAAAATGATAAAGATAAGGGTAACGTATGCATTGAAGATACCGCTGCTTTGAGAAATCATATGAAGAGGAAACTATCTAAGATTGATCAGTTAGGGAAATTAAGTGTTGAACATTCTTTGTTAACTTCAGAATTATTTCATTTAACTGAATATACTTCAATTGTCTCTTGGGATCCAGAACTTCCTTCAACCAATCAATATATTGACTTTGTTAATGATAATTATAATTTATGGGAATCAAAAAATCTACCCAATGGTCAAAGAAAAAGACACAGTCTTCGTCATTCTACAAGTGAACAAGATCCATTAAGAGCACAAGTTGAAGACTCAGAAAAAAAGTTCTTTGATGAGTTTTATAATCCATCAAAATTTTATCATGATCACTTTTTAAGAAAGTCAAACAAAAAGTCAGCATTCACATTATCAACACCATCGAAAGCTGCTGTTGCAGGAAAAATTCAAACTCCACAATCCAGACCGAGAGGTAGACCTAAAAAAGAAGATCAGCGTCCTCAAGTCCTAAAAGATCCTCATCGTAAAAGAGGTAGACCAAAAGTAGTCAAAAAGGAATCTGAAGAAAATGACGCTGAAGAAGAAGAAGAATCTGAAGAAGAAGAGGAGGAAGAAGAAGGAGAAGACGAGGAAGAAGACCTTGAATCCGACAATGATGCACCACAATTTTTCACATCCGGTAAACCTCCAAAGATTAAATTCAAGATTGGATTACCTGAACGTATGATTATACATCCAAATCATTTAAGTCAACCTGAATTCGGTTCAATCGATTCTTATCTTAAATCATATAAATCATTAGAAGAAGATATGACGAATGAAGAATACGAAGAATATATCGTAGAACAAAGAAATGTCATTGAAAAATTAAAACATGCTATTGATGATAATTTCTTACAAGTTGATGAAAAATTGAATATCACCAAAGTTCCCCCACCAGATCCATTTAGGGATCCTTTGCAAACTCATCATACTTTCAATGATCATTTTGTTGGTCAAGCTCTTCATTTATCAAAATTATTCCAAGATTCTAGGAAATTCAAAGTCCAAAGACAACGTAAAATTGCACAAATGATTGAAGTTTATTTTAAACGTCAAGTCGGTGCTAAAGAAAGACGTGAAAGAGAAGAAGAAAAGCGTCTGAAGACATTAGCTAGAAATGCAGTTCAAGCTGTTAAGAAAAGGTGGATGTTAGCCGAAAAGGCTTATAAAATTTTAAAGAATCAAGAAAATGAAGAATTGAAAAGAATTAAAGGTAAAGAACACTTAAGTCAAATGTTAGAACATTCAACTCAATTATTGGAAGCACAGTTAACGAAACAAGATGATGAAGAAATTACCGATGATAGTGAAGTTGAAGCATATGATGATAGTGAAAAAATTGAGGAAGAAGGTGAAGAAGATGATTCTAATTTAACTTTAGATCAATTAAAATCTAAATATGCTCATTTACAAGATTTAAAATTAGAGGAAATTAGTGAAGATACTCAAGCTGAAGAAGAAACTCCTGATGTGGAAACTGAAGTTGAAACTATTCCTGAATTAAATGATGATGAAAAGAAAGCTATCGCTGAAGCTAATGAAGCTGATCATGATTCCTTATTAGATAGTGACTCATCCTTAGACTCTGATGATGATAGCGATATGTCTGATGAAGACGAAGATGAAAGTGAAGACGAAGATGAAAGTGAAGAAGAATCTGGTAAACCTTCTGGATTAGCGGCATTGTTTGGTAATGTTCCGACAAAGGCTGAAGAAGAAGATGACGAATCTGTGAAGTCTTACTCTTCATCTGAAGAAGAAGAAAATGATGTGGATGCTAAAGATACAACTCCTCAATCAAGTCCAGAAGCTGAACATAAACAAATTGAAGGATCATCTAAAAATTCAAGAGACACAACTACAGAGCCAAATGATGGTGTGGTTGATGTTCCTTATCCTTCATTACTATTAAGAGGTGATTTAAGATATTATCAAAAACAAGGTTTAAACTGGTTAGCAAGTTTATATAATAATGGAACCAATGGTATTTTAGCTGATGAAATGGGTCTTGGTAAAACTATCCAGACAATTAGTTTGATTTCTTATTTAGCTGTTTTTAAAGGGAACTGGGGTCCTCATTTAATCGTTGTTCCAACTTCTGTTTTGTTAAATTGGGAAATGGAGTTTAAAAGATTTGCTCCTGGTTTCAAAGTGATGGTTTATTATGGTTCCCCACAAGAAAGAAAACAAAAGAGAAAGGGTTGGAATAAACCAGATACTTTTCATGTTTGTATTACCTCATATCAGTTGGTTTGTCAAGATCAACAGATTTTTAAAAGAAAACGTTGGAAATATATGATTTTAGATGAAGCCCATAATATTAAAAATTTCAAATCAAATAGATGGAATGCATTATTGAATTTCAATACAGAAAATAGATTGTTATTAACCGGTACTCCATTACAAAATAATATCATGGAGTTATGGTCATTATTATATTTCTTGATGCCTTCAACCTCTAAGAACCAATCAATGCCGTCTGGTTTTGCAAATTTGGAAGACTTCCAAACATGGTTCGGTAAGCCAGTTGATAAAATTATTGAAGGTGGTGTTGATCAAAAAGTTGATGAAGAAACAAAACAAACAGTTTCAAAATTACATCAAGTTTTAAGACCTTACTTATTACGTCGTTTAAAAGCTGATGTTGAATCTCAAATGCCTGGTAAATATGAACATGTTGTCTACTGTAAATTATCCAAAAGACAGTATAAATTATACCATGAATATTTAGATAGAAGTGATACAAAAAATATGTTACAAAATGCGAATTATATTTCAATTATTAACGCTTTAATGCAATTGAGAAAAGTTTGTAATCATCCTGATTTATTTGAAGAGAGACAAATCAGAACTTCTTTTGCAATTGATGAATCATTGATTACACCATACCAAGTTAAGAATTCCTTAATTTTGAAAAGATTTGAAGATAATGATAAGCTAAATCTGAATGTTTTAAATTTAACGTTTACTGGTTTCGAACGTGATGGATTAACAACATATCACTCAAATTCAATTGAGAAACTAAAATCTTCAAAAATTTTAGACGAAAAAATTAAAGAGCTATCAACAAACATGGAAGAAAATATTGAATCAAATTATTCTGATATTAATCAATTTTATAAATATTCTAGATATCATTCTAAAAAAGAATACCTAGAAAAGATCAAACAGATTATTTATATCAATAATTTGAGATGTGATAGAACACCAGTTTATGGATTGAATTTAATTAACGAATTAAAAGTTGTTAGACCAACTGGATTACAGTTTCAATTCAAAGAAGAATTCATTAAACCATTAGAAACAAGAATGTTATCGATGAATGATGAAATCGAGAAATTTGCATTTGTTACGCCTGAGGTTGTTAATTTAAATATGGTTGATTTAACAATCCCAAAAAGGATTGGTGAAAAACTTAATGAGCTAGAAAACCCATTGCATAAAATGCAAACTAAATTATCTATTCAATTTCCTGATAAATCTTTATTATTATATGATTGTGGTAAATTACAAAAATTAGCTAAGTTATTGACAGATTTACAAAAAGGTGGTCATCGTGCTTTGATTTTTACTCAAATGACAAAAGTTCTAGATATTTTAGAACAATTTTTAAATATTATGGGTATCAGATATATGAGATTAGATGGTGCTACCAAGATTGAAGATCGTCAAATTTTAACAGAAAGATTTAATAAAGATCCAAAAATTATGGTTTTCATATTATCGTCAAGATCTGGTGGTTTAGGTATTAATTTAACCGGTGCTGACACTGTTATTTTTTATGATTCAGATTGGAATCCTGCAATGGATAAACAATGTCAAGATAGATGTCATAGAATCGGTCAAACAAGAGATGTTCATATCTACAGATTCGTTACAGAATACACTATTGAATCCAATATTCTAAAGAAGGCTAACCAAAAGAGACATTTAGATAATGTTGTTATTCAAGAGGGTGAATTTACAACTGATTACTTTAGTAAGTTATCATATAAAGATTTGCTCGGCAATGATACAGGAGGCGCAGAGGGCGATAAATTATTATTTGGTGATACATCTAAACTAGGAAGTGCGCTAGCAGAAGCAGAAGATGAAGCAGATGCAAAAGCTGCTAAGGAAGCGATGAAAGAAGTCGAACTTGATAATGATGATTTTGTTGAAAATGAAGATGAAGCAGCTGACGAAGAGATTGATGATCGTGAAGGCTATGGTCACATTGATGAGTATATGATTAGGTTCATTGCAAATGGATTCTATTACGATTAATATAAAGAATGTATTATAGTTTATTCTGTACTTCCGGATTAGGAAATTTAGTATAATAAAAGGGCGACACCCGCAAAACGCGCCAAACTTTTCGCGAAATCAAAACAAACAAAATTTTATTGAAAATCACAAATTTAACATAAACAAATTCATTTAAAAAGTTTATAACTTGACGGGCAAGTCGTTTTTTGTTTCTGCTTCTTGTTCTGATCATTTTAAAGATCATATATTTGTCATAATTCCTTTTTTTATTCTGTTGATTCAATTGCATCCCAGTCATATTTCAAAATGGAGGGCAGGGCACCATTAAGAGATCTTGGTGTCAATTCTCCAAGTATCAAGAGACAGAAATTAAATATAGGAGATGCATACCACACTACACAACATGAGCAATCACATCTCTTACTTCAGCAGAAGGAAAGAGAGCGTGTTCAACAGCAACAACTTCAACAACAACAACAGCTGCAACAACAAGCTATGCCTTTAACTGAATGGCAACATAGATGGAGAAAGATCATGCGCGAATCAGTCATTTATTTTGATAGTAATGATCCTAGTGTGCTGGATGGTGGTAAACGTAAAGAAAAAGAACAAGCAATTAAAATGTTCACACAGGTGGGTGCTTCAATCCAACAATTTTTTGATAATAATGTAACAGTTGTTGTTTCTAATAGAGCTAAAAGCGAACTACCTCCTAAAATGTTCGCACATTCATCCTCATTAAAATTCTGGAGATATGAT
Source organism: Millerago galiae (assembly GCA_030568845.1). Taxonomy (NCBI): domain Eukaryota; kingdom Fungi; phylum Ascomycota; class Saccharomycetes; order Phaffomycetales; family Phaffomycetaceae; genus Millerago; species Millerago galiae. The sequence goes on along the minus strand of JAJMIZ010000010.1, from coordinate 9,752 downwards.
AAAGTCTTCCGTTTTTTAAAACATTTAGGTGAAGTTCCATCGCCAGAATCATCATCAAAGAATCTAAGTTCGTTACTTTTAGATGAAAAACTTCATGGTACACTAGATCGAGATCCATCAGCTAGAAGAGACGATTTTAATTATTTCAAATATCCTTATTTTTACGTTTATGACCTTCGTCAAGTTATTAAACCAGTTGCATTAAGAGAATGGAAACTCAAAGAAGATAAGAAGCCATGGCCTCATTTATATTCATCTACTTATGGCCACTCATTATTTACACCAGATCCTGCAAATACCCACGACCCAAAGAAAAGAGAACGTAGAAGATTGAGAGATGAACAAAATAAAGGTCATAGAGATAGATTAAGAGCAATTTATTCACATAATTTGAATTTAGATTCTTCCAGTGATGCTTCACCAAATAAAGAAGATTCAATTTCACCACCAGGAAGAATGCCTCCACCTTTTGCAGTTGGTGGCCAAGTTCCATTATTGTCAAGACAAGCATCTTTAATAACAAACCAATTTTTAGAATATAACAAAAGAGATACTTTTGAAATTGAAGCATCTGGTTATGCTGGCTCAACAAATGCATCGACAAAATCCGCTGAGTTTTCTAAAAATGGATTAATTGCACCAAAATCAACCGTTCCTTCGAAGCAAATAAATCATTTGCAAAGAAAGTTAATTGAAAAGAAATCGAAATTGTCAGCAGTTGAATCAAAAGATAATCAAAAGGCAAAGATTCCAGGATATTGTGAGAATTGTAGAATACATTTTAATGATTTTGATGAACATTGTGAAAGTCCTGGCCACAGATCATTTGCAGAAAATGATGAAAATTTTGAATCAATTGATGATTTAATTGAATTATTACGTGATAGCATTAGAAACAAGAGATGAAACCCCCAAAAGAATTTGCATAAATATTTACTAATATATTAAATAACTAAATTTATTGTAGAGTTGACTTTGAAACAAAAAGTAGTTTACCTTTTAGAGAATGGCCAACATCTTGTTGGGTGAGGGACCACAAGTAAACTCCCAGCCAAAAAAAAGATTACAGCACTCAAATTTCGCGTATGGTCTCCCACTACACTACTCACTTGAGCTCTTACCAGCTTAACTACAGTTGATCGGACGGGAAACGGTGCTTTCTGGTAGATATGGCCGTAACCGGAAGTCTCTGCAAATTCATTTCTTTTCTACTACTGAACTTCAAAGAATATTGTGAAGACTTCTGCATTTGAGTCATTTTTATACCATTTAAAAAAACTCCAGAAATGATACCGCCCAACATGTCATTAAAAAGTTCAATATTTCAATTAAAAGTATCAAAACTTCAGCGGTTCAAATTCACTTGTTGATATTATATAATCCAAATTTAGTGTGGCCGAACTGAAAAAAAAATATGTGAAACTCATCGAATCCAATTAATTAATTCAATATTTGATTAAGTTTCAAATTGAGGCAGTGAGAAATGTTCTCAAGAGTTCTCCGGTCTGGAAGACTTTATGTTGGTAACACATATGGTCCAAAAAAAACTTTGATTACATCAAGAAGATTCACTACAAGCTCAACTCTTCTCGCTAAAAAGGCAGTAAAGAAACAACTTACAATACCCAGATTTACAACGGTTGCGACATTAGCAAACCTCTTAAATGTCAGATATGAACAATTAATCAAGAATTTAAAAGAGATGGGATTTGAAAATATGAACCATAATGTTATCTTAGATAAAGAAACAACAGTTTTAATTGCAGATGAATATGGTTTTGAAATCAATGAAATTGAAGAACATGATGATAAAGATTTAAAGCCAACAGTTTTCGCAAGTGATTCAAAATTTTTGAAATCAAGACCCCCAATTGTTACAATTATGGGACATGTGGATCATGGTAAAACCACGATTTTAGATTATTTAAGAAAATCTTCAATAGTTAAAGGTGAGCATGGTGGTATCACCCAACATATCGGTGCTTTTTCTGTGAAAACTCCAGTATCTAAGAAAATGATTACATTTTTAGATACACCAGGTCATGCTGCATTTTTGAAAATGAGAGAACGTGGAGCCAATATCACAGATATTGTTATCTTAGTAGTTGCGGCAGATGATTCTGTCATGCCACAAACCATTGAAGCAATTAAGCATATTAAGAAATCAGAGGTTTCGTGCATTGTCGCAGTTAATAAATGTGATAAGGAAAATGCAAATCCTGATAAAGTTATTGCAGATTTATCAAAACATGATATTATTACTGAAGACTATGGTGGTGATATTCAAGTTGTTAAAGTATCAGGTTTAACTGGGTTGAATATGGACAAATTAGAGGAAAGTATTATTACTTTGAGTGAAATTTTGGATTTGAAAGCTGCAACTGGGGATAAAAAGAAGATTCCTGTTGAGGGTTGGATTATTGAATCTCAAAATAAGACTAAAATGGGACCACTAGCAACTGTTTTGATCAAGCAAGGTGATTTGAAGATTGGGGATTTTGTCGTCTCTGGTTCAACTTATTGTAAAGTTAAATCAATGAAGAATGAATTTGGCGAGCCTATCAAATTAGCAAAGCCATCTACACCAGTTGAAATTTGGGGTTGGAAAGATGTTCCTGAGGCTGGTGAATTAATGCTCCAAGCACAATCCGAGAAAATTGCTAAAGATGTAGTAGCATATAGATTATTGAAAAAGCAAAGAGACCAAGAATCTAAAGATGTTGAAATTATCAATAAATTAAGAATTGATGCCAAAAAAGAAGTTGAAAAACGTGAAAGATTAGAAGAGTTACGTAAATTTGGTTTAAATGAAGATGATATTAAGACAGATGAAGAAGAGAAATCTGATGAACCAGTCCAACAAGTTGTTAATTATATTATTAAAGCCGATGTTAGTGGTTCTGTTGAAGCTATTGTTGATGCGATAAAGGACATTGGTAATGAAGAAGTTAAATTGAATATCTTATATAGTGATGTTGGTACACCAACTGATTCAGATTTAGAAAGAGCAGAAATTTCGAGTGCAATAATACTTGGTTTTAATATTAAATTGACTAAGGATATAGATAATAAGGCCTCCAAAAATAAAATCCCTATTAAACTGCATAACGTGATTTATCATTTAATCAAAGATGTTGAAGAAGAGTTGTCATCTAAATTAAAACCGAAGATCGAATTGAAAGTAAGAGGTGAAACAGAGATCAAAGAGATTTTCGAGATCAAAGGTAAAAGAAAGAAGACGTTTAAAATCGCTGGTTGTAAAGTCATTTCAGGTACTTTAGAGAGATCTTCACAAGTGAGGGTCCTTAGAGGTAAAAATGACGAAAGTGAAGGTGAAGAGATCTATAGAGGTAAGTTAGACACTTTGAAGCATTTGAAAGACGAAGTAGTTGAAGTTAAAAAAGGTAAAGAATGTGGTGTTGCATTTGATGGATGGTCAGACTTTAAACCTGGCGACACAATTCAAGTTTATGAAGAAGAAGAGATCAAAAGATACTTGTAAATAGAAAAAGAATATAAGAGTTTTGTATATATAAAAACTCCGCTGTAAAGACAATAATAAATATTTTAGTTTCATGCTTTGAACGAAATTCAAGTCTAAATTTAAGATCGTAAGAGGATTTAAGATGTTTTTGACAATCTAAAGTGATGATATTACTGTTTAATAAGAGGCTAAATCTATTTATTTCTGCTATTGTTATTATTAGTTTGTAGTTGTACTGGCTATTGGTGTTTCTTCCCATTGAACACCGCACCATTCTTCAACATAACCAACATAATTTGAATCCAATTCAGGAATGAAATCTTCTTTATCAGTATAGACTAATATCGTTACCCATTCCATACCATTTTCAATATTTTTCAATTTCTTTTCAAAGTCAATTAATAATTTTGACATTAATTGCAATTCAAATTGTCTAAAACTAGACGGATTAAATCCAGGTTTTGGAATTAAATCTTTAATAACTTTTAATCCAACATCATCTTTTGATGAATATAAAATTGGTTTACCTCCAATATCATAACGTAACACTTGTAATGGGTTATGTGAAATTATTTCAGAAAATTTCTCGAAGTCTTCATCAGTTAATGAATTTGCAATTTTAGCATATTCAGCATTAACTTTGGCAGATCCAACATTATCAGCTTCTAAATCTAATGCATTTTCATCAATTTGTATACCTTCAGGAAGTTTAGATTTATCTATCTTTTTGAATTTCTCTTCTTCTGTATATAAAAAGAAACCAGGAAATGTAGGTAGTTCATCTACTAGTTTCTCATTTGATTTCTTAATTGGTGCTGCATTTTTAGCTACTGATGCAAATGTTTCTTCTTGCTTTTTGGTTTCATTAAATGGGTTAGACGTGAATGGGTTACCTCCAAATGGATTTGAATCTTTGGAAAATGGATTAGTACCAAATGGATTCGATGGTTCTTCTTTTTGATTATCAGTAAATAAAAAATTTCTTTTATTGTCTAATTTTAGTTTCTCATCCAATTTTTCCTTTAACTCAATTTGTTCTTGATCTTCTAACTCTTTAATCTTAACTGGATCTTTACAGATACCTCTAATAGCTCTAATTGAGCCAGCTTTCTTATTACATTCACTTTTACCACATGCAAACACATAAATAACTCGATCATATAATTCACCGTCCAAAGGAGCAAACGCCTGAAGCAATAAACTCAGTCTTCCCTTACAATTCAAACATTCAAGTAACTTTAAATCAGGTTTGGATTCATTTAACCAAATAGGTTGCCCTCCAATAAAAGTATCTTCTATACTTGGTTCTTCATCTAGAATTTCAGTGTCAACAAAACCTAAAATCGTATTTGAGTTAGTGCCAGTATAATCTTCTCCTTCATCAGAGGAATAATCAGAATCTGACATGGCAATTTTTAAATCTTTTAAAGAGATGAGATGAGATAGAAAAATTTATTTACACAATAAACATCCAAACACCACTATACATTCAATGAAATCTGGTTTATTCTATTCGGTTGAAGGTTCCGGTAGATATGTAGGTAAAGGGTCAATTTTGGTTCTATTATCTTCCTTTTCATCCTTTTTTGCAGATTCCTCTGCCGGCTCCTCGTCTTCAGAACTGGATTCTTCACTCGAATCTGAACTATCTGAACTATTAGGACTGTCCACATCACTTTCATATTCTGTGTAGCCTTTAACTTGCTCACTTTTACTGATTATTAATGTTGGAAACTCAATGACTGTTCTGTCTCTTAGTTCGTCAGCCAACAAATTTTCTTTATTCAATTGAATGAATTGTAAATCAGTAGCCTTTGTATCAATTTTCTTCAGAAATATAAACCAGTCATCATCATTAAGGACTTCTTTAATCTTTTCTGGTAAAATATCACCAACTTTAACATTCTCAGCTATTCTATAACCCGTGTATTTACTTTCTTCAATTCCTGTTTCATTATTAACATAACTGAATTCAATGGTCCATACAAATGTATTATTTTTCTTATCCCAGCTAGATTTATTATTATTAGATCTTTCCATTCCTTTAGGCAACAGCTTCACGTTAACACCTCTCCTTATTATAGCATTGTCACTAACTTCACCTTGTCTTCTTTTATTTTGTCCTCTATAGTTTGGAGTCAATATTCTTTTATTAGTAGTACGTATATCTGTTTTGGCAACATTGATGTTTCTATCTAAATTCATTAAAAAGTTATAATCCCTTTGGACTAGTAATTCATTTGCTTTAAATTCTTTTCTTTTAATAAAAGTGGTATTATCAATAACACCATCGCAATCTCCTTGAACTTTATGCTTTTTAACGCAGTCCAAAGAGCAGGTCTTAGCCCCACACTTTGGGCAGGTGTATCTACCCTCGTTCTCAAGACAGATCTCACAATGATTCATAATGAAAGGTTGAGTTAAAAAAACAAACTTAAGCTCATCGCGTTCAGAGCACTGAAATTTTTCGCTTTAATTTTCTCGAAAAAATTATGAACTCTTTTGTGTGCAACAATGTTCAGATCTGTTGCTTTAAAATTCGTTTCCAGGAACTTAGTTAAAGCACCTCAGTGCGCCCCAGTGAAGGCTTTTTCCACAAGCTTTGTCACCTTCAAGAAAGAAAAAAAATCTGCTGCAAAAGAAGTTGCGCAAGAAGAAGTTGAAGATCCAAGTATTATCTTGAAATCTTTAGAAGATAAATATAAAGAATCATTGACCCAATTCAAAGCCAAAACAGCAATCACCAGACAAGGTAATTCTAATCCAAAGATTTTTGACGAATTGAAAGTTTCATTGAATCATAATGAAGTGGTTGATTATTTATCAATCGCACAGACTTCTTTAAAAGGCAGAAATTTAATCATTACTGTATTTGACCCAATGTACAGTAAGCATGTCATCTCAGCTATTTTAAATGCTGGATTAAATCTAAATCCTGAACAAGTTCCAAATATACCACAACAATTAAAAGTTTCATTACCACCAATCACAACAGAGTCAAGATTGGCAATTCTGAAAGAATTGAAGAAAAACTTTGAATTCTTTAAAAATTCAAACTCATTCAAATATAGTTTATCTTTCAATAGAGCTGAAGCTTTAAAAGAACTAAAACAATTCAAGAAAAATGATCAGGTTAAAAAAGTTAATCAAGATGTTGAAAAATTACATAAAAAGTATACTACCGATTTACAAGAACTTCTAAAATCTGTTGAGAAACAGGTCATGAATTGATCAAATATTCATAATCCATTATATTTATAATTTACACATGTGTATAGTTTTTTTTTTAAAAATTTTTTTGCTTTGTTTATACTATAAATCAAGAGCTATTTTTTGCTAATGTACCGATAGCTTTAATTCTATTCCAAAGACTGCCATCATACCCACCAACATTTAAAGCTCTTACGAAATTCCAGGCTTTTGTTTCATCTGTAATTGGATAATCTAAAGGTTTTGGAATTTGGGTTGAAACAAATGGAATCTTATCATATGAAATTGATTTTAAATTACACAAGCCTTGTAAACCTTCTTCACCACCAAATTTACCATATCCTGAATTCTTACAACCACCAAAAGGTAATTGACAAACGTAAAATGTAGCAAAATCATTAATCGCAACGTTACCAGAATTCAATTCATTTGTAACTTTATTCAATTCGTTCCAGTTATTACCAAATACTGAAGCACCTAAACCAAACTCAGTTGAATTTGCAATGCTAATAGCATCATTTGTATCTTCAGCTTTCATGACTGTTAAAATTGGTCCAAATACTTCATTTTGGGCAATTTTCATATTTGAAGTAACATCAACTAATAAAGTTGGCTGGAAATAATGGCCTTGTGGATAATTTGGATGATGGTATTTGGAGCCACCGCTGATTAATCTTGCACCATTCTCCACTGCGTCATTAATCAACTCAATTAATTGATCAAATCTATTATCACTGATCAATGCGCCCATATCAATATCTTCTAATTGGTCAATATCTGAACCAATCCTTAAAGTTGGTACTCTTTTCGATAAAATTTGAACAAATTTTTCATAATTTTTAGCAGTTACAATAACTCGTTCAATACCGATACAATTTTGACCAGCTGATTGGAATGTACCTCTCATAACTATACTTGAAATTGAATTCAAATCTTTAACGTCATCTAATATTATGAAAGCATCTTTACCACCTAATTCAACTACAACAGGAGTTAAAGATTCAGATGCAGCTTTGACGACATGATGAGCAACAGGTTTAGAACCAATGAATGTGATGTGGTTTAAACCAGGATGGGAAGTGAAATAATTTGCATTTTCTGGCCAAGTATAAACTAATTGAACTAAATTTTGATCTATATCTAAAGCTTTTAAGCAAGTTTGAATTAATTTAATATAAAAAGTAGAACTCCAAACAACTTGTTCCGAACATTTCACAACGATTGAATTACCAGTAAATAAAGCTGCAATAATTGGTCCCATTAAATTATGGAATGGATAATTCCATGAGATTAAAGAAGAAACAACACCTAATGGTTCGTATCTAACTTCAGCACCTTTGTAGCTCATTAATAAATTGAATGGGCCCGGTCTTTTAGATGGTTTTAAAGCATTCTCACCATGTTTAATAATCCAATTTAATTTCTCTAAAGTAACTAAGATCTCACCCATTGATGCATCAACCATGGTTTTACCAGAATCTCTGCAAGCAACTCTTGCTATATTTTCTTGATTATTAACAATAAATTCACTTAATGAACGTAATAATTGTCTTCTTTTATTAAAGCTTGAATGTTTCCATTGGTTTTGAGCAACTTTAGCTTTTGAGATGATTGAATCAATTTCATCTCTTGAGTTAGTTTTAAATTTACCTAAGAATTGACCAGTTGCTGGACAATATGATTGAATGTATTCAGGCTCTTCATCTAATTTAATTGAAACTGGGTGAATTCTTTTACCTTTCCAATGAGGTTGAGCTTCTAGTGGTATATCTAAATTGAATTTAATTGGTTTTTCATCAGCTGATACCTTGCTTGGTAATAAAACGAATCTTAAAGATAAATAAATTGCTGAAATTGTTAAGACAGAACCAATTAATGAATATGATAATTGTGAAGTGTTTAGATTTATATTATGCGAATTCAGGTATTCCTCGATTGTTTTGTTCAAGAATTCAAATATCGTGTCATTCAATGGCAGATTCGAACTGTTCAACAAAATATGTGACGAATCCATTATTTGTTTATGTTCGAAAGTTTTTTTTGTCGATTTTCGTGTTCTTTTAAAATTTAATCGCGAAGAGAATTAAGCAGATGATTAATTAAGTTGAATTAATTTTACAAGTAAAAGTCTAAATCTTGGAAACGAACTTGTAATTGTAGAAGGGGAAAAGCTTACAAATATTAAATCATAAAACTTTCTATTAAGCATTAATGTGCAATTCTGGGGTTGGTTTAATAACAGCATCAACTAATAATTTAACAACTTGTGCCTTCTTTTCACTTGCAGTTTTCTTAATTGATACTAGTTCTTTAGCAACTGCTTCTTCAGCTTCTTTATCAATGACTTCATTTAAACCAGAGTGTTCTTCTTCGTATTTTTTTAATTCAGCTTCTTTTGTAGTTTTGTATTCTTGAATATCAGTGGCAGCATCAGTCTTAGCAGCTTTTAAACGTTGTGTACGGTATTGTCTAGCCTCTTGCACAATTGAGTGTGCTTCTTTTTCTGCGTTCAGTAAAGTTTGAATTCCTGATTGATTTGACTGATTTGTTAATAATTGTGTCAATAAGGGGAGACGGTGATAACTCATTAAATTCAATACGAATTGATACCGATTTTAAATCAAAAAAATTAATAGACATAATACATCAATATCAATAATTCATATTATGTCAAAAAATCATCAATTAATCGATTTTAACTTACCATTTGTTAAAATTTATTCAATTTTATTATCAATTTGAATTCGTTTTTTTTTGGTTGCAAAAAATGAACTGCAAAATTCATCCAAACCTTCTGCAAACGTTCACAACCCTCCGAATCAGGAAATGATTGAATTTGCGATTAATCAAGCTTATTTGGAACTTTGAGTTCAGTTCTATATTAGTAATGTTATTATATAGAGCAATGATACCAATCCTTTTCAACTTTGAAAACTAGTCATTTTTACATTTTCAGTAAAAATGATGGACATCCTGTTAGGTGAGAAACCAGACTGAATGAAGAGCAAAAAAAAGATTACAGCACTCAAATTTCGCGTATGGTCTCCCACTACACTAC